>JAESUZ010000457.1:351662-566883 GCA_017311185.1 Proteles cristata cristata | reverse complement strand
AATAGTTTATTGTCAAGTTGGTTTCCATATAACAGCCAGTGCTCATCCCCACAAGTGCCATCCTCCATGCCCATCTCCCCCCAACCCCCCCCACATCCATCAGTCCTCAGTTTGTTTCTCAGCATTCAAGAGTCTCTCATGGTTTGCCTCTCTCCCTTTCCCCCACCATTTCCCCCCTTCTCCCCCATGGTCCTCAGTTAAGTTCCTCCTAATCCTCCTATACGTGCAAACATGTGATATTTGTCCTTCTCTGCCTAACTTATTTCGCTCAGCATAACACCTTCAAGATCCATCCATGTTGCTGCACATGGCCAGATTTCATTCTTTCTCATTGCCATGTAGTATTCCAGCATATAGATAAACCACATCTTCTTGATCCATTTGTCCGTTGATGGACACTTAGGCTCTTTCCATGTTTTGGCTATTGTTGAGAGTGCTGCTATGAACATTGGGGTACCTGTACTCCTATGCATCAGCATTTCTGTATCCCTTGGGTAAATTCCTAGCAGTGCTATTGCTGGGTCATAGGGGAGTTCTATTGTTAGTTTCCTGAGGAACCTCCACACTGTTTTCCAGAGGGGCTGTACCAGTTTGCATTCCCACCAAGAGTGTAGGAGGGTGCCCATTTCTCCACATCCTCGCCAGCATCTAGAGATCTCTGATTTGCTCGTTTTAGCCACTCTGACTGGCGTGAAGTGGTATCTCAGTGTGGTTTTGATTTGTATTTCCCTGATGAGGAGGGATGCTGAACATCGTTTCATGTGTCTGTTGGCCATCTGGATGTCCTCTTTGGAGAAGTGTCTGTTCTTATCTTTTGCCCATTTCTTCACTGGGTTATTTGTTTTTCAGATGTGGAGTTTGGTGAGTTCCTTATAGATAGAAGCTTAGAAATTCTTGATTCCAAACCTTTTCCCTCAAGCCATGGCCCTTGACCAAATGTGGCCCGTCAACTGTTTTTGTAAATAAAGTTTTATTAGAACACAAACATATACATCCATTTATGTGTTGTCTGTGGCTGCCTTTGCTAAATGAAAGCATAGCTGAGTAGTTGCAACACAGACCATAGGTCCTGCAAAGCCTAAAGTATTTACTCTGTGGTCCTTTTGAGGGATGTTTGCTGCCACACCCTGCTCTGGGCCCTGGGACTGGCACCTGATATGGCCTGGAGGGGAAGTTAAGACAAGAATAATATCCCCCCCACCCTTCCCCCAGATGGTACCTGTGCCATATTAAAACTAGTGTCATATTCATTATGACATATAAAACATGCCATATAAAAATTAAAAAAATTAATATTTAATATGACACCCCTGGGCTTCAGGGGTCTGTGAGTTTTACTTTACTGATTTCTTTCCCACACATAGACACACAATCAGGAAACTTCAACATTGTCTGTCTGTAGTGTACAGATCTGTTTAAAGTAGAAGAGGTAATGTTCACTCCCATAAAGATGCTTGAAAAGCACTGGTGTGGACTAATGCAATCTTCCTCACACCTGGTATTGCTTCCTTTTTGGGTCAGAGGGTGAAGATCCATGAAGGGCTGGCTGCTGGTGAGCGTGGTATCCCCAGGGCTTATCTTGCTGGTACCTCCAGAGCACTGAGCAGTGGGCTCACCTGTGTGCAGAGGCCATGGGCATTGGAATGGGGTGGCCAGGAACACCTGCCTTGGGATAAGCTCAAGGGTTAGTCACCTCCTGGCCCCAGTGCACCTCTTGGCTGCACCCAGGTGGCCCCTTGACAGTGACAGTGGCAGCTGCTTCTTCCTTGAGGCCAGAGTGTGAATGGCCCCATCTCTATCCCTATGGGAGTTCATTCTTGCCTGCCCCCATTCTTTGGTGGTGCTGCAGCACACCCCAGGCGATCTGGGGACTTTTTTTTTTTTTTGGAATTACACATTCCATAATGATCTTGTTACACAAATGAAGCCAGGACTGAGGTCTAGGGGCATGAAGGAGGTTATGAAGGGTGGCATGTCCAGGGTCCACCTCTGGTTGGCAGTAGAGTAAGGACTAATCCTCACACTTTCCGACTTTTCCTGCCTCTGGCTATAGGGCTGGGCCGTGTCCCCTCACCTCATTTATGTGTGGAGTCGGCTGGAAATCACACCTGCAAATCGAGGTCAGCAGGAGGATACTACCCTGTTCTCAGACAGGTGCTCTCAGATAACTTAGTGGTTCTCAAACTGAGACAGACCAGCAGCAGCCCTGGGAGTCTGTCGGAAATGTTCATTCCGAGGCCCCACCTGAGACCTGCTGGACCAGAGCCTCTGGGAAGTGGGTTTTCACAAGCACTCCCAGGGCTTGTTCGGTGCACTTGAGTGTAAAGAGCTGTGGATTAGCACACTGGAGTCCCCTGGGGAGATTTTCAGCCCAGGCCCCATTCCACCAAGATGACTTGAGTTTCTGGGACTGGAAACCAGGCTTCAGTGGTTTGAAAGCTCCCCAGTGATGCCAGGGTGTGGTCAGGGTTGAGACCACCGCCTGAGGCCACCTGCCTCCATGCACTGGCCAGCTCTGGAAAGTTAGAGCTGGCTGAGCCCAGCCATCAACCAACCAGCCAACCAGAGGAAGGGTGTCAGATAAATTTAAAACACCAAACCTATCTTCCTCGTTCATTCTGCATTCTTGTGAGCTATGCAAACAGTCATTCATTTTTAGACTCCATCTTGGGGGGTGGGTACCTGGGTTTTCTTTCTAAGACTTCTTCCCCTGAGAAACACCAGGATGGAGTTTCACCTAGCTGTATTTTATTTTATTTTATTTTTTAAAATGTTTTATTTTATTGAGAGAGAGATAGAGACAGCGTGAACAGGGGAAGGTCAGAGAGAGAGGGAGATACAGAATCTGAAACAGGCTCCAGGCTCTGAGCTAGCTGTCAGCACAGAGCCCAATGCGGGGCTCAAATCCACGGACCGTGAGATCATGACCTGAGCCGAAGTCAGACGCTTAACTGACTGAGCCACCCAGGTGCCCCCACCTAGCTGTATTTTAAATTATGATTTAAAAAAACATTTTTAAATGTTTATTTTTGAGAGAGAGAGAGAGGAGAGAGAGAGAGAGAGAGAGAGAGAGAGAGAGAGAGAGAGAGAGAGAGAGAGAGAAAATGAAGCAGGCTCCAGGCTCTGAGCTGTCAGCACAGAGCCCAGTGTGGGGCTTGAACTCACAAGCTGCAAGATCATGACCTTAGCTGAAGTCAGATGCTTAACTGACTGAGCCACCCAGGTGCCCCTTACCTAGCTGTATTAAAAACATGTGTCTGTGAGGGTCATTGAGAGTGTTCCTGCCTCACCTTCCAGGAGATCTCTTCTTGCATTTTAGACCTTGGCTGGTTGATGAGCACTCATCTTTTCCACTTGCTCCCTCCATCTTTGACCCCTGGGGTATCTGAGCCCAGGGCTGACCCTGGACTGACTGTGGTCCTGAAGGCAAGGCCATGGGGCACTGACTGACTCTCAGTAGGCACTCTGACCCTGACCTGACTGGGACACGCTCAAGCCTGAGGTAGATTCAGGGAGCTTTAGGGTAGGATGAGGCCCAGTCAGGGCCTCTCTCCCCAGAGGCTCACGGCAGCTACTCTGAGCCTCAGACTTTTTGAAACAAGCTCTGTGGAGTAGTCAGGGCAGTGTGACTGAGAGCTACGGGGAAAGCATGTCTGAGTTAGTGCACTGAGTGTGCCTTCCCCAGACCGCGTACTTGAGCATCAGGCACCCAGCCTCTTGCCTCATCTCATCTGGGCGCTCCCCATGGCTTGTGGGCTGATGGCCACCTCCAATCTGCATCTACTGGGCTAGGCCCTATCTATGCCCATGATAAGGTTCACATTCCACCTTGGATGGTAAGGTTAAATAAGTACATGTCTGGATTTTCATATTGGCTCTTCTGAGGTTCCTGATATAGTTTAAGCCATTAGCTTGGCTGAAATTTCTATAATAGAAACAATAATATCCCTGAATTAAAGATTAGCAGCCTTTTTTAGAAGCGGACTCTGAACAAAATAGACCTGAGCCCAGCCCAGTGGCTTGCCCATCCTGCTAAAGCTTTGTGCACAGAGCCCAGTCTGGCCCCCTAGTCTGAACCTGCAGTGGAGCCTCAGGGCTCACCCAGTGTCCATGCTGTTGGAGTCTGGGGTACTTGGCTGAGAAAGAGAGGAGAATAGGATGCAGAGAACTGGGGACAGGCCACTCTAGAAGGAGCACAGAACTGGGGTCCAGATAGCCAAGCTGGACTCACTTAAACGTCTGTAACCTCAGTCACTAAATAGGCGCTCAGAGTTCCCAGCCTGCCTCAGGGTTATTGAGAGAATCAAGAGATAAGGGGTACCTATATTTTGTAAGTATTTCTGGGCAGTGGTAGGGATGTGGACCAGGGTTCCACAGACCTGGAGAAGAGTCCTGATTTGACATCCAAGGACTGTGGGACCATGGGACCAGTCATTTAAATTCTCAAAGCCTGATTTCTTCCCCTGAGAAGTGGAATAATTCATGTTACAACCCAAAGGGTTGCCATGAAGAATCAATGGAATTAAGATTCTAGAGTACCACACAGCAGATGTTCAATGTGTGAATAGATGCTCATATTTTGAGCACCTACTGTGTGCTAAGGGGTTTCACAAGCAGGGCCTCAATTAGTTATGCCCAGAATATTGTGGTTATTGATTAGGCCATTGATCAGGGTGTGGAGATTTCTACTATGGGAGGAAAGTAAACAGATCTGATGTACTAATATTAGACAGGTGCACCTCATTTTACCACACTTGAATTTATTATACTTTACAGTTACTGCATTTTCTTTTTACAAATTAGACGTTTGTAGCAATCCTAGGGTGAGCTAATCCATCGGCATCATTTTCCCAGTGACATTCACTCACTTTGTGTCTCTCTGTCACAGTTTGATAAATCTCATAGTATTTCAAACTTTTAAAATTATTATTATATTTGTTACGGTGGTGGGTGATTACAACTCAGCTCAGATGATGGTTAGGATTTTTAAGCAATAAAGTATCTTTAATTAAGTTACACACATGTTTTTTTGGCATAATGCACACTTAATAGACTACAGCAGAGTGTAAACATAGCTTTTGTATGCACTGGGAAACCAAAACATTGATGTGACTCATTTTACTGAGACATTCGCTTTATCCCAGTGGTCTGGAATTGAACCCACATCATCTCTGAAACATACCTGTAATATGTAGGTGGAAAGTAAAAATATTCTTTGAAAACATTTTTTTTAACATTTATCTGTCTTGAGAACAAGAGAGAGAGTAAGAAAGAGAGAGAGAATGAGAACAGATAGGGTAGGAGCAGAGGGAAACAGAGACAAAAATTCAAAGCAGGCTCTAGGCTCTGACCTCTCAGCACAGAGACTGATGCGATGCTTGAACTCATGAGCTGTGAAATCATGACTTCAGCCAAAGTCGGACGCTCAACTGACTGAGCCACCCAGGTGCCTCAAAAGTAAAAACACTCTTAATTGTCAAATCCTACATGCTGGCACATGAACGGGCTGTCAGCATCAATGTCAGCCCTCTCAGTGGGTCTTCTCTTGGGGAATGGAAATTCCACTTTCGTGTGTTCTAGTTGATATGTCCTGGGAAAATCCATAGAAAAATGACTGATATTGGGAATTTTGGTCTCACTAGACTGAGTGTATGAGGTTGGCTGTCCAGAATGGATCTCAGAGATGAAAGAAGGGGGAGTGAAGGGCAGTGAGAAGGTGGGAAAAAAGCCGGGCTTGTTCTGTGCTTTATTCTGCCCACCTTCACCCTGCGCATCTGCCCTTTGGATGTCACTTTAAGTCAAATCATCCGAAAAGAGGTGACCTGTGTTCCATGGACAGTGATCCTTCCATATTCCAGAAACATAGTTCCTCCCCTGCCTGTGCCATTTTAACCACAAGTACTAGATCAATTTATTAAGTTAAATTATAATTAGTACGAATTTAAAGGAAGGAAAATCGAGACAGCTGTACTCCTCCTTCTGTCCAGTGTTTTTATCCATTGACACTAGTTTCATGCAGAAAATTGTCCCCTTTGCAGGAATCATTTTGTGTTTGTGGCTCGCAAAAAGTGTTCCCTTTACTAGGGCCCAGGATGAATACGTTGGTGCTTGGTGGTTCACACGGGTACACAGACTCTCAGTAGAGAATTATTGTTTTTCAGTGCCACAGTTTTATGTGCTGTTTATTTATGAATTCCCATCCCCATTACCCCCATCCAGTTTCAAGAATCCTACTTTTAGGTACTTTTTTTTTTCACCCCAGCCATTTTATTATAAAAATTTGCAAACATACAGAAAAATTGAAGGGATTTTACAGTAAACACCCATAGACTATGGACCTAGGTTCTATAATTCACATTTTACTCCACTGGCTTTCTCCCAGGTTTATTCATCTAGCCAGCCTTGTATCCATCCATCAATGTGTCCTGTTTCAAATTTTTTTAAAAATTTATTTTGAGGGAGAGAGAGAGAAAGCACTCATGGGTGTGTGCAAGTGAGGTGTAGGGGTGAGGGAGAGAATTCCAAGCAGGCTCCTCACCTTCAGCACAGAGCCCAACATGGGGCTTGATCCCATGAACATGAGATTATGACCTGAGCCAAAATCAAGAGTCAGACGCTCAATGGTCTGGGCCACCCAGGCACCCCTTTCCTGTTTTATTTTAGTGGATTTCAAAATAATTTGCAGAAATAAATACACTCCCTCTCACATAGTTTAGCATGCATATCATTAACTAGAGTTTATAGTTTGTTTATTCTTTTTGAGTAACATGTATACACAGTGAAGTACATGAATCTGAAGTACACCAGCAGTGAGTTGTGATGTACTCATACAGCAGTGTTCCCAACCTCTATCAAGATCTAGAGCATACGTTGTCCCAGGAAGTTCACTCATGCCCCTTCTCTGGAAACCCCCAACCCACCCCTCACATAACCACTCTTCTGATTTCTGTCACCACAGATTAGTTGATGCCTATTCTAGAAATTTGTATGTAAGAATCATAAAATATGCACTCTTTGATATAAGGCTTCCTTGTTAGCACACTGTTTTTGAGATACATTCATGTTTTTGTGTGTAGATACATCCTTTATTATATGCAACACACACACACACATGCACATGCTGATAAACATCTATGTATGTAGATTACACGTACAGATGAAAACTTTCCATGTAAATGTTAATATGTTGGGTATATTTCTCCCTAAGGAATGCCTTGTAGATTTTGATCACTTCTTTTAGAAACTTATTTAGGTGTATCTGAGTAACTCAGTCATTTGAGCGTCCTGACTCTTGATTTCAGCTCTGGTGCTGATTCCAGGGTCATGGGATGGAGTCCTGTGTCGTGCTCCATGCTGAGCATGGAATCTGCTTAAGAGTCTCCTTCTCCCACCTTCTGTCCCTCTCTCCTGCTCATGCACACACACACTCTCTCAAAAAATTTTTTTAAAAAATAATAAAAATTATAAAAAAAGAAACTTTTTTTGAATCAACTTTCAAAGAGACCTTTGGGATATCTGGCAAATTAGTAAGAGCTTTGGTTGACCAGGGGTTATTTATAGACAAGGGCCAGTCATCCCTAATGTCCCCTCTCACTCTCCCCTCCATTGCCCAGACCAGAGCAGACCATGGATTGGAGCCAGAAAACTTCTGATTGTAGGATATGAAGGGGAAGGGGATGGGAGGGGTAATCTCCCTCGTCCTTAAGGCCTTATAAGCTCTCTGGATGCAGTACTGCACATTCGGTTATTCAGTTACAAAAAGAAGTGGGAGAAGCAGAGCTGTGAAGGTGGAGGAAACAGTCTGATTCATTGAGTAAACAGCCATGTGCATTCTGCTGTGGGAGCTGCTTCCAGGAGGCACGTGTGGCATTCTTTTCTGCTGGAGCTGGGCAGGCTCCTCATCACAAACAGCATCAGAGAGAGAAAGACATTCTCTCTCCAAGCATCTCATTGGGAACTAGATACCTAGTTAGAGAAAGGGACCAGCTTTGCCTTAAAGTGGGAAGTGTGTGTGTGTGTGTGTGTGTGTGTGTGTGTGTGTGTGTGTGTGTGTGTGTGGTGTCTTTGGAAAGGAAGAGATCCTCATTTTCCCAAACAAGTTCTCTCCCAGCAGACCCTTTTTTGGCACAGGTCTTCATTTGTGTGTGTTCCTTGTCTGCTTGTCTGCAGTTCCTGACACACAAGTGGATTTGGAGTAGGTGGTTGAGATACACAAGCTGCTTGTAGGATGAGAAATACTCTTGGTGATCATTAATTTCATGCTGTAGCCATCCAGGACCTTGAGTCAGTTCTGGTTCCCTTTAGAAGCCCACACTGAGACAAGGGTTTGGGTCCATGGAGTTTATCTGGGAGGGGATCCCAGGAAACACCAGAAGGGGGAAAGGAAGACAGAGAGAGGAGGATGAAGGATGTCTGACACATCAGCCAGTTACCACTGAGGACAACAGGGTATAGAAGATCCTTCTGGCCCCTTCCCGCCAGGGGTGAGGGAGCTGGGTTATGTATACATCAGCTCCCAGCAGTCATCAGTTGAGGGCCGCTCCCTGGGGCGGCAGTGCACTGGCATTCCCAAACTGCCCCTCTCTCAGGTGGAGCGATATCCATGACCAGAGACAGTCCCCAGGTGAGGGGGTGCAGGTGCCGGCAGCTGGAAGTTGGGGATCTGTGCACCCAAGTGTAACAGAAGGGAAGGTGAGTGGGGCACTGGCTATGATTGCAAAACACCGACTTCCTTCTTTTCCACTAAGTGGTTTCATGTTGTAAAACAAGTCAGAAAGCTCCTCCTAAATCAGGAAAGGCACGTGATGGCACTTTGCACTTCCTCTGTGTCTGTGGGTTTGTCTTGCTATATGCAGACACTCAGACTCACCCCATTGGTGTTCACTGTGTCATAAAGTGTTTATACAAGTGCCGTGTGCTCGCCAAGCCCTGGTGCCACAAGCAGCAGGCTCAGACGGATGAACAGGGGAAGCTTTCCAGCCTGGGGTCCCAGGGCAGAGGGCTTTCATGAGAACCTTCCTTCCTGGTTCATCTTCGATTGCCTCCGTGTTAGACTTCTGGGCACCCCGGGGAAGCTCAGAACATGTCAAAATTGAAAAAAGAGGAACACCAAGAAAATCCTGCCTGAGCTCCTGCTGCAAGAAAACAGAGCCTTTGCCCACCAGGTAGATCTTTTTATTTTGTAGTCAATTAAAGTAAAAGAGTTATTTCTACCAGTGTTGCTAGGGCCTGGGGCCTGGAACTTTGTAAATCCACAGAGAAGACTCAGTTTATTTTGTTTTTCATTTTTTCATTTTTTAAAATTTACAAGTTAGTTAACACATAGTGCAATAATGATTTCAGAAGTAGAATCCAGCGATTCATCCCCTACATATAACACCCAGGACTCATCCCAACAAGTGTCCTTCTTCATGCCCCTTGCCCAATTAGCCCATCTCTCCACCCCAAACTCCTCCAGCAATGCTCAATTTGTTCTCTGTATTTAAGAGTCTCTTATGGTTTGTCCCCCTCGATGTTTTTATATTATTTTTGGACAGGACTCAGTTTAAATCCTGAATAGGAATTGGGAAATATGGTGTCACTACAAACATGTGGCCCATATTTTAGTTTCTAGTATGTGTATTATTTTGAGGGACTACACCGCCTTTTCTGGCTCTAGACTCAAGAAAATGTGTCCATATCCTCAGGTAATTATTTAATCTCTCAGGGGCTCTATCTTGTGTCAAATGGAGTCCATATGTCACACCAAATCATCTTTCAAAGTGACTTGACTTCTTTAAAGTAGAGAACAATGTAGCCCTGGTATTTAGGTCCTACATGCTTTCATGTTTCTGGAGCCCCTGCCCCCCAAATGTGGGACTTCCAAAGGCTTCCAAAAAAACACATCCAACAGAGTGATATTCTTTAGCCCAAAGCTTGGCACATTGGGAGGTATTTCCCACCTTTAATTGGAGGCTTTCAAATCCCTCGAAGGCTATGGGATGTAGTTTTTAGCCTGGGAGGAAGAATTGTGCCTTACAGTGTTTTAAAACATGACCACAAGTGCTTTGCTGTTTCTCTGGGTAGGGGACAGGCGCTCATTCTCCTCCTGTTAAGTCTGGCTGGCCTTCATGATTCACTTCTAACAGATAGACTGTGGCAGAAGTTGTGTGGCTTCCAGAACTGGGTCGTAAAAGGCAATACAGCTTCCACTCAGCTTTCTCCCTTGGGACAGTTGCTCTTGGATCCGGGCCACTATTCTGAGAGGAAGCCTGGACCTCATGGAGCCCACTTATAAGTGCTCCTGCTAACAGCCCCAGCCACGTTCCTGTCTGATTGCTGACAGCCAGCATCGACGCCCAGACATGTGAGCAAAGACACCCTCTAGATGAGTCCAGTCCCAGCCACCATCAAATTGCAACCACATGGTATCTGGAGTTTGAACTGCTTAACTGAGCCCAGTCACCCCCAGGACTGTATAACAAAAACAATAAGTGATCTTTCCTGTGTGGGGCTGCCAGTTTGGGCCGGTTTGTTATGCAGCCATGGTGACTGGTACACTCATACTCACAGCTGTGTTGCCAAAAAGGTCCCATGGCCAGTAGAGGATCTCCACTGTTCACCATTCACATCTTTCAGCTTGTGTGGTGACTCACTTCTTGCTCCCCGGGAAATCGGTATCTGGAGAAAATAGACAAGAGTGGACATGTTTCTCGGATTCTTGGGAGTCTCCAGCTTGCTGTCAGCTTGGCAGCCTGAAGGCGGCATGAGGTTTCCAGCTGCTTCAACCTCAGCAGGTTGGGGATGGAGGACCTGTTCTGGGTCTGGCTGTAAGCAGTGGGGGCAGAGTGGTGGGGAGCTCTGGGCTTCTGTGGCTCACTCTGCCACCTCGCTTGCTTTATGGTTGTGATCTCTTCCTACGGAGGTAGTGGGTCCAAGGGGGCATGGCAGTGAGCATCCAGGGTCTCCTCCAGTGTTTCAATCCCATGAGGTTTGGTCCCTGGGTGGCTAGCTGGGGCTCGTCCCTCTCACTTTTCCTCCATACTTTGTCTCCTTCAGCCTGGGAATGGCTCCTCCATTTCTTCACTGTCTTGGGAGAAATAGGAAAATGCACATGAGAGAACTTTGAAAAGTCTGCAAAGGTGTTATAAAACTGGAAGGTACTCCTAAGGGATTTGCAAACAATTACTGGGTCAGGTAGGAGAAGCACACCTATGTGGCTATCTTATCTTCTCCGAACACCGTAAGTGAGAGTTCCTAAGCTTTGGACACTCAGAGGCTCTAAAAAAGTCATGTGGCCCAGCACCAGGTTCTCTTTATGGCATCTCCTGAAAGTGGTCTTTTGCATCCTCGCATCAGTGGTGGGGAACTCTTCCTTCATCTCCTTGCACGGGCATTGTATTCCTTGGGGCAACTGGTAGTATTAAACTTGTCTTCCTTGTGCTGAACCATAGTGATCTTCCTTTTAGTCATTCTAATTTCTTTTTTTATTTTTTTAAAGAAGTTTTAAAATATTTATTTTGTGGGGGAGGGGAGAGCATGTGTGTTGGAGGGAGGGGCAGAGAGAGAAGAGAGAGGATCCCTAGCAGGCTCCACATTGCCAGTGCAGAGCCTGATGCAGGGCTCAAACTCACAGACTATGAGATCATGACCTGAGCTGAAATAAAGAGTCAGATGCTTAACCAACTGAGCCACCCAGGTAGCCCTAATCATTCTGACTTCTATAAAATAAATCTTATTCCTTTTCCCCATGGCTTCTCTTTAAGGTCAGATATTAGGGTCTTCCTTGTTCAGGCTTCCATATCTTCAGTTTTCTTAGCTGCCTCCTCACTATCCCTACTTCATATGACATGGTTTGGAGACCCCCTCACACCATCCTGGTTACCTTCTGGACCAACTCTTAGAACTGTCTCCTGTCACTGTATTTGAACAATATGTGAAGCATTGGACCTGATTCTATCCCTGCTCAGCTATTAGATACCTTAGAATTATTGCAGATGCAAACTCATCTAATGCAAACCCATTTTCAGATGCCAACCCATTAATTCCTAAGCTAGGATTTAAATCCATAGATTCTTTCCAGTGCTGAGGTCAAGTGTCTACTTGGAGTCAGGGCTGAGCTAAGTGCTCTGCCTGCAGGTCTCCTTAATTCCAACATGCCTATGAGTCAGGCGTTCCTTGAGCACACAGGGATGGCTGCCCAACTGGAGTTAAAACCTGACCACACCCAAGTGTTCCTTCCCAGCACCTCGCTCCCCTTTACACTGAATGTCAGGCACGAATGTCAAGTTGACACATGATTTCCACAAACAAGTGTCTTTGCCTGCAGGAGCTAAACCCTGTGTGGTTAGGCACTGGGGCTGTTTTGCTTACTGTTGTATCCCCAGGGCCTACATAATACTCACAACATGGTAATTGCATCTCAAATATTTGTTGATGTTAAATCTTCGTTGAACGAATGATTGAATGAATGAATGAATTCCCCCTCTGACAGTTTACTTCAAAATAACAAAAGATTAATACAGAAAACTATAAGGGAAAATATAACAGACTTCATTGTATTTATTGTTTGAATTAATGAGCATTAACATTTTTATTTGCTTCTAATCCTCTTTATAAAAAATACAATATTGCAGATCAAGTCAACGTTCTTTTTTTATACGCTTTGTCAGGCCTTCTGCCTTTAGAAGCAGTCATCATCCTTATTTTGGGCATGATTGGCCTGTGGTTAGTGTTTCTATCTCATGTATTTGTATGCGTAAACAATAATATTGTTTAGTGTGATTTCAAATTCACATAAGTGTTATTTGGCTCTAGTAATATTCTGCCATGTTTTTCCCCTCTCCTGTATTTTTGAGATCTATGTGGATGCATGTGCTGGTCTATTCATTTTAACTACCCTCTTTTTTTCCATTGTAAGACTCTATTGCCATTCCCTAGTAATACATATGTGGCTCGCTTTCAGTTCCTGGTTGTGGTTAATTAATATTCTCATCACTCTGAGTTTTCAGGCAAGGAAACTCAGAGCCAACAGTTAAATGACCCATCCAGGCTGTCACAGTTTTAACAGGTAGTAGAACCACAGAACGAGCCCATATCCTCTGACCTCAGGCAGTGGTCTTTCTCAGTGCACCCACAGCTGTCTCCCTTTGGGAAAGGAGATGACAGGTTGAAGGAAACGTGGGAGGGCTTTATCTCCTATGAGCGCCAGGAAGGGAAATGGCCATTTTTAGAGACTAGTATAAGGGTTTGCAGCAAAAGGAGGTTACCCTCACCTGTCTCAAGGAAGAAAAAAGACCTGTGTGTGATAGGAAAGGCATCCCTGATCTTGGTTCTTGTCTCTATTGTCAGGCATCTGGTAGCATCCTGGACAGACATGACAGGATATGTATTACAGCCATCTCAGAGCTGGCCCAAATCTCAGAAATGCAGCAAGAAACCCTGGGTGACTTTATCTCCAGGTTGGAGGGTCCTGGGGTACAGGACCACTTCTGTCCCGGGGGTTAACATCCTTTTTTTCATTTCAGGTGAATATAGTGTCACTGTAGAGCAGGTTTTAAAAACAGTTAACCTAGGGGTTCCTGGGTGGCTCAGTTGGTTAACTGTCTGACTTTGGCTCAGGTCATGATGTCACGGTTCATAGGTTTGAGCCCTGCTTCGGGCTCTGTGCTGAACGCTTGCTCAGAGCCTAGAGCCTGTTTCAGATTCTGTGTCTCCCTCTCTATTTACCCCTCCCTCACTTGTGCTCTGTCTCACTCTGTCTCTCAAAAAATAAGTAAATGTAGAAAAATGTTGAAAAACCCAGTTAACCTAAAAAGAGACTAATCATTTCTGTCTTCATTTCTCTTTAAACATTAGGGCTTTGAAAATGTGAATCAAGTTTTACAAATTTAGCAAAAAATTGTCAGGTTTCTCAAATAATAAAGACCTTCTTTTCCCTTCTCCAGAAATGGCATAATGCCCTTTAGGGTACCTGGCTTGTGTTGGGCTGTGGAGATCCTCTGAGGCAATTTGCGTAACTTTTCGGTTTCCTCATCTTTCAAAGCAGATCATGTTGATAATTGCCTCACCGCCAGAACAGCTTTCCCAGGAAGTGGGAGCCTCAGGGCTCCTCACTTGCAAGAGCCCTTCCAAGACCTTCTGTCTTATTTTCATTCATTTTTGTATGCTTTTCCATGAAGAGGGTCCACCTAATTGTGTGAGCTTCAGCCCCCACGTGCCCTGGATTTGCCTCCTTGTTGTTAGGATAATTATTTAATTAATTGGATGCGCCTTGACTATAATCTCATGCCTGGAACTGAGTTGGGGCTCAATTAGTAGCAGCTTTGGTTATTCTGTTCTCAAATTCTGCAGAATTCAGGTTTTTTAGGGTCTTCATCTTCAAGGACAGTGTGAGGAAGACCAGAGGTAGCCACCTCTGCTGGCCTGTGACAAAGACAACAGACAGAAATTCCTTGAAGGCCTTAAGAGCTTTCTGCCTTGTTTTCTACATCATCTGGGTCCTCTGAATGGTCTGGTTGACCCCCATTCCCATGGTAAGGTGGGCTGTCAGTGAGGCAGAGACATGGAGAGGTTGACCATCTTCCATCATCTTCTCCCATACAGTTTTTCTCAAGGGACCATGAATACAAAAGTCCCTCAACTAAAAGCCAGTGGCAAATGACTTTACATTCTAAGAGAATGCTAATCCACCAAAAAAAAAAAAAAAGCTGAGAAGTGTCTTCAGAGGGGATAGGATTGTGAAGGAGAGGGCCCAAGTGCTGAAAACCCTAGTCTTCGGCATCCTCAGAACCTTGGCATGTAACATCATCCACACCCTGAAAACTAAGACCGGGATATTTGCTCCCCATCTGAATTTTACTACTTGATGAGTTACTTTGCTCTTTCCTTCTTGAATGCATCATGACAGTTGTGTTTCTAAATTTAACTTTTCCTGTTTTGGCTTCTTGGAATATTTGTTCACAGAAGACCTGTGTAGGATGAGAGCGGCTCTTCCTGGGGGGAGGGGGGTGTTGAGACCACCATGGGGACTGAAGCTTGGGAGTGGTGGCCTTACCATCCCATGGGGTTAGTGGCTTGTGGATGTCACCTTTCTTTTTCTCTGCAATGTTCTAAATGTGTGTGTGTGTGTGTGTGTGTGTGTATTTCCTGCCCCCTGTCCCAAGTTTAGTTTCCTTGGCATTCTGTTACTCAGTCTTCTAATTATATTCCTTTTTTTTCTTAGGAAGTTCCGAACACTGCCTCTTTCATGAGGAGATATGAAAGGTGGTTGCTTTTCTGGCATAATTCTGAAAGCCATTTACGTAGTCTTCTTACAGTTTCTGACCTCTTTGAACTCATTTTCAGAATTCCTGGGTAACCAGAGTATCTGTGATGGAGGAACCTGAACCACAGGGAGGGTAAAGGATTTGGTGCAGTTATGCAGTGTGCTGAGAGGGGGTGCCAGCCCTTACTTGGTGGCACTGCTGCTCTTGCTTGGACCTCTGTCCTTGGCCTTGTTGGCTGTTTGCTCCGGCATGTCTTTGCTTGGCTTGGCTGTGGGGTTAAAAAGGGTCTCATGAAACCCATGCAGCATTTGTGCCAGTGGAGGTATTTCCCATTGACCATTGCTGAGTTTTTTGGGGTGTGTGTGTGTGTGTGTGAGAGAGAGAGAGAGAGAGAGAGAGAGAGAGAGAGAGAGAGGAGGGAGAGAGGGAGGGAGGGAGGGAGGGAGGGAGAGAGAGAGAGCAAGCGAGCGAGCTGGGTCTTCCAAGGACAGGAGGCCTCCTGAGCCTTCTTCAAGCTCTGGCTGTTCTCTGTCCTGGTAAGGATCTTAGTTGGGTGGGGTTGGGGGAGGCCTGTGGGTTCTGGGACAAAATGTGGGAAAGGATTTACAAGATGATTTTGTACAGCAACAGCAACTGGTAACTGTAAACTAGATTTTGGTCAGAGTATTTCCATTCATTATAAATGGGAACTTAAGTTACCTTATCTCAAGATGGGGATATGAATTTTATCACTGTGTTGTTCGAAGAGTAAATGAGATCATATTTGTAATTGCACCCACTGTTTGTGGTATATCATGTGTACAATAAATGCTCAGTCACTGTTCACTCTCCTTTGAGCCCCTGATTCTTTGTCTATAAAATGCATGCAGTAGACTGGATGATCTTTAAAGTTCCTCCTAGTGCTAAAATGGAATTATTTTACTGTGAGGAAACATAAAATCTGTCCTCATGTAGATGAAGAGCTTCCAGATATGAGAAAAGATAGTACCTCAGTAAAAAAAAAAAAAAAAGGCATTTTGTCTGTGAGGCACTTGCACAAGAATATTCACCTAAGACACCCCCTGAGGGCAGGTCTTGATCTAGCAGCTTCTGCTCTGTCCCCTGGGCCTAGAACAGGCCTTGGAATAGTGTAGGTTCTGGTTGGATATTTGGTGAATGAATGAAGGAACAGCATGATTGTCTTTGTAGCATGTGAGACCCCAGCATCATGGCGGTCCAGAAGGCTGGAAGGAGAAATAGCTGGCTACAGTGGAGGTCAGGGCTGTTGATGAGGAATTGGCTTCAGTTGTCCATTCACATGCTCTAGGATCCATTGATCTAACTTAAAGAAAACAAAAAGTTGACCCTTGCATAGCACATACTGAAAACGTGTCCCATTTTGCAACAGCCTGGCCTGTTTAGAAAACAAAACTAGGGGCATGGGCTTCCATGATCCCCTAAGTTTAGGAAACCTGGCATCATATTCTTAGAGAGACCAAATACACAGTCCCGTGAAAGGTTCAGGGAGCTGTAGAAAAACTTGTTTGAATTTGTTTAAGCTCATGTTTCCCAGAGCAACTGTATGGTAATGGAACCCCATTCTGGTAATTCTTGTTAACTTCCTAGGAATCTAGGATTGGGGAAATGCCCATGCAGGTGAATGTGAATTATATTGCAAATTGTGCTTTTTATTCAAGATCTACAATTCTACCTATTTTCAAAATCAGATTGCCACCCTCTGAAATGTCTCATGCTGGGCAATCAGTTAAAATTTTAGAGGTGTATCTTTAGTGCCGCGGGAACCTCTGAACCAGTCATATGTCTGTGGTGACAAAGCAGATGCTGGCCTGCTTAACTGAACACAGCATGGGAATATTTGCCTTTTCCTGTGCCTGATTTTCTTGAAAAGACAAAGAAGTTTTAAAAGTGAAATATCATCTCTCTGTTTTAGTTGCTCTAACAGGAGTATAACAAGGGACCCTGGGAAACCGAAGGGGGTGCAGGTGCATGAGGAGCAGGTGGGTCCTGTTTCCTCTCTAGCTTCACCATCTATTACATTGAGGATGTATCCTATAAAGCATATTTTACTCCCATGTTGTGAGGTTTTCTAGGACAAATAAATGCTTTGAAAGGAGAAGGTCTCTTTCAAGGTGTATTGGCTCACCTCAATGTTACCTGCAGTCCCTTCATGTCTAGTTTCTTTGACTCCATGGCTGATACATTTTGCTCAGATGGCCCTTGCAAGTAGACAGCTCCTGCTTAGACAGAGAGCGGCTTCATTTTGAAATTGCAAAAGACTAAAGATGCTTTTATTTGCAGTCCCCAGACTCTTGCTGGTGTGAGGTAACATCTGTGGTATATTCCAAAAGCACATGTTGGAGAACCAAATCACACCAAGTCCTCTGTTTGCTTTATTGGCTTAGGGTTTATCAGGCTAGATTTGAGAAGTGATGCACTTTGTGAACTTTTATTGAGCTATTTTTTTAAAATTCATGTCTGAAATCAGCTGTCTTATTTGGAACGTGGGAAAGAGAGAGACTAAACTGGGCTGCAGTGGGGGCTTTGTTTATTATTAATGAGCCCGTGTTATGACCTAAGCATCTATCTGTATTATTGAGAAATCCTTCCACCTAAGCAGCTGCTGCTGATAGCACAGTCTCACACATCTAGGAAGTCAACAAATGTTTGTTCAGTTTGGTTGAATGAACTAAAAGGAACATCCCTTCAAAAGCCAGACCATTTGAAAAGGTGGTAAGCATTTGATTGATGTCTTTCTAAAATAAATTTTGTACATTCTTGCTGCTAAGACCCAAAGCTCTGAGTGTGGATTGGACTTTGTTGTGGTAAATTTAAGCCATCACTTTATTGAGGAAAGAACGTGAGCTTTGGTGTCATGCTGACCATACCTAAAATCCGTATACTCCCATTTTCTAGCTGCAGAATTTGATTGGGTTTTCTAATCTTGATGATGGTTGGCTTCTTCCTCTGTCAGGCAGAGCGGAGTGCTGTGCGTGACTGGATGGCATTGGTAGTATTTTAAGTTAAGTAATGTAAATGGAGGGCCTAACTAGGGGTCTAGCACATTCTCCAGCCTTTTGGAACTCAGAGTGAGGGACCAGTGCGACAGCTTCAGCACCTCCAGGGAACTGGCTGGGAATGCAGAATCACATCCCACCCAGACGGCTGACTTAGAAGCTACTTGCTAACAGTCTCCCTAGGTGATTCCCCAGCACACTGAATTGAGAACTGCCAGTCCAGAGCTCTCCCTTTCTCTCCTATTTGGGAGAAAAGGTAATGAGCCAGCTTTAGGTAGTCAGAGTCTTGGGCTTTCTGGAAGGGTGCTGGGTCCTAAGTATCATGATAATGGCCTACTGAAGGAGTGTGGGAACTTCTTTCAGATTCTTCTCCATGTAGGTGGCTTAGTGTGAGATAGCCCTTTACTGTTCATTTCTCAGCCATACACAAGTAGACCTAGAATCATCCTTTGGGGGGTATAAAGACAAGGGATGTCCCCTTCTCCCAGGAGAGCTGGGCTCCCACCTGTGTCCTATGCACCACGTGCTTCTGGGAATGATTCTGGGCCATCAGACTAGGTCAGGGTGGCAGATCTTCACTGTCTCTGCTACAGCATCCAGCCTACCCTAATGCTGATCCTGCCCAGTGAGGGAGCACAGCAGGTTCCGAGGGCCTGAAATGGAGCCAGGTTCAATGCCAGAGGCAGCCCCTGGAGGTAGACCTGACCTTGCTTCTTCCTGGGGAAGCTGGTTCCACCTCTGGCTACCTTACCTGGATGTCTGACATCCAGGCACTGATAATGCATTTTTTTTTTTAACAGATAGACATTTGCTTTCATACTGCCCATCTAACATCTTTCACTGTATTCTTTTTTTTTTTAAAAAATTTTAAATGTTTTATTTATTTCTGGAGAGAGATAGAGATAGTGTGAGCAGGGGAGGGTCAGAGAGAGAGGAAGTCACAGAATCAGAAGACAGACTCTGGGCTCTGAGCTAGGTGTCAGCAAAGAGCCCGATGTGGGACTTGAACCCACGAACCGTGAGATCATGACCTGAGCTGAAGTCAGACGCTTAACCAGCTGAGCCACCCAGATGCCCTCTTTCACTGTATTCTAAACTCTTTGCTACTTAGAGTGTGGTCCAAGAATGGAGAGGCACCAGCATGTCTGGAAGCTCTTTGGACACTCAGAAGCTCAGGTCCACCTGGACCCACTGAATCTGAATGTGAATTCCAAACAATCCCAGAGGATACACGTGCATAGTAGAGTTTGACAAGTGCCAGGCTAGTGTATGCTTAGTAAATATTAATTCTCTCTTCCTCTATTAAACATTGTATATAAAATAAAAATCAATAAGGTTCCCCATGAGAGCTTGAGAAATGAGTAAGATGCCAGGGCAGAAATTTCATGAAAATCGTCCCTTCCCTCTCTAGTGCAGGCCAGTTCTCTGGACTGCTGGACTGCTTGCTTCACGACTGACCTGTGACTACCTGGGGAGGAACCTTACTGCTCCTGGCACTGTTCTTCCTTGTCTGAGGCCTAGGCCAGAGACAGCCATTGTCTGTGTTGCAATCCTTTGGGCGGCAAGAGTGTAAACAGAGTGCGATGCTGCGTTCAGCTTTGTTATGTAACCTTCCTCGGGAGTCATACTTTCCAGATGTTGTGTATCAACATGCCCCCCGCTACTTGCACTACCTGTTTCTTTAGCCGTATTCAGCCTTTCTGGGGAAAGGTCAAAGACAAGCTCCTAGGACGGCCAGGTGCTTTTATATCTACTTTTTTTTTTTTTTTTTTTAAAGCTCAGGAAAGCTTTGTTTCCTGGGATATTTCTGAAACACTTTTTTTCCTGTTACTTTCCTTCCTTCCTGAAGAAGCCAGTGAGGGGCTATTTGAAATTTGCTTTCAGTTGCTTCCCTGTGCATGTGAACTTGAGTCCTTATAGATTTGGAGCATGAGCTGAAATGTTCAAGGGCTCAGGGCTGGAAGAGAACCCCAGACTTGCAGCTTTGGGACAGTGGGGTCCAATGGTAGTTTGTCACCATGTGGTGAATCACTCTGGGGCTGTGTGCAGAAAATCAGGTTGAGGTGATAACAAAGACTCAGCCTCCCTGAGCTTTCCTGCTGGTCCTGGTACTCTCTTGGTGGCAGGGAGGCTTGGAAACAGATAGGATACAGTGTCAGCCCTACGGAATCCCATCCTGAAGGTAGGGGGAGACAAATCCAGCTACTTCCGTACAGAGTGATGAATATTCCACTAAAGATGTGCACCTTGGGCCCCGTGGAGGCCCAGTAGAGGGTCAGATGGATGGTGGGGATGCTGTTAAGGAAAGAGTCCATGTTTGAAATGACAGGTATCGCCAAGGGAAATGATTAAACTATGTCCACCTGGGAGGACAATGGTACTTGTTTGGGAATGGGGGCGCTGATGAAACCAGGACAGCCTGTTGTACATTAGCAGCAACACACAACCCCTTCTCTCTACTGTGGTCAGCAGAGAATTCATTTTCCAGCACATTTCCCTCGTTCATTAGAACATTTCTCGAAAGGATCGCACAAAAGAAACACGGCTGCAGTTGCCTGATATAATCCTTGGCCCATGGAAGAATATGGCTGCCTGTGCTCTGTTTATTACATGGGGACTTTTCCCAGTGAAATCTCTCTCTCTCATCTGTTGTGAGCAATGAGTAATTGTGTGTCCATTTCCTGCTCTCATTCTAATTCATGTTCCAAATGCTAGAATAACAAATGGAAGAGAGCCTATAATATAAGAACAATAAATTCAGGGGTAGCTGGAAGAAAACTGGATGTGAAAAGTGCCATGTGAACCAAAATGGCATTTGGTTAATTTATGTCAGTGAAGAGTTTATTTTTAAGTGTCCATGGATGTCGCCCAGGTCAGAGTATTGGAAGAGTTCTCTAGGAGTGTAAGACAGTGTAAGGCATAGGGCTCTTTTTTTCCCCTTAGTGAAGGACTTCATATTTGCTTCTAAAAATTGTGTCCATGATGTCAGCAGGCTACCCAATGTGTGGACATGAATAGGGGAAGACATTCCCTGAATCCACCCAAAGCTCCAATAATATGGAAACTTAGGACAGCTAAGTATATATTGCTTTTATATTGATATTTTTGACTTTTTAAAAAGTTTATTTTTTAGGGAGGAGTGGTAAGAGAGAAAGAGGGACAGAGAGAGACAGAGACAGAATCCCTAACAGGCTTCACATTGTCAGCACAGAGTCTGACTGGGGCTCGAACACAGGAACTATGAGATCATGAACCTTAGCTGAAACCAAAAGTCCCATCCAGGCACCTCCCTGATACTTTTGTGTCTTTAAAATTATAAGTCATTTAATAATTCATAATTATCAGCTTAGAGAATCCAAATTGTATATACTGAACTATATAGAGAAAAAGTTAAAAGTCCTTCTTTTCCCACACCTGGACTCTTCCATCTGTGCTTCAAGAAGATAGCCATTGTGAACAGGGTGGTTGGGAGGGCAGTATTCCTCATTACTTCTGTTCCTTCACTCACAGGTGCATGTATATAGATTATTAAAACATAAATGGTTAATATCAAGAAAATATAAAGAATTCAACACCAAAAAAGAAAACCCACAAATAATCCAATTAAAAATGGGCATACAAATTTTAGGATAGTTTGTTCTAGTTTTGAGAAGTATGCTTGTGCAATTTTGATTGGAATTGCATTGAATGTGTAGATTGCTTTGGGTAGTAATGACATCTTAACTATATTTATTCTTCCTATCCATGAGCATGGAATGTTTTTCCAGTTCTTTGTGTCTTCTTCAATTTCCTTCATTAGTTTTCATCATACAGATCTCTTGTATCCTTGGTTAGGTTTATTCCTAGGTATTTTATGTTTCTTTTGTGCAGTTGTGAATGGGACCACAAAAGACCCCGAATAGCCAAAGTAATACTGAAAAATAAAACCAAAATGGGAGGTATCACCATCCCAGACTTTAGCCTCTACTACAAAGCTGTCATCATCAAGACAGTATGGTATTGGCACAAAAACAGACACATAGACCAATGGAACAGAATTGAGGACACAGAGCTGGACCCAAAGGTATACAGCAAACTAATCTTTGACAAAACAGGAAAGAATATCCAATGGAAAAAGACAGCCTTTTTAACAGATGGTGTTGGGAGAATTGGACAGCAACATGCAGAAGAATGAAACCAGATCATTTTCTCACACCATACACAAAAATAAACTCAAAATAGATAAAGGACCTGAACGTGAGACAGGAAACTATCAACACCCTAGAAGAGAAAGCAGGAAACAACCTCCTTGACCTCCACCACAGCAACTTCTTACTTGACACATCCCCAAAAGCAAGGGAATCAAGAGCAAAAATAAACTATTGGGACCTCATCAAGATTAAAAGCTTCTGCACAGCAAAGGAAACAACCCACAAAACTAATAGGCAACCAATGGAATGGGAAAAGATAGTTGCAAGTGACATATCATATAAAGGTTCCAAAATCTATAAGGAACTCACCAAACTCCACACCCGAAAAACAAACAGCCCAGTGAAGAAATGGGCAGAAGATATTTCCCCTTAATAAGCTTTTGTTAAGCGTTATCTTCTGCCCAGAAAAATCAGAAAAACAAAAAGAATGATCCTATTTGTAAACATAACACTGTAATAAAGTCATTCTCATGGAGCTGGAAAAAAAAAAAAAAGAAATGGGCAGAAGATATGAACAGACACTTCTCCAAAGAGGACATCCAGATGGCCAACAGACACATGCATCCCTCCTCATCAGGGAAATACAAATCAAAACCACACTGAGATACCACCTCATGCCGGTCAGAGTGGCTAAAATGAGCAAATCAGAGAACTCTAGATGCTGACAGGGATGTGGAGAAACGGGCACCCTCCTACACTGTTGGTGGAAATGTAAACTGGTGCAGCCCCTCTGGAAAACAGTGTGGAGGTTCCTAAGGAAACTAACAATAGAACTCCCCTATGACCCAGCAATAGCACTGCTAGGAATTTACCCAAGGGATACAGAAATGCTGATGCATAGGAGTACAGGTACCCCAATGTTCATAGCAGCACTCTCTACAATAGTCAAAACATTGAAAGAGCCTAAGTGTCCATCAACGGACGAATGGATCAAGAAGATGTGGTTTATCTATACCATGAAATACTACATGGCAATGAGAAACAGTGAAATCTGGTCATGTGTAGCAACATGGATGGACCTTGAGGGTGTTATGCTGAATGAAATAAGTCAGGCAGAGAAAGACAAATATATGTGTGCACGTATAGGAGGATTAGGAGGAACTTAACTGAGGACCATGGGGAGAAGAAGGGGGGAAATGGTGGGGGAAAGGGAGAGAGGCAAACCATGAGAGACTCTTGAATGCTGACAAAAACTGAGGACTGATGGATGTGGGGGGTGGGTAGGATGGGCATGGAGGAGGGCACTTGTGGGGATGAGCACTGGGTGTTATGTGGAAACCAATTTGACAATAAACTATATGTAAAAAAAAATAAATAAAAAGTTTAACATAAAAAAAATGGACAAGAGGACCTCAATAGACATTTTTCCAAAGAACACATACAGATGGCAACAGACACATGGAAAGATGCTCAACATCATTAATTATCAGGGAAATGCAAATCAAAATCACAGTGAGCTCTCACTTCACACCTGTCAGAAGGGCTAAAATAAAAAACAAAAGAAGTAGGTTCTGGTCCAAGATGGCAAAGTGGGAAGACCCTGAACTCACTCCCTCCATGGAACACACCAAATTATACCTATTTGTAGAAAAATTCCTTCTGAAGAGCTGAGGGCTGAGTAAACAGAGTCTGCACAACAAATAACAGAGAACACAAAGGAGAAGAGCAAGAGATATAGCTACATGGACACTTGCTACATGGAAAGCCCAAGGGCCCCCAGGCCATGGCAGCCACAGTACCAACCAGCAAGCAGAAGTCATCAGGCATACACAGTCTATGTAGGGCTTGACCACACACAAGACCATTCCTTGAAGTTCAGAAGTAGCTGGTTTGCCTAATCGATAGTAACAAACACAGAAAGTCCAGCAAAATGGGGAGATAGAGGAATATGCTCCAAAAGAAAGAACAAGAAAAAAAATGAGAAAAAGACTAAATGAAATGGAGATAAACAGTATGCTCAACGAAAAACTTAAAGTAATGATCATAAAAATGCTCAGTGGGCTGGACATATGAGTCGAAAAACACTAGAAATAACAAGTGTTGGTGAGGATATGGAGAAAAGGGAACCTTGTGCAGTGTTGGTGGGAATGTAAACTGGTGCAGCCACTGTGGGAAACAGTGTGGAGCTTCCTCAAAAAACTGAAAACAGAATTACCATGTGATCCAGTGATTTTAGTACTGGTATTTACCCAAAGAAAATGAAAGCACTGGTTCAAAAAGATACACACATTTATCCTTCTAGGGATTCTGTGTTTATTGCAACATTATTTACAGTTGTCAAGATATGGAAATAACCCGTGTCCCTCTAAAGATAAAGAGAAGAATGGATAAAAAAGAGGTGATATATGTAGATAGATAGATAGATAGATAGATAGATAGATAGATAGAGATGTAGCTATAATGAATATATAGAATGGAGTATTGCTAAACCATAAAACAGAATGAAGTCTTGCCATTGGCAACAACATGTCTGGATCTAGAGAGTATAATGCTAAGTGAAATATGTCAGGTAAATGCGTATACTGTGCGATTATACTCATATATGAAACTTAAGAAAATAAATGAAGAAGTAAAAAAAAAGACAAACAAGAAACAGACCATTTTTTAATGTTTACTTATTTTTGAGAGACAGAGAGACAGAGCGTGAGTGGGGAGGGTCGGAGAGAGGGAGACACAGAATCTGAAGCAGGTTCCAGGCTCTGAGCTATGAGCACAGAGCCCAGGGCAGAGCTCAGAGTCATGGACAGTGAGATTGTGATCTGAGCTGAAGGCAGACACTTAACCAATTGAGCCACCCAGGTGACCCCAAGAAAAGACTCCTTTTTTTTTTTTTTTTTTTAACAAATAGTTTATTGTCAAATTAGTTTCCACATAACACCCAGTGCTCATCCCCACAAGTGTCCTCCTCCATGCCATCACCCCTCCTCCCCCCCACATCCATCAGTCCTCAGTTTTTGTCAGCATTCAAGAGTCTCTCATGGTTTGCCTCTCTCCCTTTCCCCCACCATTTCCACCCTCCTTCTCCCCCTTGGTCCTCTGTTAAGTTCCTCCTAATCCTCCTATACGTGCACACATATGATATTTGTCCTTCTCTGCCTGACTTATTTCGCTCAGCATAACACCCTCAAGGTCCATCCATGTTGCTACACATGGCCAGATTTCATTGTTTCTCATTGCCATGTAGTATTCCATGGTATAGATAAACCACATCTTCTTGATCCATTCATCTGTTGATGTAACCCAATGTTCATAGCAGCACTCTCCACAATAGCTAAAACCTGGAAAGACTCCTTTTTTTTAATGTTTTATTTATTTCTGAGAGAGAGAGAGTGAGAGAGAGAGCAAGCAGGAACAGGAGAGGGTCAGAGAGAGAGGGAGACACAGAATCTGAAACAGGCTCCAGGCTCTGAGCTAGCTGTCAGCACAGAGCCTGATGTGGGGCTCGAACCCACAAACCATGAGATTATGACCTGAGTCGAAGTTGGATGCTTAACTGACTGAGCCACCCAGGTGCCCCAAGAAAAAAACTCTTAGATACAGAGAACAAACTCAGTTTGGGTGATTTCCAGAGAGGACATAGGTAAAATCAATAAAGGGGATCAGAAATACAGTTATCTCGATGAGCACGGAGAATATATAGAATTATTGAATTATTATATTGTATACCTGAAACTAATATAACAATGATGTTAATTGTACTTCAGTTAAAAAAAAACTGGGGTACATTTTATACCCTGTTTTGCTATTTACACCTTATTTTGCTCCTTGCTAAACTGTTGCCCCTGATGCTTATTTTGCTTTGTGCACACCTCTTTGTCTAGATTTCACACTGACACGTGTAATGGGGAGGATTGTGGAGTTGTGACGGGTTTTATTTCAGCATTTCAGTGAACTAGGGATTTGCCACGTATGCATGTGGCTGCTCAGCATCTTGGGCTCCATGGCCAGCGGTGCGTATGCTGCAGCAGCGTGGGTACTGGTGCTCAGTGGTGACTGCCCATTGTCCCCACCAGTTGGCACAGCCTGGCCATGCAGTTTCCCAGCCACCTCCCTCGCACATGGCCAGTCTCCTGCCAGGTTTCCCCAGTACTTTATATGACTGCAGTGTCAGAACCAACTCAGGGAGTTTTCACCAACTTTGGTGTTGTCACTTATTTCTCCCTTTCTCTTTATTCTTTATTCTCACTCTGTGCCCTGGGAAGAGACAACATGAAACAGAGGGTGTTCCAAATGATGCTCCTCCACTCTATGGTGGAACAAAGTCAGAGCCTCCCAAGGGAGGGCAGGGGGTTTGCCCCGGGCTCTGTGCCTGCGTGGTACTGCATGGGCCCAGCTGCCTGAGCCAGTCTGGAACCCAGCCCTGTTCTGGGCCACATTCAACTCTGGTGCCCAAACTTGCCTCTCTGGAGCCTTTCTTTTCTTACTTCACCTGGCAAGTCAGATTTGGAGATTTGACTAAGAATCTGAGGCATTAGATCTCTTATGGCTGCTAATTCCAGGTGGACACGTAGCAACTTCTGTTGTCAGCATAGGCCCTGAGGATTACTGTGACATCTTGTGCTTGAACTTCATGCTTAAATCTTGTGCTTGAACCTTGTCTTCCACCCTTCTGAGGCTAGTCATGGAGAACTGCCTTGATGGTTGGTTTAATCCCTCTGGAGCTTTAGAAACTTGTGCAGTCTGCTCCCCACCCCTCACCAGGAGAGGATACATTTTGTTTTATTTTTATTATTTTTTTTAATGTTTTATTTATTTCTAGGAGAGAGAGAGAGAGAGAGAGAGACAGTGTGAGCAGGGGAGGGTCAGAGAGAGAGAGAGATACAAACTCTGAAACAGGCTTCAGGCTCTGAGCTGGCAGTCAGCACAGAGCCCGACGCGGGGCCCGAACCCACAAACCGCGAGATCATGACCTAAGCGAAAGTCGGACGCTTAACCGACTAAGCCACCCAGGCGCCCCGGAGAGGATACATTTTAAAATGTGGGCAGAGGGACAGGGCAATGCTGAGCAACATGGGGAGAACTATAGAATTTCAAATATGGAGGTTCAGGAAGGAGATTCTTCTGTCAGCCTTTCTTGATATGGCTCACAGTCCAGTCATTCTGGTCATTATCCAGCTCACGTTTACAGAGTAGGGCACTGTTGATAGATGGAAAATACATTTAAGTTGAAGATTTTCTGCCCCCAAGTTTTTCTCTGCATTGATTGCAGCTAGGGTCCCTCCAGGGGTGTTCTGGATTCTTGTGTGTTCTCACTCAAGAGTGAGGGTGTTCTTCCTCTGCAGGTTGCAGGGAGCTGTGATGGAAGGTTTTCGGCTGTGCAGGTAGCCATGCCAGCATGCTGCCCTTCCTCACAGTCTTCCAGAAAAAGTGTCAGCTAAGGCTTATAATAATATACCTTGGCATTTACCAGGCTGTGGCCTGCCAGTATGTCTGGATGTGGGCAGGAGGCCTGCTGTTTCAGATGTGTGATTTGCACATGGTGTCTGCAGTGCACAGAATGTCAGTGTCACCCTATTGTCTAAAAACACAAACTGTGTGCTTTGGTGTTTGGTTGAAGGCTGTGCATAAAAAGTACTGACGGAGAAATTTGCTTTGATTTTATGGGTCATGGGGCTAGTGTGCTGGCAGTCAAGTCACTTGCTTCTGGGGTACCCACATTCTGTCCCCGCTCAAGGAGGTCATGTGTTTTGTTTTTGTCTTCCTGAAAAGAAAAGGTCCTTTGTGTCACTGTTCTCGGACGCATTCACCCTCATACCCATATCTGTTTCTAGCACTTTCACGCATGATAGGTTAGTTTTCTGTGTGTCGTATAGGCCTGTTTTCCCCTTTTTTCTACCAGACTATGAATATTTTAAATGAGGAATAGAAAGGAGACTCTGGGCAGTAGCCTGGTAGTGTCCCCAGTGCAGGTTTTCCAGAGCACGACACTTTTAGGACCAGTCATCAGGGATGGGCGTCAGAAATTCCCACTCAGGTACAAAGTAGGAAGCCTTCATTGAGGAATTTTCCATCAGGCACCAAGTAGGAATGAAATGGAATGTTCTGGAAAGAGGTGGGGTCATGGTTACACCCTAAGATGGTTGGATGGTAGGGGGAAGAACCTGTAGCTTGCAAGGCTGAGACCTCTTCCTCCTCCTGTCATGGCAATTATATGGGATGGTGTACCATGCTTGAGATTTTACCAAGAACACACATGCTGGTGATTTTGATAATCTGTATGGATCCAGTGCCTCTGCTCATAGGAAGGTCACTAGTCTTCTAGAACTCTGAGAGTTCTAACACCATAATCCGAGTTCACAGTTCTTTGTTCACTCATGCACGTAAATACTTGGAAATGCTTGCATAAGGGGTGTTTGCAAAGATTAAGCCCCATGTCCACTCCCCATAACTTGCTATGTGGCTGGAGAGAGAGAGAAAGAAAGAGAGGGAGAGCAAGTGGAAGAGAGATGAAATGAAGCCTCGGATACAACCAGAGGAGGTAAGCAGGTCCTCAGGGTTTACAAAAACAGCCAAGGAAGGGAGTTGGCCTGCAGCCACCTCAGGGGCGGTGGGCTGTAAAACATCAGTGTTTGTAGCTCACACAAGGAAATGTGGTGGTCCATTTGCCAGGACAGGGTTTCCCTGTTCAATCTGAGCTATGGTTCATAAATCAGTCAAATTAAAAAAATCCAATCTTGAAAACATCGAGCAGTTCACAAACTCTGGGATTAAGTTATACCAGAGGGAGCCATAAATCAGCAGGAAGCTAAGTCACTCTGATTCCTCTGGGCAGGAGCCGAGGAGGGTCGAGGCCAGGTTGGCTTGGAGGGTGGGAGAGGGATGTGGCGGGGAGATCACCTGACCTGAGATGGGCCTTGCAGAGGAGACATTGGGAATGACCTCAAGGTCTTTGCCAAGGAGACTTTAGGTGCTTCCGCCTCTCTTAGCAGAATTTTAAAACGTGGAGTCTCCTTGATTTCCAAGTGAGTGAGCATGGCTGCCCTCCTTCCCTGATATCAAGATCATCTTGTTTCTGCTTCTCCTCCCTCACCAAGTGATGCTCTCATTTCTACTCTGCTTCCCACAATGACTCCCCTGTGATCTGCTGTGTTTGTAGAAAAGAGGCAAAAGGGAAAAGAGCCTGCCAGGGCAGAGCAGCCACGCAAGGCCTGTGGGCCGCTTCCCCTTGCTCTTGTGACCCTCAAATGATAAAACAGATTTGGATCCCCAGGCACACCTCAGACTTGAGTTGAGCACCTGTCTGTAGAAAGAGCCATGGGAACTGCCTCTCCTTGCAGAGTTGCTGTGACAGGGACATGCTCTCCTTTGGGGGTCCTTTTGTTCTCCACGAGCTCTCCCCTTCTTGTTGGGGAAATAGAATTGCTTTTCTGGGTGGATGGTCATGCCTTGTGTTATGGGACACTTCTCTTCAGAGGAGTGCAAAACCTTTAATGCATGGGTGACCTTGAGAACCCTAGCTGGTGCAGTGGCAGTTGGTTCTGGATCTTTCAGGAAGCATATGTTGCCTGTGTCCTGCTCCTGGCTCTCCTGTTCTACTCAGAGCACTCTAGCGAAGCTCCACCTGCTGGCTCCAGCATTCCTTTGCTGAAAGGCTTTCCCTGGTGTCAGAGTTCACTTTGCTCCCTGAGTGGCAGGCTGGAAGGTCAAGGAGCCAGTGACCCCTGGGAGCACCTCTCACCTGGTAACAGATAGGAGCTGGTGCATCACCCCTCAGCTGAGATGCCCACACTGGGCACCTGCATCTCAAGTTCACATTCATTACTTGTACCAGTTAGCTTTTTTTCTCAGTGTCTGTTCTGTGGGATCTTAAGCCAAGACATTTACTTGCATCCTTTTGTGTAGGTAGGTGATGGTGGACACAGAAAAGAAGGGAGTAACTGTGCTGAGCACAAGAGATGCCTGGAATGAGGCCCGAGCAGGGAAATACACTGGTGTCTCTGCCTGGGGAGGCCACGCTGTTTCCTCACCACTGGTATTGATGTTCATGCCTTTTCCAGAAAAGCCAAGTTAGCTCCCTCGGGCCCATTTCCTGAGCATAGCTGCTGTTAGTACCAGAAGTCAAGAGTGGGAGACACGGGGTGTGCTTTTCCAGGTGGTACAGAGTATTTTGATATTTTAACAACTGGTACATCTGTCCACATTGGTATATGGACAGATACCAGCTGGCCTGTGCCTGCTTGACAGTGGGGCCGTGCACCACTCACAGCTAAGGAGGTGGCACTCAGGGCTTGCCACAAAAAGACAGCAGTGCCTCCTGAGCTGGGAGATGGTATAGGGGGGATTCCAAGAGCTCCCTCCTATAGACTCCCAGGGGAAGTCTTCCTGGGTCTGCTTGGTGCCTGGGCAGCCGTAGGCATGGACTGGAAAAGCCAGGTCCACCCAGCTTGCTCACCTATAATTAGATTTGCTTAAATGTGCTGGCTTGTCAAGGCTGCACCTGGAACCAAATGCGTCTGAATGAAAGCTGGGCCAGAGGAGCACCGATGCCTGTGTTCTCTGCTGCAGCCGCTCCATGGCTTTGTTTTTGCCAGGCATAGACTAGTCAGGCTTGTATTTGGAGAGGCAGTGCACGTGTGTGTATATGGTTTTTTTTGTTTGTTTGTTTCAATCAAAATAAGGTGATTTACTAACACTGTAAAGGTCGTGTTATGAAATTAACATGAGGGGATGCCCGAGTGGAACTTAAAAGATTATTTCCACCTCATTTAAGAGATTGTTGCTGTTCTGGAGCTCTTGGGTTTGGACATCTGCTCATTTCTCTGGGAGGGATGTTGTCCCTTGTTGGTTCATGCTGTGGCTGTTCTGCCTTGAGTGAGCTGATCTTATAGACACTGTGTACTTCTGACTCTGTGCCAACATCATATGGAGGGGGTATCACATTTGTATCTTCTTTCTGTCTGCATGTGTACATACCCAGGCATGTGTGTGTTTTCCTATCACCAGCCCATTAAAAAAAAAAACTTTTTTAAAAGGTTATTTATTTCAAAAGGGAGAGGGGGGAAAAGGGGAGAGGGGGAGAGGGAGAGAGGGGGAGACACACACACACACACACACACACACAGAGAGAGAGAGAGAGAGAAGAATCCCAAGCAAGCTCTGCACTATCAGCATGGAGCCCAGTGAGGGGCTTGGACTCATGAACCGTGAGATCATGACCTGAGCAGAAGTCAGGATGCAGCCACAGAAGGATCTTGTGTTCAGGAGCTTCTGTCTCCATGGAAGTAGAGTACAGCACACTCCTGGCACACGCCTGTGTTCCCAATCTGAGAGTTCATCAACCATTGTTCAAGAGTTTTGATAGATAGGTGCCTGGGTGGCTCAGTTGGTTAAGTGTCCAACTCTTGATTTTGGCTCAGGGAACCAAATCAAGCGGAGGGGAGAGGGGACAGAGAGAGAGGGAGACAGAGAGTCCAAAGCAGGTCTGCACTTTCAGTGCAGAGCCCAATGTGGAGCTTGACCCCACAAACTGTGAGATTATGACCTGAGCTGAAGTCAGAATCTCAATGGACTGAGCCACCCAGGTGTCCCCAGAAAGGGGTTCTTAGGAGTGGCAAAAGACATTCTTTTCACTTGGGAAATTCCAAGATTTTCAGGGGCTTTTTGCTAGGAACCAGGGACAAAGACCAAATATATTACATGGGGTATATTATTATTTATGTACACACACACGTGTTGTGTTTTCTGGCAAGATCACTTGAAAGTAAATTGTAGACAGACATCACCTTTGTCTCTAAGAACTTGAGAATGCTCTCCTAAGTATAAGGGCACTATGTTCCCATCCATAAACATAGTACTGCTCAAGGAATGGAAGAGTCACGTTGCAAACTTTGGAAACAATAAAACTGAAGTTTTGGTTGAACTGACATGTGAGTATCAGAAGCATGCAAAAGTATTAGTAATTTATTGAACACATATTTATCAAGTCACTGATATGCACTGATCACTCGGCTTGGGACCAAAGAAGAAAAGGGCAAAAGAAAGACTGAATTGGTGAATATACTGGAAATATGTGAAGGGCAGAAAAAAAAATTTGAAGAAGCCCATCCTAAACGACTTCAGTCTTGGAAAAATAAAAGCTGCTTCTACTTCCAGGCTTTCAGATCATTCAGGAATCAAGATAGATCATCAGAAAGGGTAAGATGGTCTTATTCCTTGGGTGTCTAAGACATGTGCTACATTTAAAAGTGTTTAAAATAATGAAAAGTCTATGTCAAAGGACGGTGGTTCCTGTATAGTTCTCTTCTAATGTTAAAGAAATAGAGCTCCTTTTTCTGGCTCCCAAGATAATGTCAATTATAGCATATATGTGCCCATATTGGTATTTCTCCCAGTTGTCCCCAAAAGTGTTTTACATTTTCATTTTTTAAAAAATCTGGGATCTAGATGAAGTTCACACATGGTGTTTGATTGAGTACCTTTTTTTTTTTTAAATTTTATTTCTAGGAGAGAGAGAGAGACAGCATGAGCAGGGGAGGGTCAGAGAGAGAGGAAGATACAGAATCTGAAACAGACTTCAGGCTCTGAGCTGGCAGTCAGCACAGAGCCCGACGCAGGGCTCGAACCCATGAACCGTGAGATCATGACCTAAGCAAAAGTCGGACACTTAACCGATTAAGCCACCCAGGCGCCCCTGATTGAGTACCTTTAATCTGCCTTATTTCAGAACAGTTTTCTTGCTTTATTCTTTTTCTTTCCTGCCATTGACATTTTGACGAATCCAGGCCTGTTGGTTAACTTGAGTGCCCCATGCTTTGGATTTGTCTGGTTGTCCCTTCCTGCTCAGATGCAGGTTGAACACTTTTGGCAAGAATTGTGCATAATGGGCGTGACGTCTTTCTCAGTGTATGGCATCAGGAGGCATGTGATGCCAGTGTGGTCCATAATTCAGTTTGATCAGTTGGTCATGGTGTGTCCCCTAGACTGTTGCTTTCATTTGTCCGACTATCCTGCTTCCTGACAAGCATTTGCCTGGTGCCTTCAACCATCCATAGATCATCCTCATCTAAATAAATAGATAGAATGGTAATCCTCCTTCAATCACTTCTTTTTAAAATATTTTTTAAAATTTACTTATTTTTTGTGAAGGCATGATTTTTTTTCTTTCATAGTTTATTGTCAAGTTGGTTTCCATATAACATCCACGGCTCATCCCCACAAGTGCCCTCCTCCATCCCCATCACCCCCCTTTCCCTCTCTCCCACTCCCATTAGCCCTCAGTTTGTTCTCAGTATTCAAGAGTCTCTCATGATTTGCCTCCCTCCCTCTCTATTTTTTTCCCTTCTCTTCCTCCATGGTCCTCTGTTAAGTTTCTCCTGATCCACTTAGATGTAAAAGCATATGGTATCTGTCTTTTCTGCCTGACTTATTTCACTCAGCATAACACCCTCGAGTTCCGCCAACGTTGCTACACATGGCCAGATTTCATTCTTTTTCATTGTCATGTAGTATTCCAGCATATAGATAAAGCATATCTTCCTGATCCATGCATCAGTTGATACACATTCAGGCTCTTTCCATGTTTTGGCTATTGTTGAGAGTGCTGCTATGAACATTGGGGTACATGTGCTTCTAGGCATCAGCACTCCTGTATCCCTTGAGTAAATTCCTAGCAGTGCTATTGCTGGGTCATAGGGGACTTCTGTTGTTAATTTTTTGAAGAATCTCCACAATGTTTTCCACAGGGGCTGCACCAGTTTACATTCCCACCAGCAGTGTCAGAGGGTGCCCATTTCTCTGCATCCTTGCCAGCATCTAGAGTCTCCTGATTTGCTCATTTTAGCTACTCTGACTGGCATGAGGTGGTATCTCAGTGTGGTTTTGAACTCCATTTCCCTGATGATGAGGGATGCTGAGCATCATTTCATGTGTCTGTTGGGCATCTGGATGTCCTCTTTGGAGAAGCGTCTGTTCGTGTCTTCTGTCCATTTCTTCACTGGATTATTTGTTTTCAGGTGTGGAGTTTGGTGAGTTCCTTATAGATTTTGGATACTAGCCATTTGTCTGATACATCATTTGCAATGATCTTTTCCCGTTCCATCGGTTGCCTATTAGTCTTCTTGATTGTTTCCTTTGCCAGGCAGAAGCTTTTTATCTTGATGAGGTCCCAATAGTTCATTTTTGCTCTTGATTCCCTTGCCTTTGGGGATGTGTCAAGTAAGAAATTGCTGCAGTTGAGGTCAAGAAGGTTTTTTCCTGTTTTCTCTTCTAGGGTTTTGGTAGTTTCTGTCTCACATTCAGGTCCTTTATCCATTTTGAGTTTATTTTTGTGCATGGTGTGAGAAAGTGATCTAGTTTCATTCTTTTGCACTTTGCTGTCCAGTTCTCCCAGCACCATCTGTTAAAGAGGCTGTCTTTTTTTTCCGTTGGATACTCTTTCCCGCTTTGTAAAATATAAGTTTGCCCTACATTTGTGGATCCAATTCTGAGTTCTCTATTCTATTCCGTTGGTCTGTGTCTGTTTTTGTGCCAATACCATACTGTCTTGATGATGACAGCTTTGTAATAGAGGCTAAAGTTTGGGATGGTGATGCCTCTTGTTTTACTTTTCTTCTTCAATATTACTTTGGCTATTTGGGGTCTTTCGTGGTTCCATACAAATTTTAGGATAGTTTGTTCTAGCTTTGAGAAGAATGCTAGTGCAATTTTCATTGTGATTGCATTGAATGTGTAGATTGCTTTGGATAGTAATGACATTTAAAAAATATTCTTCCAATCCATGAGCATGGAATGTTTTTCCATTTCTTTGTGTCTTCTTCAATTTCCTTCATAAATTTTCTATAGTTTTCATCCTACAGATCTCTCATATCTTTGGTTAGGTTTATTCCTAGGTATTTTATGGGATTTTATGCAATTGTGAATGGGATCAGTTTCTTGATTTCTTTCTGTTGCTACATTATTGATGTATAAAAATGCAACCAATTTCTGTACGTTGATTTGGTACTCTGTGACTTTGCTGCATTCATGGCTTCTCGTGGAGTCTGTCAGGTTTTCTATGTAGAATATGTCATCTGGAAAAAGTGAAAGTTTGACTTCTTCTTTGCCTATTCTGATGCCTTTTATTTCCTTTTCTTATATGATTACTGATACTAGGACTTCCAACACTATGTTAAACAATAGTGGTGAGAGTGGACATCCCTGTCATGTTCCTGATCTCGGGGAAAGCTCTCAGTTTTTCCCCATTGAGGATGATGTTAGCTGAGGGCTTCTCATAGGTGGCTTTTATGATGTTTAAGTAAGTTCCTTCTATGCCGACTTTCTCGAGGGTCTTTATTAAGAAGGGATGCTGTATTTTGTCAAATGCTTTTTCTGCATCTATTGACAGGATCATATGGTTTTTATCTTTTCTTTTATTGATGTGATGTATCACATTGATTGATTTGCGAATGTTGAACCAGTCTTGTAACCCAGGAATGAATCCCACCTGATCATGATGGATAAATCTTTTTATGTGTTGTTGCAATTTGATTTGCAAGTATCTTGTTGAGGATTTTTGCATCTGTATTCATCAAGGATATTGGCCTGTAGTTCTCATTTTTTGCTGTATCTCTGCCTGGGTTGGGATTCAAGGTGGTCTGGCTTCATAGAATGAGTTCGGAAATTTTCCTTTGATTTCTATTTTTTGGAATAGGTTGAGAAGATTGGGTATTAACTCTGTTTTAATGTCTCGCAGTATTCCCCAGGAAAGCCGTCTGGCTCAGGGCTTTTATTTGTTGGGAGATTTTTGATAACTGACTCAATTTTTCACTAGTTATGGGTCTGTTCAGATTTTCTCTCTTGCCATGTGAATTTTGGTAGTGAGTGTGTGTTTAGGAATTTGTCCATTTCTTCTAAGTTGTCCAGTTTGTTGGCATATAATTTTTCATAGCATTACCTGATAATTGCTTGTATTTCTGAGGGATTGGTTGTAGTACATCCATTTTAATTCATGATTTTGTCTATTTGTATAATCTCTCTTTTCTTTTTTAGAAGCCTGGCTAGAGGTTTATCAATTTTGTTTATTTTTTCAAGAAACCAATGGTTTCATTGATCTGTTAAACTTTTTTTTATTCTATATTGTTTATTTTCTGCCATGCTTTTTATTACTTCTCTTCTCCTACTGGGTTTGGGGTGCTCTTGACGCTCTCCTTCTAGTTCCTTTAGGTGTGCTGTTAGATTTTTTACTTGCACTTTTTCTCATTTCTTGATATAGGCCTGGAGTGCAATGTACTTTCCTCTTATGACTGCTTTTGTCACATCCCATAGATTTTGAATTGTTGTATTTTCATTTTCATTTGTTTCCATATATCTTTAAATTTCTTCTCTAATTGCCTGATTAGTCCATTCGTTCTTCAGTAGGGTGTCTTTAACCTCCATGTTTTTGGAGGTTTTCCAGAATTTTTCCTGTGGTTCATTTCAAGTTTCATAGCATTGTGATATGAAAGTGTGCATGATGATCTCAATTCTTTTATATTTATTGAGGGCTGATTTATGACCCAGTATGTGACCTGTCTTGGAAAATGCGCCATGCACACTTGAGAAGAAAGTGAATTTCATAGCCTCAGGATGTAGAGTTCTAAATATATCTGTCAGATCCATCTGGTCCAATGTGTCATTCAAGTCCATTGATTCTTTAGTGATTTTTTTGGTCTATTTGATCTATCCATTGCTATAAGTGGAGTATTAAAGTCCCCTGCTATTAGCACATTCTTATCTATAAGATTGTTTCTGTTTGTGATCAATTGTTTTATGTCTTTGGGTGCTCCCATATTTGGTATGTAGACGTCTTCCTGATGGATAGACCCTGTAATTATATAATGGCTGTCTTCATCCGTTGTTACTGCCTTTACTTTAAAGTCCAGTTTGTCTGATATAAGTATGGCTACTCCAGCTTTCTTTTGACTTCCAGTAGCATGATAGATATTTCTCCATTCCCTTACTTTCAATCTGAGGGTGTCCTCAGGTCTAACATGAGTTTCTTGTAGACAGCAAATAGATGAATTTCTTTAAATCAATTCTACTACCCTATATCTTTTGATTGGGGCATTTAGCCCATTTCCATTCAGTGTTATTATTGGAAAAATGTGGGTTTAGAGTCATTGTGTCCTTTGTAGGATTTATGCTTATGGTGGTATCTCTGGTACCTTGTGTTCCTTGCAACATTTCCCTCATTGAATCCCCCTTAGGATTTCTTGTAGGGCTGGTTTAGTGGTGATGAACTTTTTCAATTTTTGTTTATTTGGGAAGACCTTTATCTCTTCTTCTATTCTGAATGCTGGATAGAGGATTTTTGGCTGCTTATTTTTTCTGTTCATCACATTGAAGATTTCCTGCCATTCCTTTCTGGTCTGCCAAATTTCAGTAGATAGGTCTATAACCACTCTGATAGGTCTCCCTTTGTATGTTAGGCCCCTTTTATCCGTAGCTGCTTTCATAAGTCTCTCTTTGTCCTTATATTTTGCCAGTTTCACTATGATATTTTGTGCAGAGATTAATTCAAGTTATGTCTGAGGGGAGTTCTCTGTGCCTCTTGGATTTCAATGTCCTTTTCCTTCCCCAGATTGGGGAATTTCTCAGTTATAATTTGTTGAAGGACTCCTTCAGCGCCTTTCCCTCCCTCTTCCTCTTTTGGAATTCCTATTATACAGATATTGTTCCATTTGATTGTATCACTGAGTTCTCGAACTCTTCTTTCATGCTGCTGGATCAGTTTATCTCTCTTTTTCTTGGCTTCCTCTTTTCCTATAATTGTGTCTTCTGATTCATCTATTCTCCTCTCTGCCTCTGCAGTCCATGCATTAGATGCCTCCATTTTATTATGCACCTCATTTATAACATTTTTTAATTCATCACAACCATTTTTAACGTCCATAGTCTTTGTAGCAAAGTTTCTCTGATGCTCTCCATGCCTTTTTCAAGCCTAGCAATTAATTTTATGACTATTGCTTTAAATTCTTGTTCAGTTATGTTGCTTATATCTGTTTTGAGCAGTTCTTATCTGTCATTTCTTCCTGGAATTTCTTTAGAGGAGAGTTCTTCCGTTTCATCATTTTGGCTAGCTTTCTGTCTCTCGTTAGAGTTAAAAGCTTGTTATATACTCTGCACCTGTGAGCACTGCTATACTAAGGAAGACTCATAGACTGTCTAGGGCCTGTCCATTCAGGAAGTGTTCTTTTAATGGCATCTCTTGGCTTCTCTTGTTGAGACTTTGGTTACCACTTGTAGTGGTATTTGAGACTCTCCACCATGAATACTTTGGCTTGTTTCTTGAGGTATCCCTGGAAAGGAAATTAGACAAAAACACAGGGAACAAAGGCACACAAACGCACAGACAAATCCAACAAAGAAGCAAACCAAATGGGGGAAAAAAGGAAAAAGAAAAAAAAAGAAAAAGCATAAAACCGGAATTCCCAACTACAAATAAAGAGCAGGTTCTATGCAGTTTGGATGGAAGGGCATATACAAAGTGAGAAATGGCAGGGGCTGGGAGAAAGCAAAATTGGACAATGACCAGGCAGAGAGACAAAGAGCCTTAATTCAGAGAGAGAAAGAGGAGAATATGGTAGGAGGCGAGGAGGAAGCAATGAAGATAATGTTACCCAAAGAAACTATATAGTCTGATTACTCCAGAGAGAGAGAGAGATGGGAATATAATGGTGGAGATATAGAATATACATCTAGAGAATTGATTAAATGTGAATGTTTAAGCATGCCAATGACCAGAGTGCCCAGTCCAGCAGAGGGGAGGGGTACGAATGAGACAAGGGAAAATATATCTGAATAGAAAGAATTGATCTAGAATTAATTACAGCAATGCATCCTTGCTGGTCTTGGCCCAGGTTCTGGTTAAAAAAAAAAAAAAAAGCAGCTCTTTAGTGGAGATGGGTGTGCTTTGGTGTTGGTAGGTCTAGCTTCCACTGCAGTCCCTTAGGCAGCTCCCTGAGGTTTCACGTTAGTGGTTGTGGGGAGGAAAATGGGGGCACCCCAGTCCCTTCTCGATCTAAGAGCTGCAAATCACTCTTTTGGGTCCGATCTTCCTGTGCCTCGGGTGTAGCCTAGGTGGGCCGTGTTCTTTTTTTTTTTTTTCTTTAACATACTTTGCATGTGTATTTTTTTTAATGTTTATTTATTTATTTATTTATTTTTTACAAATAGTTTATTGTCAAATTAGTTTCCACATAACACCCAGTGCTCATCCCCACAAGTGTCCTCCTCCATGCCCATCCCTCCTCCCCCCACATCCATCAGTCCTCAGTTTTTGTCAGCATTCAAGAGTCTCTCATGGTTTGCCTCTCTCCCTTTCCCCCACCATTTCCGCCCTTCTTCTCCCCCTTGGTCCTCTGTTAAGTTCCTCCTAATCCTCCTATACGTGCACACATATGATATTTGTCCTTCTCTGCCTGACTTATTTCGCTCAGCATAACACCCTCAAGGTCAACCATGTTGCTACACATGGCCAGATTTCATTGTTTCTCATTGCCATGTAGTATTCCATGGTATAGATAAACCACATCTTCTTGATCCATTCATACCCCAATGTTCATAGCAGCACTCTCCACAATAGCTAAAACATGCAAAGAGCCTAAGTGTCCATCAATAGGTGGGCCGTGTTCTATGTCCCAAGCCCTGCCTTGTTTTGTTTCCAGGTCTTAAGGTTAGTCTATGTGCTTTATTGATACAGCCTGAAATGTAATCCCGCAGCTGGGAGAGCAGCAGAGCAGTTTCTCCTGGTGCTGCCTGGGACCGGAACACCCCGCCCAAAGTCAGCACCACAGTTAGAAATAAGATCATCTCTGAACGCTCTGTGGTTAGGGATGGAATGTTAGGACCCTCTCCGTCCTAGGCCGAGGTTTTCTCTTCTCCAGGGACAGTTCTGTGAGCAGTTTCAGCCACTCTTTCTCTTCCCCTCTACTCTCTGTGGCTCCCCACGAAGGGGGCTCCCTCCCCTTTGTATTTCCAGGTCACTGTTTTTATCTTCCCCAGTTCTTAGTCACGTGCCTATGAGGTTGTCTCCTTAGTGGACTCTGTATCTTTTCCTCCCAGACTCCTATGGCTCAGTGTCCTATGGCTTCAGACCTTTTCTGTTAGAGAGATGGGGGTGAGCGAAATGTACGGAGCTTCCTACTTCTCCATCTTCTTGTCTCTCTCCTCTAAAATTTATTTTTGAGAGAAGGAGATAGACAGAGTGCAAGCATGGGAGGGGAAGACAGAGGGAGAGAGACACAGAATCTGAAACAGGCTCCAGACTCTGAGGTGTCAGCACAGAGCCCAGTGTGGGGCTCGAACCCATGAACTATAGATGATGAGCCTAGTCAAAGTCATGCTTAACTGACTAAGCCACCTGGTGCACCTTAATCACTTCTACATTAGGTGGCATTCCTCTCTTAAATCAGAGCCTTTCTGCCTCATTTAGTATCACTATGAATTCATTTTTATCCTCCCCCTTTGTTTTACAATTCATCATCATCTTTTTTTTTTTTTTTTTTTTGCTCAAATTGTTCTAATTTTGGCCATGAGAGCCCATTCAAGCTGACATGTTTGCTAATGACTTCCCAGACTCCCCTCACCTTGTTCTTTCCTGCAGGGTATTTCAGACTTTCAAAGACCTGGGGTTTCTCTTTAGCTTGCACTTACCTCTTCTGTGAAATCCAGTTAGATTGTCACAATTTTCTTATGATTTCTGAGCATTGGTCTTAAAAATCCGTCACTCCTTTGTGTCCCCTTGGCACACACAGGCGGTGCCATCCTCCTGACAGACCTGGGTCCAGCAGCCCTGAGCTGGTGGAAATCAGCAAGTCCAGGCTGAGCCCTTCCCTGAGCTTGTCTGGATTAATACACATTGTTACCTAGAGCTAATGAAATGACAGTAAGACAGGAAACATGGGGACACGGGGACATAAAGTAACCTATTACAGGTGAACGGCATTTTCCTTTGAGGAGAAATATAATCTTCTTTATTCAAGCTTATAGAAGTTTGAGAGTATTGTAAACAGAATGACCTGGAGCAGAGTTTGACTGTTGTGCTAACTGATGGTTAGAGCGTAAGCAAGTCTATGACATAAGCTTTTGTGTGGCCCCGCCTGAAAAGGCTCTAGACTTCTAAGACCAGAAGGTTTCATCTAGAGATGTTGTTTCTGGCAAAGTTGATCACTTCATTTACATTTAGTCAGTGTACCTCAAAAAGCAATGGGATCAGGCCCTGCGGATTTAATAGATCTAGACCTGCACGTTGACGTGACCACTGACCACACACCACGGGGCCAGCAGCATCTCTGCTGGCCTTTGGAATGCCCACTTTGTCCACTTCTTCACTGAAAATCCTATCCATATCCAGTGGGTTCATAGGAGATTAATATGGAAGTTGAGGCTTAAGAGGGACTTTTGCTACCATTTACATATTTTCTGGAACCTTCTTCCAGAGAGGTGCTGGAAACCACTCTTGCTTTCAGGAGAAACTAAAAGTTTGTGCCTCATTTGCCAAAATGACAGAAAATTTGGCTTTAGCCTGAAGATTGCTCCTTTTCCCTGCTCAGTTTGAAACAATTTTTTTTTATCGCTCTGTAGACCATTTAATTGATGTTACTATGATTAACACCATCATTTGCATTTCAGAGAAGTCTTCTGAATTAAGAATGTTTGCTTTCTAGTATGTCATAGACAAGAATACCTGCTTTGCAAGGTTGCTGAGAGGCAGGTGAGGTCAGGCACTGAAAGTTCCTAACACAATGCCTGGTGTAGGATAAGAGCCCAGAAAACAACGATTTTGATATTTTGTAGCTGTGATGATCTGGCCTTGAAACACTTGAGAATGAAAAATGCTCTTCCTCAGTCACTAAATAATTCCACTTATTTCAGTCATTGGAAATCTCCTGGCTGTCTGCTGTAATGGATAAGTTACAAATGGATGTCAGAGGGCAGATGGGACTGCCCTTTCTCCTCATTAGAGGAGGGGAAATTAGCCAGAATACTGCTTTTCTTGGTGTTAAAACTGCACTCGGATCAATTCGAAACCATTTTTAGTTTTAATGTTTTTCTTGCGTACTGATTGTAGCTGCAGCAAGATTGGGCTGGAAATATATTAACAGTTAGACACCCCTTGACATTTACTAGGGGAGTTTTCACTGCTCTCATTGATAAGTAGGAAGTTCTGCTTTTAAGAAAGCGGTTCTCTCTGATTCACACCAAGAGGTGTTACAATCCTGCAACCCCCCGAGTTTGATAGTCCTCGAGGTCACAAGGCTCTGTGGTGGCGGCTATGCTCTCATCACCCTTTTCTGACTCCACACCAGGAAGGTTTGACATCTTTACCCATCCATATAATCAGAGAAAATCAAATTGTTGGCTCTTGATGAGATGCCTTCAGGCTGTGTCTATAGAATGCCAATTATGCAGCTGGAAATGGGGAGAAAAAGTCAATTATCTTATTTTTTCCTGAAGACTTTAACACAGTCTGATATTCGCATTAATATTGTGACACATGCTGTCCTGTGGAATATCTGACTTTTGTTCAGTGACTTCATTCTCCTGGTGTGTTCACTTTTCAATCTTCACCCAGGCAGCTGACATTCCAAGAAGTACAGCTTTTCTCTGTTCTGACATTTCATGGAGGTGAATGGAAGGTGGGACTTTTTCTTTTCTTTTCTTTTCTTTTCTTTTCTTTTCTTTTCTTTTCTTTTCTTTTCTTTTCTTTTTTCTTTTCTTTTCTTTTCTTTTCTTTTCTTTTCTTTTCTTTTCTTCTTTTTTCTTTCTTTCTTTCTTTCTTTCTTTTTCTTTTCTCTGTTCCCCTCCCTCCTTCCTTCCTTCCTTCTTTCTTTCTTCTTTTTTTGAGATGACACCTTCTCATTCTTACTCCTGCTCATTCTCTTACATTCCTGAAATAACTTAGGTGGCCTTTAGGTCAAAGCAGCATTACCGCAGACAGTGAGATGGAACTCAGGCCTCAGGCCTGAGCACTGACTTGGGCGAACAGCTCCTGTCTGCTTGCAGAGCTGGCCGCCAGTCTGCAAGCCCTGCTCCTTCCTTACCGCTGCATGGGAAATGAGGCATGGCTTCCAGAACTGTAGGAAGGTATTTCTCTCTGAAAGTGGTCTTCCGCTCGGACCATGAATCTTTCCTTCAGCCAGGGTCTGGGACATAGCAGCTGATATGCTCCAAAGGGATGATGAGGGGTAGTTTCAAGAGGAATAGACATTTACCAAGAAGTGGGAAGGGAAACAAGAAAAGATGGTAAAGCTTTCAAACTGTAGCCATAGTGAGGAGCTGTCAACACCTCTGTGCGTAAGAGAACAGGAGGGCAGGGACACCCCAACACTGAGCTGTGAGCTGTGGAGGGGGTCCTTGACAGGCTATGGGTTAGGAGATAAGTAGTGGGGAGTAAGTGTCCTGGTCTCTGCATCTTTAATATCCTGCCATTGGCCAAATCTACCTGGAAGCCAAAGACCCAGGGAGCCAGGTCTGGCCTTTTAGGGCCCAGAGCAAGAATGGGGGGCCTGTGGGTTGTGGGTCAGGAGGGACGGAGGGAGAATTTCCAGCACATTCAGTTTTCCGTTTTTTTTTTTTTTTTAAATACGGAACAAAGCTTGTTTCCTTTGTTTTATAGAAATGGATACTTTGGAAAGCGAAGAAAAATAAATCTTGCCAATAGTTAGGTACTGTTTAGAGATTCATTAGAACCAGGCTTTGTACCAGGAGAGGTATGTGGCTTGACCATTTATGAAGGTTTACTCTTCCCTACATTTATTTTGATTAACATTTCTCTATTTCTTTAATTTTATTTTTAAAATATCCTGTTAATATTTAACAGTACCCAGCATTGAGCATTTTGTTTTATTGTGATTTACCCAGTGGAAAAAGATCTTCTAAAGACCTTCCCTCTTAGGACTTCCAGAGTAGTAGATTAAGGGAAATATCATGAGTTTGTCCAGCTTTTGAGAAGGTCGTTGTTGACTGCCTGCATCTTCCCATTTTGTGGCTGGGCTGAAGAGGAACGAGGCAGCAGCAGAGAGCTGCCGTTGCTTTGTTGCTGAAAGCCAAGGCACACCGGCCACCAAGAGAAAGACCTTCTTTCATATTCACCATGCAGGAGTCCCCAAGGTGATGCCTGGCGAGATGCCAGTGAATGGAACCTATGAGGTGACATGGATGTACAATTACAGGATTTGTTGCCTACACAGATGTCTGCAGAAGGAGTAAGAGCAACAGCGGTGTGTGCCAGACCCAGATGCTGCTCAGAACCCTGTGTACTACAACCTCACATTCAGTAGAGTCCACTATACCTTGCCCCCAAGTGGAGAGCTCTCTTTGGGACTACTGTTCTGCCTTGATGACTATTTATTCCAATTTTACACAGTCTTTATCATCATCATATCATTAGGATGCTACCGATCGAAATGTGTCTGCTCGCTAGGCTCAGGACCCTCTGCTGCATTCTTGGCTCACCATACTTTAACGGTTTAAATGTGTATTTCTTACTCTGTCCACTTTTCTACAAGATTCTATAGAGACCCATTCATTCAGTATGTATTTACTGGGCGTCACTATGAGTCACCCACTATGAGTTCTGGGACATGAAGACATGGAACAAAAAAGCCAAAATTCCCATCCTCATGAAGCTCCCATCTAGGCTGGGGGTAGGGGTGGTAAAGACAAACAGCAAACACAAGTAAATGTAAAGTTTGGTAGAAAGTGATAGGTGGTGTGAAAGAAATGAACAAGGTAATGAGGGACCAGGAGTGGGGAGAGTGTAGGGTGGGTTGAAAATTTAAATCAAGGTCGAAGTCTTTGAGAAGAAGATATTTCAGTAGTCTCTGAGGAAGGTGCAGGTGGGAGCCATGGAGATAATCTGAGAATGAGCATTGCAGGCAGAGGGACAGCAAACACGAAGACCCTGAGGTGGAAGAAGCTAGATGTGTGCACGGGATGGTGCAGAGTCTGTGTGGCTGGAGCAGTGTTGGGGAGGAGGAGAGGGGTGGGAGGAGGGACATCAGAGGGGGGAAGAGTCAGATCACTTAGGGCCTTGGAGGCCAATGAAAGTCTTTGGCTTCTACTCTGGTTGGAGAACCATTTCTTGCTCTGAGAAGTGATGGGCCCAGGCTTAGGTTTTTAAAGGATCAACTGGAATATTGGATTGGTAATACAGTGCAGGGGGTAAGGGTGGAAAATGAAGTCTTAGGAAACTACTAAAATAGTTGTGGCTCAGAAGAGAGTGGGAATAAGGTGGGTGGTGTGAAGAGGCATCAGGTCCTGGCTACAGTTTGAAGACAACAACAGGATTTCCTGAAGGAATAGATGTAGATGAGATGGAAATATAAGAATCCAGAATTCTTGACCTAAGCAATGGCAAGAGTTGGTGAAGCAGCTGGTGCAGCAGGCTTTGTTGGGGGAGATGATAAGGGGTTCTGTTTTGGAGATGTTAATTTGGAGATGCATGGTAGGCATCCAAGTAGAATTAAGGTTTTTCTTTTTTTTTTAATGTTTATTTTTGAGAGAGTAAGACAGAACACAAGCAGGGGAGGGGCAGAGACAGAGGGAGACACAGAATCTAAAGCAGGCTCCAGGCTCTGAGCTGTCAGCATAGAGCCCGACACGGGGCTCAAACTCATGAACCATGAGATCATGACATGAGCTGATGTCGAACACTCAACTGACTGAGCCACCTAGACACCCCTGGTATCCAACTAGAATTAATGAGTAGGAGCCCGATATGTGCACTTGAAGTTCACTTGATAGGTCAAGGCTGGAGATCTGGACTGGGGATTCAGCAGCATATAGAGGCTTATATTTATAACCATGAGTTTGAGGAGATCCTCCATGGAGTAAGCATGGACAGAGAAGGGCCCCTCTGGGAGCCAGCAAAGGAGACTGAGGGGAGCATCCAGCTACAGGGAGGGGGGCTAGAAGACTGTGGTCAGTCTTAGAAGCCCAGGACTCCGAAAGGAGGCAGTGAGCAAGGGGTGGAGTCACACATCAGGTGATTCTAGGGCCATTGGTGACATACACAAGAGCAGTCTCAGTGCTGGTGGGGACAAAACTCAGGTTCAAAGAAGAAGGGAGAGCAAAAATTGGAGGTAGATCATATAGGCAACTCTTTTGAGAAGTTTTGCTACAAAGGGGTAAAGAGAAGTAATACAGTATCTTATAGGAAAAGTGGGAAGTAGAGTCCTTTTTACTGGTTGGAAAATAAATAAGAATATATTTGTGTGGTAATGGGATGGTCTTTGTTCATCTGAATGTATTGACTTTGTAGAGTCTTACCTTTTTACTTCATACATTTATGCCATTCTGTAATTCCATGGGTGTGTCTTACTCCCTCATCAGTAGATTGAAATAGTCATTATTCCTATAAGAGACACACAATAAGACATTCTTGAGCTCCAGTTAAGTTCATTCATTGTGCACATGTAAACCATATGGCAGTGCCCAATGATAAGCCTGTTGTATTACTTTGTTCATTACAGTATTTGATTGTTGTATTCCACTGTATAGCTAGGAAGGCTATTTGGATGTACTGTTACTGAATTTGTTATTTAGTTTACAGAGCACTGGGAGGTGTAGAATCATTGCTTGGGGGAACAAATAAGACCTCTTCTAGATTTTCTACTCCAGGAATAATGCTCGTTCAGGGCTAAGTAACTGAGGTCAATTAATGTGGTTGTTGAAAATGTTTTCATGAGCCCTAAGTTTGCTGTTTGCCTCATCCTATCTACTTAATACACAGTAAGTGCTGTCCTTTTACTTGTGCTGTTTCAAGGTCATGAATTTGACCTTGGCAGTATGTGTGGACTCTCTGTGATCTGACATACGTGAGATCTTGCTTATTCCAGCTTGGAGCCCTGTCACATCACTGGACACCCACTGAGCTGGTTGAAATCAGTGTTTTAAAAATCTAGAGTCTTTAAGCATGATTTTAATTGAAAAGGACTCCTTACAAATGACATGACAAAGCAGGCAAAGGTTAATGAAAGTAAATATGTAGTGAGAAGAAATAATAAACTATACATGGAAAGAAACACTGAATCAGAAGAATATATTAGTTATAAAGTAAGTTGAGGCCAAGTAAGAGAAAAATGGCAAAATATTTACTCTGCTGATTGAAAATTCAAGTTTAATGAATAGATGGCAAATTATAGTGAATATACAAACATATCTATCTCTATCTGTATCTAGATAGATAGATAGATGATAGATAGATAGATAGATAGATAGATAGATAATGATTGGATGTGCATCCTATAGCCTAAAAATTATTTCTTATTGATGTCATGGAATCATTTTCCAAAAGATCTGGAGACAGACAAAGCAAATTGCATGAAAACTTGTAATGCTATTATCACTATTGTTTTTATGAAGTATAAAAATAAATAATACCAACAATCTGAAAGTGACTTAAATTATGTTGCATGATGGTCTAATTTGATATTTTATTAATGTATAAGTAAAGATCTACCCAGAAATGTAAAAAAATGAAAAGGACTCCTTAATATACATCATAGTCCATCATACACAGATCATGCACTTCTTCTATTGAAATACAATTAGGCTTTAATGAGGAATTGTTTTTAGCTGTTTGCAGGGACAAAGTGCCAGTATCTCTCATCCAAAGATTTCTTTGAGTGGGGCTGGCTGAGGAAGGTCTATCAGGCTTTGGGTCTGAACATCCTCAGATCCTATGGATCTGGTTTGTCTGCTTTTGAGGACATGGACAAGAACTTTACAGAGCTGTCCATACAGTCGGATGGCCCCCAGCTGTCCAGAGCCTCCATGGGGAATACTACAGACTTCATGTTTTTGTTCCCCCAAATTCATATGTTGAATCCCTGATTAGGTTTAGATGAAGTCATAGGGTTGCAGCCCCCATGATAGATTTAGTTCCCTTGCCATAGGAGTAAGAGCTCAGAGCACCCTCCCCTCCGCCCCCAGAGTGAGATGGTGGCCAGGAAGAGCACTCTTCAGACAGACACTGAATCTGATGGCACTCTGATCTTTGACCTCCAGCCTTCAGAACTGTGAGAAATAAATATTTATTCTTTAAGCTATCCAGTCTATTGTATTTTGTTACTGCAACCCAAAATGGCTACAATATGGAGGAATGCTTATATCTCCTGTAAGTCAAAATTTAGGGGAAAAAAAGGTGCCTTTCAACCAGTCAGAGTCTTATGAATATATTTAAAAATTAGCTCCCTTAACCTGGGACCTAGCTTGAAGGGGTCTACTAGGACCAGTCTAGGACAGTTTAATTGCCAAAACAAATAAGGACAGAAATGAAGTATAAAAAAAAAAAAAAGAATCCATGATCCCAACCTAAATAGGTAAACCAGTAAAGAAACAAATCTGGGAGGAGGGAAGGTATGCAAATGCTGAGTACTGATTGGCAAATGTACAGAAAGTGTTGGGTTGGGAAAATCATAATTTTGCATCATCATCCCAGTAAGGACTGAACCAGGTAAAAGTTATCAGTAGATGCAAAATCCAGGGATAGTTTTGATGAGGAAGAGGATATTTGTCTGCTCTTAAACTGTCTCCCCATAAATCGCTTGTAAGTAGCAAGAGAAACAATAGTAACGACCATGGATAAATCCAACAGTATGTTGACTGAAATCACCTTGATCAAAGTTAACATCACTGATGAAACCAGGTGGTCATGGTGCCCTGCAGAAATGATGCTCCAGAAGGAAGAGTGACTTATGCCTCCATGGTGTTCTTGCCAGGAGTGCACAACCCAAACCTAATTATGAGGAAGCACCAGAAAACCCCAAACAAGGAACACCCAATTTCAACAAGGAGTTGTTCCTTCAAAAATGCTGGTGTCATGAATGACAGAAAGGCTTAGGAGCTGTCACAGAGTAGAGGAGACTGGGAAGATGGGACAGCTAAGCACAGATCTTGAGCAGCTCCTGTACTGGAGGAAAAAAAAAAAAGCTCTGATGGACATTACTGTGTTAATTGACAATGTTTGAATACAGACAGTAGACTAGACAAAATAATTATATGAATAGTAAACTTAATGTAAGTTCATGAGTATGTCATGGTCTTGTAAAAGAAGGACCTTTTATTGAAAACTAAGCACTGAATTATTTCAGGGTGTAGAGGTATGATGTTTGCAGTTTACTTTGGAACAGTTCAGAAACAAGGATGGATTGATAGATGGATAGATAGATGCCTAGAGACAGAAATTAGGTGCTTAGAATGATAAAGCAGATGGAACAAAATATTGAGAGTATAAGAAGGGTCTATGTGAGTTCAGTGTATTGCTGCAATTTTTACATAAGTTTGAAATTGTTTCTAAAGAAAAGTTATAGATCTGTTGTTGAAGGATCAGTTGATTTCACCTATTCATGGAGGATTTATTGAACATGGGTTTCCCATGCAGTGAGTGTCCCACGGACAGACCCCTGGTTCTCAGGAAGCTTCTGCTTAGAGGAGATGACAGAATAGAGGAATACATAGGGAGCCATGGGAAAGTGTCAGATGGTAATAGTTGTTACAAAGGGAAATGGGGTCACAAGGTGGTGATGAATGTCAATGGGAGGGTTCCTATTTATACCAAGGGCCATAAAGGGAATTGGAAACCCGATAGAGGGAAGGAATTGGTCCTGTATCCTCCCACCGGAAAACCTTTTCAGGCAAGGGACTAGTCACTGCAAAGGCCCTTTGGCAGGACAGAGATGGCATGGTGCAGAATATAAAAAGACATTGTGACTGGGTGTTAGGGACAGGGACAAGAAATTGGAACCTGGGACAGGGCAAGAACATTTAAGGTCTTGTTGGCCACAGTAAGGAGTTTGGATTTTATTCTGAATAGAAGGATCCAGCCAAAGATTGGAAGAATGGAAGTGACGTTAATGACTTCATGTTTACAAAGATCACTCTGGTTACCTAGGGAAGTATTACTTGTAGGGGGACAGTGATGGTGGAGGAGGTCCCCACCAGGCCCCAGGAGAGGCCACTGCCCTCTGTGGGCCCCACCAGTGTGAATGTCTGTGAGAGCCCAGCGTGGTGATACAAGCACACTGTCTCTTTTTTGTCTTTTATACCAAAACATATCTTCAGTGCAGTCACTCAGCGCTTCTCAGCAACTCTAAAAATTGACCAGATTTCTTTTTCCAACATTACTTTGACACAGGCCAAGAATGACAAAAATGTATCTCTCTCCAGTTTTTTTTTCTCTTGAGCTACTTTCAGGCCTGAGTGTTGGGGAATAATAAATAGAAACCCATAACATGACTAAAGAGGCCCAGTTCCACAGGGAGAAAACCACCACGAGGTTCCACAGGGGTATTTGGGGTCTCACCAGAGCCTCCCAAATAGGAGGAGTTATTGAGGGAACATTATGGTGCTACATGGGATATTGTAAAAGAAGCAAAGACTAGAGGTTTTCTTTTTAATGGATTTTTACTGCTGCTTTTGCCATCTACCACCAGCCACCCTTTCTGGAATTTGGAATTCTATAGTCTACGGAGGACACTAAATAGCCCTCTCCCTTCCTGGTGTCAAGTAAAGTGAGGTTTTCCTTTAGCAGGCTGAAGGGATCCAGTAGCTCTTAGGTGGATGTTTTGTTGAGACACTATCACACCAGAAAGCAGAAATGTGAGACTTAGGGAAAGGGCCCTTCGTTGCAGGGATTGATTCTTTAAAGAGTGGGCAGACTCTTTGTAAGACCCTTTCAACTTCAGGCTGTGTGTGTGTGTGTGTGTGTGTGTGTCTAGGGGCTGGGTGGGTGCACAGTGGGACAGTGGGTGTTCCTAGAAAGACATTTACCTGTGATGTCAACAGTTCTGGTTACATCATTTGATGGTTATACAGAGCAGTACCATTTTATCTTCCCTCTGGATATGTTTCCTCACTCTAAGGCACTCTTCCCCTATAACCAGGGGTGGGGTTCAAATTAGGATCTGGGGAGCAGATTCTGGTGGGGGCGTAAATGGCCCCAAACAGATTCAAAGTGTTTAGGGGAAGGTGGGAGACTTGACTTATTGCAAAGAGCAGTGTGGAAGAGGAAGGAAGTATTTCACCAAAGTGGTTTTTGGAATTAATATGAATCAGAGAACTAGGGAGGAATGGAATTTTTAAAAAGATTTAAATTAAAAAAATTTTAAATGTGCATTTACATTTTGTTGAGCAAACAAAATGTTACTGAGTTCAGTCTTGGTAAAAATTTTTTTTTTGCAGTGTAAATAGATAAATCAATACTTGAGCATGGTAATTTTAAAAAAAAAATGGAAAGGAAGAAAGCCACACTAGTATAATTATTTCTTACTCTTTTCTATATGCTCAGTGGTAGTAAATGATCCTTCAGTGAACATGACTTTGGTTTTGGATATAGCCATCGGGTCGTCGAACAGGAATAATGTGTGTGAGACTGCTGACTGCCTGATACCATTTTGGAGAAAGAAGAGCACAGGAGAGATAGTTGTACAACCCTTTGAATATATAAAAACATGTTGAACTACACACTTTAAATGGGTGAATTGTATGATTTGTTAATTATATCTGAATAAAGCTCTTAGAAAAAATAGCCAAAGAGAAGTAGACAGGTTTGACTCTGAAGAAATCAAATTTTGAAAAGTCATATAGGAAGCAAAGCATACAGATGGGCCCTCATCATCTCCATAGACTTGGATCATTTATTTTAATGATTTGATGTGAGCCCAAAGATCCTTAAGCTGGACTGTGGGAAAGTTTTCAGAACCAGGGACATATTGCCTTCTCTATCCTCAATGGGGTCAAATGTCTTTGGAGAGTAATTTGATTTTTGGAAACAGCTAAAATTACTCAAAGGTAAGTTTAGCAATTAAATGATGAAGCTGAAAAAAACCAACACAGTAAAAATAAAAATAATAAAGAATTCTATACAGCGCAGAGCCTGGAACCTGCTTTGGACTCTGTGTCTCCCTCTTTCTCTGCCCCTCCTCCACTTGTACTCTCTTTGTTTCCAAAATAAATAAGTGTTAAAAAATTATTTAAAAAAGTAAAAAAAGAATGCTCTGTAGTAAGTCGACAGACATTTTCTTTTGGGAGCTCCTATTCATTGATTACATAAATGACCCATCTTTTTCACCAGTGAAATCAACTAACTTCAAACACCATCATTGTAAGCCAAGGGAAATGTGACTGTTTTCTGATTTGTGAATGACCATAGAGAATTGTCTTGGTTGCAGTCCTCCAGAAGCCAACCCAGTCAAGCCAGTGAAAAGAGTGTTCACAGCAGGTGATCACTGTGGACATTTAGGACTCACTGTGGCCAGGAGCATGCCTCAGAGTTGCCCAAGCCAGGAAGTGAGTGGAGTGTTTGTCCACCGAGTCCCATCTGTCATTTGTTGAGCATTGCTTCTAGGGGTGTCTGTTGGCACTGTTGGACTACCCTGTACTTGCACTGAGTGTGGTCTTTAAGGCAGAAACACAACATTCAGGCAGAGTTAGAGTTTTTAGTAGAATCTGCTACTGTAGTATAAATTGATGCTATTCGATAGAATCTTCTCCAGTGATGGACATGTTCTGTAAGCAGGACCATATAGTGAGATAGCCACTAGATACTTTGAAAGATGACTCATGTAACTTGAGTTTGCTTCATTTCCTCAGCTTCATTCCCCAGCCTCTTTCTATTAAGGATAAAGACTGCGTATTTATTGTCTTCTTTATAAAGCTAGAAAGCAGTAGCTGTAGATCTTTGGATACTGGATGTTAATAATTCATATGGATGAAAGGCACAATGTCTGCAGTGGCCAGTATGGCCCGTGGCTACCATCCTGGGCAGTCCAAGTCTAAATAGAATATTAGAAAAATAAACCTCTCAAAGTCTCATAGTCCAAAAGTCTCAAGACTAGGTATCAAGAGGACCAGAATAAAATGAGTGGTATCTAACGATGTATTTTCACAGACACTTATTTGGTCTTTTGGACATTAGCTGAACAGATTTTCAGCTGTTCTTAGCTGATAGGTAGAATTCTGTGTGTTCAGCAGAAGATAATTGCTAATTAATACAATTCACATGTTTTCAGTGACTGTTGTAAGAAAGTTCTGTGTCTCTGTATCCTAGCTCTGAACATAGAGAGGGGTGACTACCATGCTAGAGCCTTCATTGATAGAAATCCGTGCCTGTAAGGCTGCTTAACTCAGCCCAGGTCAAGACTTAAATATTATTGCAAGGTAAATATTATTGCAAGGAGGTTAATGGAATTATTCATTTGATTTGACACTTATAACTGAAACAAAGTAATTTGGTTTGATACTTGTAATTGAAGCAAAATGGTTAGGCAATTTTGATTAGTCTTTTTAGTCTTTCATTGTATTGACCAGCTTTTGACTTTCGGGCTGCTATGTTTGAAGATATCAGTAAGATCACTGAGCTGTAAAGGCATTCAGAAGACTATTCACACCTGTGTCTGAAATGCAGCCTGAATTATCAACAATTAGTTTTTATTGAAAACAAGCAGCAGTGTCAGTGACAAATGTGTGGGACACCTGACATACTGCATTTTTCTCCCTTTGCCAAAGGCAGACATGGCTAATCTATAAGAATGCTCTTTTTTGTGGACCTGAAATATAGCCTCTGGCTCTTTCATAACACAATGCTGCTGGCATATACTGCAGGTCAACCAAGATTAGCATGTTCTGTAAGAAACAATGAGTCATTTCTGGCATACCTGACATGATTCAGAGATCATTTATACGTAAGAGACTTTTAATACACTTGCTCTTGTTTTTTTCTTGACTTTTAGGATTGTAGGTACTAACATTATAAGGTACTAACATCATAATCTATTTCCCCTTTCCTGGCCCTATCCCTTAGGCCAGGGCTCAGCAGACTACCTGTTTTTGTAAATAAGATTTTATTGAGCACAGCCACACCAACTGTTGTCTATTGTTGCTTTTTTCATACAGTAGTACATTTGAGACCGGATGGCTTGCAAAGCCTAAAATATATACTATCTGTCCCTTTATAGAAAAACTGACACTTTGGTAGACTCTTCTTTTGACTTTTGTACAGGGAGAAAACGTCTGCCTCCTGTAGGTATGGGAACAGAGTTAGATTAGCCTGTGCTCATCCCCTCCTGGACTGAGTGAAGCTGGTGAAGCTTATTGCTCATGAAACTTCCAGTTTGTAAAATATATGTGAACTTGATATGTGGCCACAGTGCAAACTTGTTAATCCCAGCACATCATAATTAATTACAGAGATAGAACCTCTTAATCGCACTCTGTAAGGATGTGAACTTGGGATAAGTTGGCCTTGGGGTCACATTTTTGGATCTGCCAATTAGTGTGTGGCCTCAGTCGAGTTAGTTTGAGTATCTATTTGCTCATTGTTAATATGATAGTATTAAATCACAGTCCCTGCTGTGGCTGTAGAGATAACATCGCAGTGAGGATTAAACAAGAAAATAACTAAAACATGTTTATTCTAGTGCCTTATACATGTTAAAAGTCCATAAATGGTAGCTCTTTATGAAGCAACATGTTTTAGTAAATATAGTGGTAGACTAGGATAATGGTCTTGTTCAGAACAAGCACTTATCTGCCACATGAGAATCTTGGGAAAGAGTCTCCATTCATACTTGGGGAGCCCTACTATATCAGTTAGCTATAGCTGTGTAACAGGTCACCCCAACACTCAGTTGTTTAAAACAATAAGCTTTTACTGTGGCTCATGAGTCTGTGGACCAGCTGCATAATTATGCTGGATCAGGCTCATCTGGTCTCAGCTGAGTTGATTCACATGTCTGTGATCATTGGTGGTCAGCTAGGGTGGGGTGGGGGCCGCTGGACTGTGACAGCCTCATGTGTCTTGACACTTATGCTGAGAAATGGCACAGCATAATTTCTGCCACATTCTCTTGGCCACATCAAGTCACAAGGACAACCCAGATTTAAAGGACAGCTCCATCAAAAGGTGGAAAGAGCTGAAAAATCTGATTGCAAGAGGCTTGAAAATGGATGAGTGAAGAACTGGGAGATCTTTTGTGATTGGTCTCTCACATTGGCTATTTCAAGATGATATAAATCAAGAAATCATAGACATCATGACTTTCATATGTATTTTTAAAGTCAAGTATTGGTATATTTTCAGCTACTACTGTTTAGCTTGATAAAGAAGACAATGAATATACAATTTTTACCTTTGATAGAAGCTAGGAAACAAAGATTTTGATTAGGAAGTTCTGCATGGCAAACTCAAGATCTTCCTTGACACATGGTCTTTGCTGTAGACTTTGGCCAGTGGAGCCTTTGAAGTGACAGGATGTTAATTTGGGGCTTTCCTACCTCAGTTTTGTCTCTCATATAATAGGAGAAACCTCAGGGCCTGTTGGCTTGTCAATATCAGATTTCTTTATAAGCACTGCAGTCCTTGGATTCTTTTATGAAGGAGCCATCAAGCCCCCTGCTCCTCAGACTTATGGAATTTCCTGAGGCCATGTCCACACATTGCCACTTAGGCCACTTGAGAAGTGACAATTGTGGCTGGACAATGCATTGTCTTTGCCTCTGGGATTTGATCTCATTGGCTGCTCATTTTCCATTTGGGGTTGGCTAACTGTTGAAAGCATGAGGGATTCAAGAACTTGGGCTCCGGAGCCCAACAGAATATGGAAACCTGGCTCCATCAGGTGCAGATGTGACCGTGGGCAAGATGCTGACCTGGAGGGCTTCAGTTTCCATTAATAAGATGGAAGCATCATGGCACTTAGGACATGGAGCTGTGAAGATGATATAAGCCAAAGCTTGTGAGGCATCTGACTTCAGTTTGTGGAATAAACACTTACTTGGTGACAGTTCTTATTGTCAAGATTATTTTTAGGGGGCTGACTGCACTGCAGCGTGAGCCCCTTGGTGATTTTTGAGTCTGAGTTACATGCCCAGTTTTGCTTCTTTGAAGGGGTCTTCACTGCCTTTCTTCGGCCATCTCTGGAAGGCCCGATTTGAGTGGAAACATCCGTGAGTTGCCACGAAGATGTCATTTTTGATTCACATAGGGACTTTCCACATTTTGAAGGGGATAGCTTCTCCTCAGCATGGGGACACTTGCCAAGCTTCGAAAGAGCTATAAACTTGCTGAGTCGTGGAAAGGCATTCTTGGATACAGAGATTCCAGCAAACCAGACCCTGTTTGTAATTAATTTGAATGTTTCCAGAGCTGCACGTTATGCCCTCCCTGTTGTATCTCCATGGGGAGTACATTGGGCCGTAGCTGTGGTTCAGAAAACAGTGTGCACTCCTAATTTTTATTGCATGGGCTATGTGTTAATGGAGGACATTTATTTTTTTTGTCTCCAGGTATGTGTTTTCATTCATCTTCCTTTACCTTCTCAGCATCTGTGTGGGTGTTTGCCCTGCAGAAGGGAGCTTGTTAATAAATACGCTTGATGAACAGTACCGTGAGAATTTTCATTCATAAGCTACCTTCTGAGTCCATATAACAATTTATAGGAGAATACAATGTCAGTTCACTTACGTAGCTGTTCAGAAATTCTGGTATTTCCTGTTTTGTAAGGAAAAGTAATAGGAGCAGGTTAGGAAGACAACCTAAGGTATGGCGGTGTTGGAAGAAGCAAAAATTGTTAAACAAATATTGGAGTTCACATTTCACTTGGCTGCCACGTGGGGTTTCAGAGAGACCCCACCCTGACCTACCTGCTGTGTAGAACTGTGTTCTTAACTCAGGGCTGTGAAGTTTGCCAAACACTGAGAGCTGAGGGCCAGGAGCCCAGGGAGGGGGAGAGGGCAAAGCTGAGCTGGCCCTTGTCAGGTCGCAATCCTGAGCCGGGTCACTTGGCTGCAATTCTGAGTTAGTGACACTTTAAGTGTTTGATCAGTCACATTTAGTCAACAGTATGTTGGGTAAAGGGAGGCAGAGGAGTTTCTAGTGGAAAAAGAGTGAGTTTTGCATAATTTCCACAGGACTTTCTTGTGAAGCAAGGGTTTTTAATGGGGTGACCTTCTAACCAGGACCTCACACTTGTGCATATTTTGTAGCCTGTCCCTGTCAGTGGGATTTGGGGTGTGTGCATGACCCAGGGGGGTGGCCTCAGATCTTTAGGTTTGGGAGAGTTGACTTCTAGCCTCTAGGACTATGACAGAATAAATTTTTATTGGTTAAGCCACCCAACTTATTGTACATTCTTGAGGCAGCCCCAGCAAACAAACACAGCTAGTATCGTGATACAGGACACAGATATTCTCACCTGTCACCCCACTGTCCTACTTACAACACTCCTGAAGCCTTTGCAGGGAACTTGTGTGGTAGAGAAAGGGCTTGGGGGCCAGGTATTTCCATGTCTTCTCAAATGAGGCTGGGAACCATTTGGCAACTGAGAATTGTGTATTTTTTGTATCTATCTATCTATCTATCTATCTATCTATCTATCTATCTATGTATCTATCTATCTAATTATTGAGAGAGCACAATTGGGGGAAGGTAGAGAGGCAGACAGGGAGACAGAGAATCCCAAGCAGGCTCCACACTGTCAGCACAGGGCCAGATGTGGGGCTTGATCCCACGAATCATAAGATCATGAGCTGAGCTGGAACCAAGAGTTGAATGTTTAATCAACTGAGTCACCCAGGTCCCTAAGATTTGTGTATTTCTAGTAAATACCCAGAAATAACATGATGAGGTCCAGATTTCTTCCTCTTGTCATCTAGATTTTCTGTTTGTATTAATAATGGTAATATAAAAAGTGTAGTAGTATAGTGTGAGTCATTGAGAGAGAAGCCACTGTGGGCCATAGTTAGTCATTACTCCCACTGAATGTAGGTCTTATGGGCACTTTTTTTTTTTGAGGGGAAGCTGAGGCTTCAGAGGGTAAGGGGACTTTGCACAGGGTGAATGATAGGACCAGAGTTCTAGTCTAGGACCCCCAACATACAGGGTTGAGGATCTCCCACTATTCTGTAGAATGAGTACACTATTGCTGGGCTAGGGTCACCTGGAGAGTTCTGAAGGAACCAATGCCTGGATTGCCCCCAGAGGGTCCAGTGTAATTGGTCTGGGTAGTTGGTCTGGGCTCTCCCAGCTTGAGACACACCATCGTAGCAAACCAACAAAGTATTTTATTTTATTTTATTTTATTTTAATATTTTTATTTATTTAATTTTATTTCTAGGAGAGAGAGACAGTGTGAGCCGGGGAGGGTCAGAGAGAGAGAGAGTCACAGACTGAAACGGACTCCAGGCTCTGAGCTGGCAGTCAGCACAGAGCCCGACACGGGGCTCGAACCCACGAACTGTGAGATGATGACCTGAGCGAAAGTCGGACGATCAACCGACTAAGCCACCCACGCGCCCCCCAACAAAGTATTTTAGATTGAAAACATTAAGGTAGCTATATGGAGAAGCTCTCACAGAGGTTGTTGAGAATAACCTGAGAAATTTTTCCTTGAATACAGATTCTGGGGCCCCACCTAGGCACACTAAATCTGAATTTCTAGGAGTGAAGTCCCAGAGTCTGCATTTTATGAAAGCGCTAAAGGTCATTCAAAGATTATACAGGTTTGGGTCCTAGAGTTTGTTCTAGAGGAATTGTAGGCCATGAAGGGCTCTGTTGTTTTCCCAGAAACCCTGTGCTCTAACATCATACCTAGCGGCCTAGGGAGCATGACCATCTGTTCACTTCAAACATTCTAAAGGTAAATGTTACAGTGTCATACAAGAAAGGACCTGAGACTTAATAATGAAGTAAATGCTCCTTCACTCAGTAGCGGGTTGTAACTCCCATTCACCCAGGAACCCTGCTTTGGAATTTTACAGCCTTGTGGAAGTCTGCTAAATGGAAGCGGTTTTCCATTCCATAAGAAAGCCATAGAATGTAGCCTTTCTGAGGTTATGTGGCAGATCTCTTTGTTTTACAAATCAAGAAGCTGAAGCCCATAGAGGGTGTGGCTCCCATCTAATCCCTGTGAAGGAAGGTGGGTCTAGGACTGGAGGCTCCTACTGTGAGCTGTGACATTCTCCTCATCTTCCCTGTGTTCCTGACCCTGCACCCATCTAGCTGCCAGTCACTGACCACCTCTCCCAGAGATCCCTGTTCTGGATTGGGGCCTGCCTTCAGGAGTTACAGGAAATCTGGTTTCGGCTGGGAGCTATGCTAGAACCTGGGAGAATCTTCCCAACAAGAGCAAGAACACGCTTCACACCTTGAGGCTTAGGGCAGAGGGAGTCAGTGTTTCTATTCAGAATGTTCTGTAGAGCGTATGATATGATCTTCCCTGGAAGGTTGCCCACACCACCTGTGCTGCATCTTATAGACCTGTGCATGTCATCTTACATTTATCAGGGGTCCTCAGTTCTGGGGTGGCTCATCATTCCCTGTGGGACGATAACATGATGTGGTAGAAATGAGCACAATGCTTGGGCTTGGGGTTTGAAAGCGTAAGTCCAATCAGCTTCACCCTTTCAGCTGTACCAGGTAAACTCATAAGGCTCTGTGGGGTTCTGTTTTCACTTCTCTAATAGTATCTTGGAGTATAGTGAGCATCAAAAACACTTCAATGTTTTATAAAATATTGTTTACTATTAATACTACTACTACTATTATTATTGGAATGTCAGTCTGCGTTAGGTTGATATGGAAACTCAAGGTGGGACACCAACTTTGGTTTGTACCTACAAGAACAGTTAATTAAGTACCAATTTCTATGTATGGTTCTAGTTTTCTTTTGCCAGCCTCCAAATGATGTAGTAGTATAATATAATATAATATAATATAATAATATACACTGAATTAAGCTGATTAGCTCCTGAAGCTTAAAATCCAAGACATAAAATATTGGCAGTGGCAAAAGTGACTGGGCTATTGGCCAAAGCAAATTCATTAATTCTTCAGTCTTTATATCTTACCTAGGCCCTGTGGGAACCTCGGACAGAGCCATGACATCTGTACTCTACCCTAAGTAGCCACCATGATAAATTTCTGCTGAGTTGGTCATGTTAATCTTTGGACTGATCAGATGATAAGATTTGTGATCATATCCAATTATAAAACAACCGTACATTGGAATATTGAGTATCATTAAAAATTAGGATGCTGTATATTGAGTGAGGTAGGAATATATTTATGGTGAATGCTTAGGTGCAAAAAGCAAATTATAATATGGAAATATATATAAAATATTAAGAATGGGTTTCTTGTGGCAAAAAAAAGATATTTTTATTTTCATCTTTGTATCTGTTTTGGCATTTTTCAAGTAAATGCTAAATCTGCCTTATGAATGTAACTTTATAGAAGAGATAACACTGAGTTGGGTCTTAATTGATGTATAAGACTTTGAAAAGTCAGAAGTGTCATCTTAAGAAATGGGACTAGCATTTGTGGAGGTGAAGAAGGGTGAAAGCTTATGACCTGTTCTGGAAATGGACAGCAGTTCAGTCTGGACTACATACAGAAGATCAGCCAGTTAGGGTTTGCACCATGGTCTGGCTGGAACAAAGAGAAGGCTTTGGGAGCATTGGGAAGCAATGTTGGATACGTTTAGGTAAGTCAGATTATGGAGGACCTTATATGCTTGGTGGTAGATTTCTCATTCATAAAAGGAAAGGTGATTAAGATGTGATTTTATAGGTGTTCTATGCTTGATAAAAAGTGTTAGAGTATAAGGCTGTTTACCCATGCCATGTTTTACCAAAGCCATTGGGTCCTTGACCTCACTCGTAGCCAATACTGATGTGGAAGTGTTTTGGATCTGTTTTGTCACAAGCATGGAAATAAGCCCTGGTCTCTGAGCCTGGAAAGAATCATGATGGACTTTACTTCTGAACATTGGTTTCTGAGTTGGGGAAAGCAGCTGAGTATCGGTGGACACCTACAGGACAGGACAGCAAACAGGACAGTGGTCAATGGAGAGAGCAGTGAACTTACTGAGACCATAGTAAAGTATATTGCTACATCATTTTAAAATTTTGTTTGCCTTTTAATTTTCTTAGTTTAATGTTTTACTACATTACTATTTTTGAAGCTTAATAATATGGTTGAAAGTTATACCTGACTTATTGGCACAAAAACAGACACATAGACCAATGGAATAGAATTGAGAACTCAGAGCTATACCCAAAGGTATACAGCCAACTAATCTTTGACAAAACAGGAAAGAATATCCAATGGAAAAAAGACAGCCTCTTTAACAGATGGTGCTGGGGGAACTGGACAGCAACATGCAGAAGAATAAACTAGATCATTTTCTCACACCATACACAAAAATAAACTCAAAATGGATAAAGGACCTGAACGTGAGACAGGAAACCATCAAAACCCTAGAGGAGAATGCAGGAAACAACCTCCTTGACCTCCACCGCAGCAACTTCTTACTTGACACATCCCCAAAAGCAAGGGAATCAAGAGCAAAATAAACTATTGGGTCCTCATCAAGATTAAAAGCTTCTGCACGGCAAAGGAAACAACCCACATAACTAATAGGCAGCCAGTGGAATGAGAAAAGATAGTTGTAAATGACATATCAGATAAAGGGTTAATATCCAAAATCTATAAGGAACTCACCAAACTCCACACCCGAAAAACAAACAATCCAGTAAAGAAATGGGCAGAAGATATGAACAGACAGTTCTCTAAAGAGGACATCCAGATGGCCAACAAACACATGAAACGATGCTCAGCATCCCTTCTCATCAGGGAAATACAAATCATAACGACACTGAGATACCACCTCACGCCAGTCAGAGTGGCTAAAATGAGCAAATCAGAGAACACAAGATGCTGGCGAGGATGTGGAGAAACGGGCATCCTCCTACACTGTTGGTGAGAATGATAACTGGTGCAGCCCCTCTGGAAAACAGTGTGGAGGTTCCTCAAAAAATTAACAATAGAACTCCCCTATGACCCAGCAATAGCACTGCTAGGAATTTACCCAAGGGATACAGAAATGCTGATGCATAGGAGCTCATGTACCCCAATGTTCATAGCAGCACTCTCCACAATAGCTAAAACCTGGAAAGAGCCTAAGTGTCCATCAACAGATGAATGGATCAAGAAGATGTGGCTTATCTATACCATGGAATACTACATGACAATGAGAAACAATGAAATCTGGCCATGTGTAGCAACATGGATGGACCTTGAGGGTGTTATGCTGAGCGAAATAAGTCAGGCAGAGAAGGACAAATATCATATGTTTGCACGTATAGGAGGATTAGGAGGAACTTAACTGAGGAACATGGGGGAGAAGAAGTGGGGAAATGGTGGGGGAAAGGGAGAGAGACAAACCATGAGAGACTCTTGAATGCTGACAAAAACTGAGGACTGATGGATGTGGGGGGGAGGGGGGATGGGGATGGAGGGGGGCACTTGTTGGAATGAGCACTGGGTGTTATATGGAAACCAACTTGACAATAAACTATGTGTAAAAAAAAAAAAAAAGAAAGTTATACCTGACTAGGTTTCTAGTGGAATCACCATTCTCATTTCTGTACAGTGTGTACAAGCTTTCTGAATCCTAATTTCTACACCTGTATATAGAATGAAACCAGTTATGTACATATATACATGGTATGGTTTTGGGTTGATTTCCCCAAAATCCAACTCGGAAAGTAGGATTTTAACTGGTTTATTTGGGAAATGACCCAAGGAGCACTGGTACAGAAGTGAGAAGTGAGATAAGCAAGGGATGGAAGCCAACAAATGAGGTAATAAGAAGTAAGTGCCTTTTTTGGGCAATAGGTATTCTACCTCCTGGGGACCACTGGGAGCCTGCAGAGATTACATGGAAGATTGACCTCAAGCCATGAGGACCCACCACAGAGCATTTAAATTAACTCCTATATACTGCTGGTTGAAGGCATTAACTCACCAGCACTCCTGGCCTTATCCACATAACGCACTAGGTATGCTGTGTGGCCAGAGAAAGCCCTCAGACAAGGAAGGGTGAATGCCAAGGGAATATGTGAAGTAGACCCATTACTCCATGTCACATAGAAGGTTTAACAGTAAAGAGATGCTGAGAAACTAGATGCTTTTCCTCTAAGATCAGAAATAAGTAAGAGATGTCTGCTATCACCATTTCTTTTCAAGATCACACTGAAAGTCCTAGCCAATGCAATAAGATAAGAAAATAAAATAAAAGGCACACATATTAAGAAGGAGGAAATAAAACTGTATTTGTTCACTGATGTCATGATTGCCTGTGCAGAAAATCATAAAGAATTGATAAAAAACTCATGAAACTACTAGGTGGTTATAGCAGAGTTGGAGGATACAAAGATACAAAAGTCAAGTGCTTTCTAATATATGCCAGTAATGAATAATTGGAATTTGATATTAAAAATAGAATTTACATTAACAGCAAAATAATGAAATACTTAGTTATAAATCTAACAGAACATACACAAGATCTACATGAGGAAATCTAGAAAACTCTGATGAAAGGAAACATAGCTAAATACATGCATGTATGGGACAAGCTGTTCCATATTTATGGATAGGAAGATGCAATAATGTTAAGCTGTCAGTTCTTCCCACCTCCATCCTGACAAACTTCAGTGCAAAATCCCATCAGGTTATTTTTTGGATATCAACCAAGTGATTCTGGAATTTCATGGAGAGGCAAAAGACCCAGGATAGCCTACTCAGTGTTGAAAGAGAACAAAGTTGGAGGGCTGACACTACTCACCTTCACCCTTATTGTAAAGCTGTAGTAATCAAGAGAATGTGATAGTCTCCTGAAAGTAGCACAATATATATGAAAATAAATAAATAAGTTTGTGTTTATTATTTTTTAAAAAAGTGTCATATTGGGGAAAAAAATAGGTGAATAGATCAATCAAAATTTGGAGAACTGCCAAATTGGAGGCAGCCAAGGTATCTTTCAGTATGTCTATGGATAAGCAAACTGTGGCACATTCATGCAATGGAGTATTATTATTCAGCAATAAGAAGAAATGGACTGTCAAGCCACAAAAAGATATGGAAGAACCTTGAAAGCATATTGCTATGTGAAAGAAGCCCATTTGAAAGAGCAGCCTATGGGGCGCCTGGATGGTACAGTTGGTGAAGCGTCTGACTTTGGCTGAGGTCATGATCTCACAGTCCGAGGGTTTGAGCTCCACGTGAGGCTGACAGCTCAGCCTGCTCCAGATTCTGTGTCTCCTTCTCTCTCTGCCCCTCCCCTGCTTGCTCTCTGTCTCTGTCTCTCAAAATAAAATAAAGACATAAAAAATTAAAAGAAGAAAAAAAGAAAGGGCAGCTTACTGTATGATTCCAAGTATATGGCTTTCTGGTAAAGGCAAACTTAGAAAGTAAAAAGATCAATAGTTGCCTGGGGGTCCAAGACATAGAGGCAGAGGAGGATAAACAGGTGTCACATTTAACCATCTATGTAAGATTTTTAGGGTGGTGAAATTGATTACGTATTATACTGTCATGGTATATACATGACATTATTTGTCAGAACCCACAGAATTGTACAACATGAAGAATGACCCCTCATATAAATTGTGGACTTTAGATAATTATAATGTACCAGTACTGGTTCATCAGTTGTTACAAAGGTACAGGGGCGCCTGGGTGGCTTAGTCGGTTAAGCGTCCGACTTTCACTAGGTCATGATCTCGCGGTTCGTGGGTTTGAGCCCCGCATCGGGCTCTGTGCTGACTGCCAGCTCAAAGCCTGGAGCTTGTTTCAGAGTCTGTGTCTCCCTCGCTTTCTGACCCTCCCCTGCTCACACTGTCTCTCTCTCTCTCTCCTAGAAATAAATAAAAATATTAAAAAAAAAACAAAGGTCAAGGAGGTTGTTTCCTGCTTTCTTCTCTAGGGTGTTGATAGTTTCCTGTCTCACGTTCAGGTCCTTTATCCATTTTGAGTTTATTTTTGTGCATGGTGAGAGAAAATGATCTAGTTTCATTCTTCTGCATGTTGCTGTCCAGTTCTCCCAACACCATCTGTTAAAAAGGCTGTCTTTTTCCATCGGATATTCTTTCCTGCTTTGTCAAAGATTAGTTGGCTGTATACTTTTGGGTCCACTTCTGAGTTCTCATTCTGTTCCATTGGTCTATGTGTCTGTTTTGTGCCAATACCATACTGTCTTGATGATGACAGCTTTGTAGTAGAGGCTAAAGTCTGGGATGGTGATCCCTCCCGTTTTGGTTTTATTTTTCAGGATTACTTTGGCTATTCGGGGTCTTTTGTGGTTCCATACAAATTTTTGGATAGTTTGTTCTAGTTTTGAGAAGTATGCTGGTGCAATTTGATTGGAATTGCATTGAAGATGTGGTTTATCTATACCATGGAATACTACATGGCAATGAGAAACAATGAAATCTGGCCATGTGTAGCAACATGGATGGACCTTGAGGGTGTTATGCTGAGAGAAATAAGTCAGGCAGAGAAAGACAAATATCATATGTGTGCACGTATAGGAGGATTAGGAGGAGCTTAACAGAGGACCAAGGGGGAGAAGAAGGGCGGAAATGGTGGGGGAAAGGGGGAGAGGCAAACCATGAGAGACTCTTGAATGCTGACAAAAACTGAGGACTGGTGGATGTGGGGGGGAGGAGGGGTGGGCATGGAGGAGGCACTTGTGGGGATGAGCACTGGGTGTTATGTGGAAACTAATTTGACAATAAACTATTTGTAAAAAAAAAAAATAAAAATAAAAAAAATAAAAAAATAAAAACAAAAAAAACAAAGGTACCACATTAATGCAAGCTGCTAATAATAGGGAAAGTTGGGTGAGGAGGGGATGTATGTGAGCTCTCAATTGTACCTTCCACTCAATTTTTTTGTAAACCTAAACTTCTCTAAAAAATAGAATCCATGAGTAAATGAAAAAAATAAATCTGGCCAATAAATAGATTGGAGCTTTAAAATATTAATATTTAAGCTAAAACATGGAAAGAGCCTAAGTGTCCATCAACAGATGAATGGATCAAGAAGATGTGGTTTATCTATACCATGGAATACTACATGGCAATGAGAAACAATGAAATCTGGCCATGTGTAGCAACATGGATGGACCTTGAGGGTGTTATGCTGAGCGAAATAAGTCAGGCAGAGAAGGACAAATATCATATGTTTGCACGTATAGGAGGATTAGGAGGAACTTGACGGAGGAACAAGGGGGAGAAGAAGGGCGGAAATGGTGGGGGAAAGGGGAGAGGCAAACCATGAGAGACTCTTGAATGCTGACAAAAACTGAGGACTGATGGATGTGGGGGGGAGGATGGGCATGGAGGAGGGCACTTGTGGGGATGAGCACTGAGTGTTATGTGGAAACTAATTTGACAATAAACTATTTGTAAAAAAAAAATAAAATAAAAAAAATAAAATATTAATATTTATAATTAACTTATAAATTAGAACAGAGTACAGAATTTCACTATAAGACAATGATCCCAATGTGAATATGAAAGGGTGACATTATAGAAATCAAAGACACTGTGTTGGGGATGTGTACAATTTCATAGGAGACCATGGGCTTAAGAGTCACTCCTGCCTGTGTCCCTTGCCAGCCTGTTTCTTAGCAGCAGTGAAATGAGTTGTAACTCAGCCTCAGATTTGTTGTCTGCAAGGTGGGCACAGTAAGACCTACTCCATGGTGGTGTCGTGGAGGTGAAGGGAGGTAATGGCTGTAAAGTGGTTGGGTAACTCAGTGCATGGAGCTCAGTTTCCTTCCAGCCTCACCCTGCCTCAGACCTCTCACGGTGCTGTACAGAATGTTTCACTTTGATTCCATCAAGGGTTGTGCCATCTTTGGCTTATGTTCTGTGTCTAGGCTGCCAGTTGATGACAGATAGCTACTTGGGCAGGTTGCAACAAAGTGGTAATTGACCTTGCTTCCCCCTCAGGACATCTGTTCAGGCTCTGCTAGAAGCCAAGGGCTCCCCATATGGGGTTTCAGTTTCAAACTGTGGCACTCCAAAAATTATTTATGGGCTGGCAAGGGTGTTTCACCCTTCATATGGGCCTCTTGAGGATGATTTGCTTTCTACAAGGCGAGTTGGGAATTCCCAGCTGATTGGAAGGTTCTGTTCAGTGTCATTTTGGCACCTCAGGCAGATTCTCCTACATGTGCGTACACAGCCAAATCTGGATGAGCGATCAGTATGTAGTAGGGGGTCAGCTGTCACTGTATCAGGAAGTACAGACCTATCATCTCAGAAAGTTCTGTTGCATAGCACAGATAAGGAATATTCTGTCTCTCTCACTAGCTTCCCCCCATATGGTGCATGCATCCACACCTTGTTGTTCCAGTTCTGTCCCTCAATGCCTATGACCATGTTGACAGACCAATAGAGTTGTCCTTTAACAAGTTTGGCCTAATGCTCTACCTCTGGCTTCTCAAACGACAGAGTGAGTCCTCTGCTGGATCCTGAAGCTCTTACTAGGAGCCTGGCTAGCCTGTGCTGCTTTATCTTCTCCTGTTCCCCAGTATGTGCCCATGGTGTGTGGTGTATACATACCAGGCTCTTGGTGTTTGGGGATCTCATTGGCCCCTTCTGTGCCTTGGTGCTAGGTGTCATTTCACTCTCTACTCTTGGAGTGAGCTCTTTCCTCTCCATCTGTCATGGTCAAAGTCTTCTCTACTGTGTGACACACTTCTCAGACAGAACTGCTCAAAGAAGGCCCACATGCCCACCCAAGCAGGGATGATTTTTTTCTCAGGAAAATACTTGAAGTTTCTTTCCCTTCTTTATGATAACCATCACAGCTTGCTTCATAGGAGATCATCTGTCTGCATTGCCCATCCTCACTTCCTCCTGGAAGTATACCCCCCCTTTTTAAAAAATTTTTATTTCTGAATGAGAGACAGACAGACAGACAGACAGACGACAGCATGAGCAGGGGAGGGTCAGAGAGAGAGGGAGACACAGAATTTGAAACAGACTCTAGGCTCTGAGCTGGCTGTCAGCACAGAGCCCGATGCGGGGCTTAAACCCATGAACTGTGAGATCATGACCTGAGCCAAAGTCTGATGCTTAACCTGCTGAGCCACCCAGGCTCAGTACTTTACCCTGGAAGTACACCCTTTAAATTTTTTTTAAATATTTATTTATTTTGAAAGAGAGAGAGAGAGAGAGAGAGAAAGAGAGAGTGGTTGAGCAGGGTAGGGTCAGAGAGACAGGGAGGCACAGAATATGAAGCAGGCTCAGACTCTGAGATGTCAGCACAGAGCCCGACGCAGGGCTCAAACTCACGAACCGTGAGATCATGTCATGAGCCAAAGTCAGATGCTTAACCAACTGAGCCACCAAGGTGCCCAGGAAGTATACCCCTTTAAGGACAAACCCTCTGTCCCCTTCATTTGTGTAGGCTAGCCTAGTGCTTTGCTGAGCAATATTCATGTTTGGTGAATTGTAAAACCCTCCTATCAAGAAACATTCTCCAAAGTTACTTCTCTGTGTTCTATCCCAAATTACCGCGGGAGCAAGCCAGCACACTAATGCTGTCTCCACGTGGGGAGATTTTGCAGAATCTCTGCTTTTGTCCCCAATCTCTCTTTATCCAGATCAACTTTTAGACACACTGCTCATGTGCCCCCTTTTGCATGCCAAGCAGATTGTGTCATGTACCACTCTTGATGCCCAGCTTGTGCCCCTCAGGCCTTAATCTTGTGTGTACTGCCCAAGCTTCTCACAGCTTGAATCCAGATCTCCTTGCTTGAGGGTTTTTGGAGATTCCCCAAAGCCTGGAAAGACTACTTTGCTCCGCAAAGTTGACCAGAAGTTTCCAGGGGATGAATATCCTTGGGAATGGGTCTCAACCAAGAACTGCTGAGAGGTAGTATATAAATGTCCCAGCTACCACTCCCATCGGGTGGAAAGGCTCTCAGGTACATGCTTTGGATGGTTTCCCAGAGGTTCCCAGAGGATGGCCTCCAGTTGCCCAAAGAGTCACTGGCTTGATAATTTAACCCTTTTAACCTTTTCCTATTCCACTTCCTCACTATCCAGGTTCCCTTTACCTCCCAATAAACTAGCTGCCTTGAATCTTTATCTCAGATGCTTCTTCTGAAGGACCCAAATTAAGATTGAATAAGTGCAAGATAGGCTTCATTGCTGATGCTCTGACTTCTTTGGTTTGTGATTCTTCAGTTTTCTCTGGTTGGTGTTTTGTTTGTATAATTTGTCACCTGTCAAACACCCCTAAGCTTTGATCTGGAATGATTGCCTTACTTATGTCATAGGACTAATCCTCATAAGTAATATGTTCAACCAGGGACTCAGGAGGATGAAGAAAGTGCCTTGAAACTGTGAGCACAATTGGGGGTCTCCAGGAACTCTGGAGAACAGGATGCAGAGATGTTCTTGGTTATAGTAGCTCTACCTAAAGCCAGAGATTACTGAGAGTTATCAGCTCTGCTATTTATAAGGAATAAGTTCATAGCTGAGGTGTTTATATATGAAAAATGGGGAATTATTTTGTAATGCTAAATATAATTTTGTTTTATAGTTGGTAAAAAGAGCATTTAATTAGAATAAGTTTGGTGAAATGAGGCACCTGGGTGACTCAGGTGGTTGAGCATATGACTCATAATTTCAGCTCAATCATGAATCGTGAGCCCAGGGTTGTAGGATTGATCCCTGCATTGAGCTCTGTGCTGAGCATAGATCCTGCTTAAGATTCCCTCTCTCCCTCTCTTCCTCCCTCCTTCTCTGTCTCTCTACCTCTCTCTGCCCGTCTCATGCACTTGCATGTTCTCTCTTTAAAAAAAAAAGAATTTGGTGGAAGATATCAAAGTTACTTTGCAAAGTTTCTTTCTTTTTTTTTTTTTTTTTACAAATAGTTTATTGTCAAATTAGTTTCCACATAACACCCAGTGCTCATCCCCACAAGTGCCCTCCTCCATGCCCATCCCTCCTCCCCCCACATCCATCAGTCCTCAGTTTTTGTCAGCATTCAAGAGTCTCTCATGGTTTGCCTCTCTCCCTTTCCCCCACCATTTCCGCCCTTGTTCTCCCCCTTGTTCCTCCGTCAAGTTCCTCCTAATCCTCCTATACGTGCTAACATATGATATTTGTCCTTCTCTGCCTGACTTATTTCGCTCCGCATAACACCCTCAAGGTCCATCCATGTTGCTACACATGGCCAGATTTCATTGTTTCTCATTGCAAAGTTTCTTTTACAGACTTACTTTGATCTGAATTTCTACTCTCCTTTTACTCTTTTCCTCCCTTTCTTTCTGCCTCTCTTTTTATCATTGTTAATTGTGCTATTTTATTTGACAATGTTAAGGCGGTTTAAAACATTCATATGCAGATAATTAGATTTAACTGTTTAGCATTTGAACTTATTATAATTTCCTAAACAAAAAAGGGACAAATTTGTGGCACACATAGTGCCATGTCCCATCCACTGATCTTGCCAAACATCAATAATCAATCACAGAGTCCTTCTCAATCCAGAGCTCAAGGAAGCCATTGCCAAGTGATTGGCTTTAGCATAGGAGATGAAATTCTGTAATTTAATATAAATGATTAGATTGAGGAGACCAGTTAAGACAGATAATTGATATGCCTACTTTTTTCACTTGTCCTTTGTTAGAAGTCAGAAGAAAGGACTGTTCAAGGACAGCTTCTCCTTGGGCTCTGTGGGTCATACATCAGTCTTAGGTGCAATCCTCTGCTAAGTTTTTGTTAGCTTAAGAGAGCCCCAAGAAAGAGAAGAACCACAAGCTGAGTTTTTCATTTGCCTCTTTCTGAACCCCAGTGGCATTTAATAAAGACCTTTCATAGTATGTACAAATGGGCTTCTTGCCCTTTGATTCCATCCATTGATTTTGCACATTTCAATGCCACTGGCATTCCCCACAAACTATCTCCTAGGTCCCTTGGTCATTGACTACACCCCTCCTCAGATGCTTTTGATGTTTGGCTGGCTCTGTGATGGTCTTCAAGGACTACAGGGCTGGCCTCCATAGAGTCTGTCGAGTGAGGCAGAGAATTTTCCCTGCATTCATGCCTCATCAGTCTTCCCCAGAAACCTAGACTTAGCAATGTGGGCATCTCAAATTGCTACTCTGCCAAGTCCACCTATAGGGGTGAGCTAACTCCTTTAGAGTGTGGGATCCCTTCTCCTCCTGCCCATCTTTCTGAAGTCAAAGCCTATTCTCTTATCTCTGCATCATGGCCCAACCCATGGGGTTCTGCTGCTGTGTGTTCTCTAAGTCTGGATGAGTGACCAAACAGGGCCTCTCTCTCTCTGACTCTGTGGCTACTATGACCCTTTCTGGCTTCTTCTGCCTACTTGTCCTCATGTCCCAGCTTGACAGACAACTTGAAGAGCTTCTCCAGGGTGTGTGGTGCAGCCTCAGTAATTAAGCTTCTCATCACTTGTGTGTGTGTCAGCAGGGATAGTCCTGTTTGTTGCTCCCAGCCTCTCCAGAATTCCTTTCCCTGGGCTATTTGTCAGTGTCTTTTGTGCCACTGATACTCTGACTAGAGATTTGGCTTTGGGAAGCTCTCTTTTGTACCATCCCAAGGCTTTTGAAAGTGCTTCTTGTTTGACTGCTAAGGTGCCTGTTTCCCCCAGGTGGTTGGTGTGGGACAGGCTGAATGCCTTCATCTCCAGAGACTCCATGTGTGTAAGACAGCACAAAATTCATGGAAAACTTCTTTTGTGATTGTTTACACTCATTGGACCAGGGTATGTGGCTTCAAAACTTATCCTTTTTGTCATTAATGGAAGGGAATAAAAATGGTGCCCCATGAGTCCCTCAGTGTGGCTCCTAAGAGTAGAGCCTGACATGGGGATCCATGAGCAGGTGTTTTACTGAGGGAGAGCTCTCCAGAAAAATCTGTGAAAGAGGGAGAGAAGCAGGACATGGCAGGGGAAGGGGTCAAAATGGATATCCTCTAAGGCAGGTTTATTTGACCTGAGCCAGTGCAGGGGACGATTATTTCTGTAGCTGAAACCATACCTAGAATTGTCCCTACTTGAGCCAAGGGGCCTTAGCTTTTATCCTTATGTCGGTCACTCATTGAACACCCTCAGGGACATTGCAGGGGCCTAGACTTCCAGGGGGCTGTTCTGTGGACAGAGTCCCAGCTTTAGCCCCAGCAGTTGGAAGGCATAGTACTAGCTGCTGAAGAAGATCTTGGCTGGCACCAAGGGCAGTAATCACCCCGATGTTGCACAGGAAGAAGGAAGCTCACACTTATTGAAAGGCTCCTGTGAGTAGGTGTATGTGGGGAGCCTTCACATCTATCTCCTCATATATTTTTTAAGTTTATTTATTTGGGGGGGGGAGGGGAGAGAATGTGCATGAATGGAGGAGGGGCAGTGAGACAGGCCCTGCACTGTCAGCATGGAGCCTGGTGCAGGGCTCAAACTCACACACCATGAGATCATGATCTGAGCTGAACTCAAGGGTCAGATGCTTAACCAACTGAGCCACCTAGGTGTCTCCCCTCATTTAATTCTTATTTTTTTTAATGTTTTTTTTTTTATTATTCATTATTGAGAGAGAGATAGAGAGCACAAGCAGGGGAGGGGCAAAGAGAGAGGGAGACACAGAATCCAGAGCAGGCTCCAGGCTCTGAACTGTCAGCATAGAGCCTGACATGGGGTTGAACCCACGACCTGTGAGATCGTGACCTGAGCCAAAGTCAGACACTTACCTGACTGAGCCACCCAGGTCCCCCTCCTCCCAACATTGAAATCTTAAAACAACTCATAAACACAGCATGGTTTGTCCTCAGTGGGATTCAGGAGGTTTCTAAAGTCAGAAAAATAATGAGCAGAGGAGTCAGAATTTGAACTCAGACCCTGCTTTCTCAGTTTCTCTTCTCAAGGCCCCAGTTGCCTTCCTTGAACCTCACTGCTCAATTGCTGCCTGAATCAGGGACCCCTGTTTCAGTGTGTTAAGTTCTCAGCTCCTGATGGGGAAAAACACTGTATGCCAGTCTCCTAGGACGTTTTCCCCCAAATCATCTTTTAAAGTCTTGAAGGCTCTTTTTCAGGCCCTTTACATACACAGTTGTGCAGTTAGAAGTCCCACTTCTTTGTCTGCCTCCCATACAAGCCCACAGTAGATACAAACCACTAGTTGGGTGGTGGGTCATCTATGGGCAGTGGGAGGCTGAAGGTCTAATATGAAGGGAGAGAGATTAATTATAGCAATCAGAAAGAAAAAATCAAGTCTTGTCCCGTCAGTATAGAAAAGTCTTTAGTAGGCCCTAAAAACACTATTATTTATATAACATCTCAGAATTAACTGGAATTTATTTGCTCATTAAACAAACTTTTTTTAATGTTTATTCATTTTTTTAGAGTGATGGCATAAGTGGGGTAGGGGCAGAGAGAGAGAGAGGGAGACACAGAATCTGAAGCAGGCCCAGGCTCTGAGCTGTTAGCACACGAGACCTGAACCCATGAACCGTGAGGTCATGACCTGTGTCCAATTTGGACATTTAACTGACTGAGTCACCCAGGCTCCCCTGTTTGCACATTTTTTAACAGACCTGTATTGAGTACCTACCATGTGTGAGAATCTGTGCTAGAGATACAAGGACTGTTGATACAAGGTCCTTGTCCATATGGGTTTGCAACATTATAAACTGAAGCATACGGGTTTATATCATTAAACACGAAGCAAGAGACAAGAATAAGAGCCTCCCTTGAACAGAGTCCTTTATCACCCTAAGTGGAGTAATAAAAATATAGGACTCCATAAGCTCTTGAAAGGATACTCAGCATCATTAGTCATCAGGTAGATAGAAAGTATAAAACTATAGTGAGATACCGGCACACACTTACCAGAACGGCTCAAGTTTAAAAGCTGACAATCCCGAGTGTTGCCAAGGATGTGGAGTAACTGGAACTCTAATATATGGTTAATGGAAATATAAAATGGTACAGTCACTTTGGAAAACAGTTTGGAGTTTCGTATAAGGTAAGCATACATTCCGTGAATGACCCAGCCATTGTGCACTTAGCTATTTACCCAAAAGAAATGAAAACACCTGGTTGTAAAAAGACACATATGTAAATGTTCATAGCAGTTTTATTCCCAGTAGCCCCAAACTGGAAAAACTCAGAGAACCATCAACTGGTAAATGGATAAAGAAATAGGGGTTTGTGCATGTAACGGAGTACTACTTAGCATTTAAAGGAATGAACCCTGATAATACATGAATGGATCTCAAAAACATCATGCAAAATTAAAGAATCCAGACATGAAAGCATATATACTGAGTGATTCCAGTTGCATAAACTTCTAGAAAATGCAGACGAATCTTTAGAGTCAGAAAGCAGATCAGTGGTTACATGGGGTCAGGTGTGGAAGAGATGCACCACAAGGGCACAAGGAAACTTTAAGGGTGATGGAATTGTATACTTTAAGTGGCTGCAGTTTATTGCAAGTAGATTGTACTTCAGTAAAGTTGATGTTTAAAAACATCTAACAGCATGCCTGCCATATCACAAGTGCTTGATAAATGGACGTCATGAAGGGTATGTAGATATATGTGGTCTCCTGTGTGCTAGGTTCTCACCAGCCTCACTCCTACTGGGCAGCAGTGAGGGACAGTGGCTCCCCAGGGCCTTCCCTGAAAGGCAGAGACATTGACCCAGCTCCCCTCCTCAGTGAAGCAGACAAGGCTGCTTCCTGCTGAAAGCCATTGCCTTCTCTTTCCCATCTTGACATCTTTTGCCTCCATTCGGACTTCCCGAGGCCTTGCTGCATCTCAGGCCTGGCTGCGTCAGGAAACCGGCTGGCTCCTCACACCTCTGCCTTCCCCTGCCCCAGCATCCTTCTGGCCCAAAGGCAGGAGGCTCCCCATGGTTCCAGTCACTGAAGTCCAGACTCAGCCTTCACTTGGAGTTCTGTTCTGTTGGGGGGGCCTCCTCCGAGCCTTTATCCGCTAGCTCAGTTCTTGTGTTACATTTTGATCTGGGTTTCAGAATGCTTCACAGGATAGCTCCTGATGAAAATCCAGCAGAACGAAGCGGGGAGAGGATAGGGTAAGAAGGATAGCATGCTCGAAAATAGCTCAGCTCAATCCCTGGGCTCTGCATTTTACATCTGCTAAGATAAACAAGTGCAACCTGCCTCTGCTTCTTAAATAGAGATCTGATTCCTCTGTGACCTCTCCAGACTGGAGCAACGGGGACCCCCATGGACCTTCCATAGCCACTGACCCAACTCTAGTTGGAGAACCCTAGTCCCGCTCCTTCTCCAGGGGTGCAGAATCCCCCCAGCAGTCTGGGGAAGAGTGTTGTTTTAAATACATTAGATAACATACACAGGGCAACAGAAAGCATTTCAACTACACTGAAATACAGTTATCAGTACAGTGAATAAACAACCTGGCGATGGAGTAATAATCCATGTGCTTCTTTGTTCTCACACCCAATAGCAAGATCTGGTGGTGGGTCTAATAACCACTGTTATCTTGAATTGCTGATGAGCATAAATGCTATCCTGAGTATCTGCCACACTGTAATGGACTGTAAAATACCTGACAGCTATGGGTGATAAAGTCAAAGAAATTGCTATAATACCATGCAGCTTGCTACTTACATTCGTATTAGAAGCAAATGCTGTATTTCAGTTAGAAATTGGTAAAAAAAATATATTTTCTTATCATGGTTCACAGATCCCCCCAATTCTACCCATAGATACTTTGGTTAAGAACCCCTGGGACTAAGGCCAAAGTCTCCTTCCAGCCAGGCCCTCCCACTGAGATGAATCATCTGTCACCACTCCTACCTGCAGTATATATCATCTTTTAAATTGAAAAAACTTGTGACAAACTATTTCAGACATGAAAACATATAAGGAATAATAAAATGAACCTCCATATATCCATCACCCAACCGAGAAACTATTGTAAATACATTTTGAAATCTCCTTTAGACTTGTCATTGCTCACATTAACATCCTCCCAGGGGCAACCTTTGTCTAGAATTGGGTGTTTGTGGCTCCCGTGTATATCTTTAGGCTTCTGCCACAAATGTACACATCCATAGCCAACATCAAGTATCAGTGGCATTTTTTTAACTTGGTGTAAATGAGTTCTCACTGTTGTGAGTCATGCAACACACTTTTTGCCTTTGACCTATGTGTATAAGATTTCCCCATGTCAATGTATGAGACTCTTTTTTTTTTCAAAACTGTGTAGTATCATATTGCCTGACTACACCATGGTTTAGTTGGCTATCCACCTATTGATGGACATTTGGATTGTTTCCAGGGTTTCAGCATGACCGTGCCATGTTGAACACTCTTGTGAGTGTCTCCTGCTGAGTTGCATTTCTCTAGCCATGGAAAGGCTGGACTATAGGATACATGCATCCTTAGTTTTTAGGGACTCCACCAAACTGTTCTCGAGTTTGGTTGTACTGACAGATTTATATTCCCAAAAGCAGGAGATGTAAGTTCCTGTTCTACATTGTTATAAACACTTGGTATTGTCAGACTTCTTAATACATGCCAGTCTAATGATATGTCTCACTGTGGCTTTAATTTGCATTTCCCTGGTTTCTGATTGCAGTAAGATGAATGGTGCCTTCCAAAGATACCAGGTCTTAACCCCCTGGCCCCTGTGACTGTTAACCTTATGCGGTAAAGTTTTCGCAGATATGATTAAGTTAAGGATCCTGAAATGGAGGGATTACCTTGGATTATCAGAGCAGGCCCTAAATGTCATTACATGCATTTGTGTAAGAGAGGTGGGGCGGGGGGCGGGATGCAGTCAGACACACGCAGAGCAGGAGGTGATGCACAGGTAGAGTCAGAGACTAGGGCAATGAGGCCAGGAATTGAAGAAGGCCAGCAGGTACCAGAAGCTGAGAAAGGCAAGAAGCTGATTTTCCCTGAGAGCCTCCAGAGCACTGTGGCCCTGCTGAAACTTTGACTCTGGCCTTCTGGTCCCCAGAGCTGTGAAAGGACCCCAGTGTATGATAATTTGTTACAACAGTCCAAGGACACACAAATGCACTGGTCAAGTTCAGTTTCCATTCACAAGTTTATTGGGCATATGCATGGTTTCTTCTGTGAATTGCTTAGTCATAAACATTGCTATCTTTCCCCCCTTAGTAACTGTAAGAGAGCTTTACAAGTTCTGGATATCAATTCTTTGTTAGTGTTATGTTTTGTTTATGGTTTGTTCTTCTGTTTGACAGTGTTTTTTGATACATGGAAGTTTTATACTTAAAGGTGGTCAAATGCGTCAATTTTTTTTTCTTGTTTAGAAAGTCCTTTTCCACCCTGGGATCAGAGATTATACATACCCTGCTGTTATCTTGTAAATATCTGCTGCTATTAAGAAGCCCTCTTTTGGGTGAGAGACTACAGCTGGGAAGGTGTCACTTCACTCTTCAGACAACCAGCAAAGCCTCACAGGCATTCCAGTGAGCCCACCCGGGGTTGCTGGCCTGGACACGGGTATGGGCTGTCTTGATTTTCCAGATGTCCGTGTACATTATTTTCACGTTCAGCTTTCATAACTGTACCCACTCCTGCCCTTTTCGTTTGCTTTCAAGTAGCTGTACCCACTCCTGCCTTTCTTGTTTGCTTTCAAGTAGGCTCCACACCAAGGTGGGGCTAGAACTCAGGGCCCTGAGATCAAGAGTCACGTGCTCTACTGACTGAGCCAAAGAGGCATCCCCACTCCCGCTCTTTCTCATCATCCCTTGTCATTTGCTACTTCTCAGTTACCAGCACTGTAGGTCCAAGCAGGGTACATTTGCTCTCCTGCTCAGCAAGGAGTTGCTCCTTCTGTTCCTCCTCGTGTTCCAACTGTATCATCATTTTGTTTATTATCTGCAGTGCCTGAAGTTCCAGTAGTAACAGTTCCATTTAGTTTTTTCCTGCCAATAATCTAGGCTTGGGGTCATGACCTTGAATGCCTTCAGGATGAGGCAGGTGATGTAAGGAGGAGGAGGTGCAGGTACAACCTTAGGGGGTGCTGCATGGGGGTAGATCCCACCTGAAATCTGGTGTTAGCCACACATATCCCATTGCCTGCCATACCTGGGCACATCCCACCTGCCCCCCACACTGGGGCACATCCCACCTGCTCCCCACACCTGGGCACATCCTACCTGCCCCCAATACCTAGGCATATTCCACCTGTCCCCAACACCTGGGCACATCCCACCTGCCCCCAAAACCTGAGTGCATCCCTCCCACCTGCCCCACACACCTGGGCACGTCCCTCTGCCCACCACACCTGGGCTCTGGACTCCATGCTTGGTGGCCTGTTATAGACCACCACCATGTAAACTTTGGTCTTATTTTGAGAAAAAGAGAAGTAGAACCTCCACCAAATGAAATGACTCCTCCTAATTCCCTTTGCAGCCTTAACCAAGTCATTAACCACTCTGCATCTTTCTTGAGCTTTTAAAATCAGATTACAGAGCAGTTTATCTCTAAGGTGCATTTGAGCTCATAAAAGTGTCTGATAGCACTTCAGAAATCCAAAGGTGTTCATGTTCGAAAACTTCCTTTTTAAAAATTGTGGTAAAATACACTTACAATTTATCATTTTAATCTTTTTAAAGTGTACAGTTTAGTGGCATTTATTCTGTTTGCCATATTGTGCAACCACCACCTCTTTCTAGTTCCAGAACATTTTCATCGCCCTAAAGGATGCCCTGTACCCATTAACACTCCCTCCCTGCTCCCCTCTGCTCCCAGCCCCTGGCAAATCCTAGTCTGTGCTCTGTACCTGTGGATCTGCCTATTTTGGATATTTTATATAAATGGAATTGTATATAAATTCCTTTTGTTTCTGGCTTATTTCACCTAGCAAAATTTTGACATGGTATGTGTGGATATATATTTATTTCATATATATTTTAAAGACAATGGGTTTGAACTATATATGTGGATTTTTTAATAGGTAGTACTGTATACTTTTACTTATGATTTTCTTACTAGTATGTTTCTCTCTCGATGACTTTATTGTAAGAATACAGTAAACCTATAACATACAAAATGTATGTCAAGCAACTGTTTATGTTATTCGTCAATAGGAAGATATTACTAGTTAAATTTGGGGGAAGTCAGGGGGCGCCTGGGTGGCTTAGTCGGTTAAGCGTCCGACTTTCGCTCAGGTCATGATCTCGCGGTTTGTGGGTTCGAGCCCCACGTCGGGCTCTGTGCTGACTGCCAGCTCAGAGCCTGGAGCCTGTTTCAGTCCTTGACTCCCTCTCTCTCTGATCCTCCCCTGCTCATGCTGTCTCTCTCTCTCTCCTAGAAATAAATAAAACATTTAAAAATTTAAAAAAAAAATTGGGGGAAGTCAGAGGTTATACACAGATTATCAACTGCCCACGGTCGGCATCCCCAACCCCCACATTGTTCAAGGGTCAGCTGTACGTATTATCATGTATCAATATTTCATTCCTGTCTGTGGCTTAACTGAATAATATTCCATCATGTGGATATATCACATTGTGTCTATATGTTCACCTGTTGATGGACATTTGGGTGTTTTCCCCTTATGCCTCTTGTAAATAATGCTTTTTTGAACATTAGTATACAGTATATTGTCTGAATGCTTCTATGGTCAACTTACTGAGGAACTGACAGTTTTTCACAGTGGTTGTACCATTTGTATCTTTCCTGACCCCTTGTTTTCCCATGGAAAAAAAGTTCTTATTCTTTCAGATTGCCCATATTCTAAGATTCTTCTGTCTCTGGAAGCATTCTTCATTTATGCCCACCCAGTGATGTAAGGAGAAATTTGTTGTGAACAGCCTGTACGGGGCTCCAGAAACTTCTCTACTCACCAAGGGAGCCATTCTGGAAGCATCCCCCTCAAAGAGAGTAGTTAACCCCTGTGCCACTGACTCACATGGGCATCTGGGTTTGGAGGGAGAAAAGGGAACCTTCCAGATTGCCACATGGTAGGGGGTGAGCATTCCTTAATTCGTGAGGGATAATAGTTGAATATGAGGCACTTCCATAGTTTTCTGTTATCTGGTGTCCCTTAGTCCTCAAGGAGCAGGTCCTGACCTCTACCTGTTTTAGCAAACTTAAGTGAGTAGTCAGTAACCTGGAAACCTATGGAAGAGGAAATGTCTCCTCTGGCAGGCACAAATGTACTGACCTTCTTCTTTTTGACTATCTATTTGGAGACAGGACTGGTGCTTTGAAGATGGCTTAGTTTGGGTTCCCATCAAAGTCAGAAACACAGATTTGGGTACAAGTAGATTGTTTGGGAGGTGATCTCAAGAAACACCAATAGGAGACATTACCACCAAGAAGAGCTGGGCTCAGTTCCAGTCAAAACCATCTGGGAAATAGTGTTGAGCCACTGAAAGGTGAGGAAACCAGGATATTTACCTCCTAAATCTCATCGTGCAATAGTTGAGGGTCACTTCTGGGCTCTAAACTCCCTGGCATTTCTTGTCTGCACATAGAGAGGTTAAGCACCCACCTGGGGCCAGAGAACATCCTCAGGCAGAGAGTTGGAAATCATCCAATGGAGACCTCTAAGGTGGTGCTAACACTGTATGCTGTGGGGAAAGGGATGTAGAAGAAGAGTTTATCAGATACCACTGAGTCAGTATCCATGCTTTAGGCCCAGTTAAAGCCATCTTATGTTTGATGTCAGACATATGAATGAGAAGATCTTAACATCTCAACCTGTAAATGTCTCAAGATCTCAACATGTGAATGTGTTTCCTTATCAGTTTGTGGGAAGCTCAACATCTGAATCCACAAATGTTTTAATATGTGAACCTGTGAATGCCTTAATATTGGAACTTGTAAACATCTTAACACCTCATTGCACAGATTTCTCAACATCTCAACATGGGAATGTCTCCACATCTCAGTATGACAAATGTCACAACATCTGAACCTATGAATGTTTTAACATCTCAACATGTGAATGTCTCAGCATTTCGGCATGCAAATGACAGCTGAATGTATGAATGGTACCTCAACATCTCAATATGCAAATATCATAGCATATCAACGTGATATTTTGACATATGAACTTGTGAATGTCTCCACATCTTAACATATGAATGTCTCAACCTGTGAATCTGATTCTCCCATCTCAACATGCAAGTGTCTTGACATCTCAACATGTGACTATCCTAATCACAACATGGGAATATCTTAACATCACAACACATGAATATTACAACACCACAACTCCAAAGACGTGAATGAACCCTTAACCTCCTTTAAAAAAATCAGTGTTTTTATTTTAAATTTATTTTTAAAGTTTTTATTTTAATCCAGTTAGCTAACACACACTGTTAGTTTCAGGTGTATAATATAGCAATTCAACACTTCCATACCATACATTATCCAGTGCTCATCACAACAGGTGCATTCAATAATCCCCATCCTCTATTTTACCCATCCCCCACCCCCTCCCCTCTGGTAACCATCAGTTCTCTACAGTTAAGAGTCTGTTTCTTGGTTTCTCTCTCTCTCTCTCTCTCTCTTTCTCTCTCTCTCCTCCCTTTGCTCATTTTTTTGGTTTCTTAAATTCCACATAGGAGTGAAGTCATACAGTGTTTATCTTTCTCCGACTGACTTATTTCACTTAGCAAATATACTCTGTAGCTCCATCCATGTCATTGCAGGTAGCAAGATTCCATTCTTTTTTATGGCTGAATAGTATTCCATTGCATTGATATAGATATAGATATGGATAGATATAGATATAGACATAGATATAGATACAGATTATAGATATAGATATATAGATATATCATATCTTTATTCATCAGTCGATGGACACTTGGGCTGCTTCCATATCTTGGCTGCTGTAAATAATGCTTCTATAAACATAGGGGTGTATGTATTTTCCTCTTAAAGCCAGTCCTTCAGAATCCCAGTGAAATACTAGCACACAGAAATTTTAACTCCTGTAAAAATTCTATTCTTTTACAGATCAGCACTGCATCTTATAGATGGAGAGATAGCTGCTCAAACTTTATAACAGCCGACTAACATGCTATTTATATGGAAATCAGACTGCTGACAATGCCAGATACTCTCAAATCCTTACTGGGGTGGGAGGTTGGGGGGGGATGCCTCTCAGCCTCATGGAAAAGACAGCCCTAACCTCCATGTACTTTCCTGAAATGGCTTTAGACTTTCTCTTACAATCCCACCCAGATAATTGCAGGTAAAATAAGGTCACAGATTAGAAACAGAACCTCTGACATTTGTAAAGTGACATTTGACAGCAGGGGGAGGAAAAAGAAACCTGTAGAAAATAGGCTCCCCAGAAGTGCGAGTGAAATTGAGTAGGACAGGGTGCCAAGGAACTTTTTGAGGCAGTAGTCATGGTCTGCATCTTGATAAGATATTGATACAGAGGTGTATTCATTTGACAAAACTCAGTGAATGTTCACTTAAGGTTTGTGCATTTCATTGTAAAGCATCTCAACAGAAAAATTACCATCAACAAATAATGATACAATACACATGCTGAAGTTGTTCAGGGAGAAGTGTGATGATATCTGCAGTATACTTTTATTTTTATTTATTTATTTTTTTTACAAATAGTTTATTGTCAAGTTGGTTTCCATATCTACAGTATACTTTGAAATGCAGTTTTGAAAGGACAGTCTGATAGGTGGATAGAAGAATGGTCAGATGGAAATAGGTGTGATAAAAACAAGTGTTTTACAATGTTATAGAAGAATCTAGGTGGTGAGCATATTCTTTCAACATTTCTGCATATTTAAACATTTTCCTAATAAGGTATGCTGAAAAAAGTAGGTTTGGAAAACTAACAAATCTGGCCATTTGGGGCTGCTTTACCCACATCACAGACTCTGAGAACATTGCCCAATTGTATCTCATTTTCATGCCTGATATTCATTAATTTCCTGGATTATTTTTAGAAATCTTAAAATTCTGATCCATGTGTATTTAAGACACCAAAAATGAATGTAATTACTTTTGGAAATTTTCCATGAAAATTTTTTGCATTAAGAAAGAGTTTAATTCTTAATTAGGGATAAAGTTAAGATACCTGGAAAATCCTGCCTAAGTAAGATCATTTATTCCCTGACAATGCAGGATACATGAGATGTCATTTTATTTTATTTTTTATTTTTGTTTATTGAAGTTTATTTTATTTTGAGAGAGAAGGAGAGAGAGAGAGAAAATCCCAAGCAGGATGCCTACTGTCAGCACAGACCCAGTGTGGTGCTTGGTCTCATGAACCCTGAGATCATGACCTAAGCTGAGATCAAGAGTCAGATGCTTAACTGACTGAGCCACACAGGTGCCCCTTAGAGGTGTCATTTTAATAAGCATTTCTAGTTAGTGGATGATCACATCATCTTATCTTTGACTTGGCTTCAGCATTTTCAGTGCATTTTTATGTGTGTTATCTCAGGGTTTTAAGGAAAGGATTTTGGGGCTAGAATCACTTGACTTTGGATTCTGTCTAGTACATCCATCCATTGAGTGAATGATCATGGAGGAATTTCTTGATCTGTTGAGCTGGATGCTTTTTTAGAAAATTTTTTTCTTTTCTTTTTTAATGTTCTATGTATTTTTTAAGAGAGAGAGCATGAGCAGGGGAAAGGCAGAGAGGAAGGGGGACAGAGGATTTGAAGTGGGCTCTGCACTGACAGCAGAGAACCTGAATGTGGGGCTTGAACTCACAGATGGTTAGATCATGATCTGAGCCAAAGTCAGATGCTTAACTAACTGAACCACCCAGGTGCCCCTGAGCTAGATGCTTTTATGTGACAAGTGGGAATGATGATACCTAAAATAAAGGCTTCTGGTACGACATAAATAAAATATGGGTTTGCCCACCATCTGAAAGTAAAGCATTCCTGTGAATCCTCTTATAAGCCAAAATGGCATAAAGTGAAGAAGCAATTACCACTTATTTGTACAGAAAAAAATTTTGGGCATTCCTCAAAAATAACCTCTCTCCAGCTTTTCTAATACCTTAGGTCACATCTTACTAACAGATTCACGAAACAAATTGAGATAAAGTACAGATCTCACACAGTTCAGAGCTATGGCGGCTTGATGCTGAGATGCTGAGTGTAGTTCCCCGGGGAGGCGCTGGGTGGCGCTGTTATCACTGCTCGAGGTGTGCGCTGCCCCTATACAAATGCGAAATGCTATTTTCACTTTTCACCTTTTTTCATAAAGTGAAAAAGAATATTGTCATGTGCATTCCCCTCCCATAGAAGATGGCTTGTGTTCGTAGAAGTGCAGTGATCTGTAGACCCCTAACCGTATGGGTATCCCAGAGTAGATGGAGGACTCAAACCAACATACGTGAATCCATTGCTGTTTTTATTTCAGCCAGTGGTGGTGGGTCAGTAGGGCAGCAATGGCCTTCCGAAGAGCCCTGGGTCCTTTGCGAACGCATTCCCCTTTGCTTCCCTTCCTTTGGCCAAAGCTGTGGAGTTTCCACACATTGCCATCAAAGAACAATTGTGTTACTTACCGGACCATTCCCCTGAGATGTTAAATCTGTCCCAGACCTGGTTGTCTTGGACAGCCTTGAACAAAGATTTGCCCATCTATTTAGGCCCATCATCCAGAACTGGCTACTGGCCTTAATTGCAACATAAAGGAAGACAAAAGTGCCCATTTGAAAATACCATCAGCCGTTCCAGGGCTCTGTCAGTGCTGAAAGGGAGAGCCCCAGAGCCCAGTGTGTGTGTCTGGTGGGGGATGCCCACTCGGGGTGCTGTATGGCATGATAGAAGCCATGGAAGGAACAAAGTACAGTCAAACCAACCCCTGGGTGGGAAGCAGCCGTGGCCAAAGAACACACACCCTCATGGGGCTTATTGTTTTTAGAGCATGCGAGGGAATTACAACAGACTGTTTGGAGCCTTAACAATCGCTTATTTTGTATTGGATATTTTAAAAAAGCAAAGGATTTTTTTCCTTTGTATGTTACATGGATGCCAGGAAAAATAGTTCCTGGAGAATGAAAACATCTCGAGGGGCAGTTTGCAACTTGAGAGGGGCCGTTGGGCCCAATTGCAAAGATGCCATTTTCTCCCAAGCGAGGAGTGTCCAGGGAGGAAACAGATGCGGTCAGGCAGATGGGCTGATGTCAGAAGGTTTCCAGTCTTTAGTGAGGGCCCAGCTGGGTCTTCAGTGGGAGCTGCGGGTGCAGTAATGACCTTGCCCCTGACCATGAGGGACATGGTCTCCAGAGCACCTGGTCCCAAAGCCTAATGGAGAACAGGATGAAGGGAGATCCACACTGGGCTGATGTTCTGCAGCCTGGCCTGGTATCCAGCTGACTTTGAGACCACATGCTGCCTCAGCACTGTCAGGGTGCCACCCAGGTCCCAGGTTTTCTGTGGGCAGCGTGGTCATCTGCAGGGCTGAGGATCTGTCAGGTCAGTGGCTACAGGGGAGTAGGCACAGAGAAGTAGCAGGAGAAATAAGAAGAAGGAAGTAGCAGGATAAAGCCCAACTCGCAGACTGCCAGGGCTGCGTGGGGCAGCTCCTGCTGTACACCACAGAGAAGGCTTCTCGGGGCTGGTGTTCATTGTCTGCTGAGAAGGATGCCCACTGCAGGCTTCCTTTGTGCAGCCACGCGGGGTGCTGACACATGCTCTCCTGAGTGGCCTTGCATATGACACCAGTGACAAACAAGGAGGAGAAGGATGTTCCCCTACTGACCCCTTCAGCTTGGCTTTCCTTCCAGGAATGGCAGGAATCATTAAAGCAGGGAGCATGTCTCAAAGAGCATTTCCTGGACCATCAGCATCAGTTACCCCTTGGAGCCTATGATAACTATATATTTTCCCACTCCTCCCCAGACCGACTGAATCAGGAACTCTGGGGGTAGGCCTGGGAATCTGAGGCTTCAAAGCCCTGCAAGTGAGCCTGATTAGTGCTCCTAGTTTTGTGAACCACAGGTGTAGAGGACCCCAGCTAGGTCCTATAGAAACTGGATGAGGAGGGGGATTCCCCTGTAGGGTGTTTTGATGTTCTCATGTCTCTCCACGGACTTTAGTGGGGTTTGTATATGGGAGAAATTTAGGAAGATTTGGGGGAGTGATCTACCTGGAATGGGGCACTGGGCATTATTTCTTTCGAAGTTGCTTTATAAAAGATTACACAGTTATTACTTCAGTGATAGAAGTTAATAAGAGCAGGGGCGCCTGGGTGGCTTAGTCGGTTAAGCGGTTAAGCGTCTGACTTTCGCTTAGGTCATGATCTCGCGGTTCGTGGGTTCGGGCCCCGCGTCGGGCTCTGTGCTGACTGCCAGCTCAGAGCCTGGAGCCTGTTTCGGTCTGTGACTCCCTCTCTCTCTGACCCTCCCCTGCTCACGCCGTCTCTCTCTCTCTCTCTCTCTCCTAGAAATAAATAAAACATTAAAAAAAAAGAAGTTAATAAGAGCAGTAATGATTTTATAATGCTGCTTCTGTTCACACTTAAGAACGAGAAGACTGGTATCAGTAAAATCCTTGCCTATGGGAGGCAGTGCTAGAGCCCCTCCCCCAGCTTCTCCTAGAGGCTCTGTCACGGACAAATCCAACAGCAAAGGTTGCCTGCTGTGTTGTTCAGGACACTGCCCTGTGAAGAGGAAGATCCTTGTTTTTTTTTTTTTTTTTTCTTTCTGACTTTTCCCTGACATGTGTGGGTCCAGGTATTATTTATTATCTGGTGTTGCTCCCTGCCTCCAGGCAAGGACTATATTTAAGCCAATTCAAACTTTGTGAGTCTTAAAAATAACTCTCTCTTTGCTAACCCCTTCCAGGTTTGGCAAGGCTTTCCTTCAAACAGGAAATCCATCTCTTTCTACCTGCCCAACCCTGGTGATGAGCTCACCTCGTGATCGGTGCTTACTTTTTCAAGCTGCAAGTCGATAGGGTGATTTTGTTTGTGTGTGCAGGGGTGTGGGGGGTCCTGTTTTCCTTTTCATTGCCAACAGTCCTGATTTTCGGTGTAGAGGGTTAACTTCTTCAGAGGCAAAACAGTCATCATGGGTCCCTCATGAATAGTCATGCCTTCAGTGAGTTCATCTTCAACTAATTCTTCCTAAAAGTCATCTCAGGCGTCTAGAAGTAAAAGTTACTGCGACTATTTTAAAGAGTGACTTTTAAATACTGCATGCTCATGGCATACATTTAAGCTGATAATGATTTCCAAAGTGAGTTACTTTCAGACTGAAAAGTAACCTCTGGAGACTTGACTTTTTTTTGCAGTTCCTTCATTTTAATGGATTTTTGACCATGGTTGTGAGTTCTAGTCTCCCTTTCCCTGAAGCCTCCCCACCCGTACTGATGACCAGAGACCTAAGACTTCTTTCTGTCCTTCGAAAAACATCATTGCACTGAACCAACTCTCCATCCCTGGAGGGGCCCCCAAAGCATGCCTTCCTCTTCATGAAACCCTGCATTATAACAATGAGTGGGAGTGTTTGGTCACAGAGAGATATTTGGTATTGTCAAACTTAATTTATTAAACATTAAGGAAAAAATAGGGACTGACAGGCTCTATAAATTGAGAGTAATGTTTCAGCTTGCCGAGAAATAAAGAGTGGAAAGTATTTGGAAGGTAAAAAGTTAGCAGAAGAAAGAGAAAAGTCGGATGCCTCCCATTCCTACCTCTCCATGCCTCAGATGTATATCCCTTGCACCTGCTCTGAGCCCAGACCCTCTCTCCTTTGGAATAGTTGGATCCATTGGCTACTCATGCCATCTAGTAGAATTCCCCATGACAACGTTCTGTGCACTGTTTAGTAAAGAAGCCACTTGCCATGTGTGTCTATTGAGATCTTGATATGTGGCTTGGGCGACTGATGAACTACATTTTGAATTTTATTTCATTCCACTTAATTTTCTTTTAAATGGCCACATATGGGCTAATGGCTGCCATGCTGGGCAGCACAGAGCTGGTGGGAAGGAAATGAAGAAGTTGCCCGAACTGTGCCTACTGTAGATAATTCCTCTGGACAGTGGTAACAAGGACCAGACTGGTTCCCCGAAGAGGACTTCCGAAATTATTAAATCTGGAACCTGAGAAAGGAGAGTTATCATTGTTTTATAAAGAAATTGAGATAATCGAGGCTTGAAATTTTCACTGAGGTGAAGCAGAGCCTTCCTTCATTATTAACAAGCAGGCTTGGGATAAAAGCAAAGGACTAAACAGGAAGCCCTGCCTTTTAAATTTCTTTTCAAAATCCTGTTTTATCAGCCAGGGATGAACTGCAGAAAACTCTGTGAGAATGCAAAGGTTATTTTTTGTTTTTTTGTTTTCTTTTGTTTGCCTAGGAAATGGGTGGAGTAGACAGCAGACAGTTGTTTAATTAGATGCCCCAGTTCTCAGAACCCGGTGGTCTGTCTGCCTTCTCTTTTACCATGTGCTGAGCCACACTTTGGGAAGGGGAAGAAGAGAGGAACTTGAACCAACTGGTTTGTCTCGTTGGTCAGTTTCAGGAGAGAGTCTGGTGGAAGGTGCCAGATCCATCCCAAAGCCTGGAATGTCCCAGGTAGTCCTGTACCCACTACCATTTGGCGTTGGTGTTTTCGCAATTTTTGTATGAGAAAACTAGTTCTGTTTTGGAATGTTCCTTAGTAATGAGCAGCCAGCATCCTTTGTTGGATGTGTGCTCAGTAACAGGCTCCATGTTTCATGCTACGAGTTTCGGGAAGAGCATCATTTATTACCACAACTTATAGTACCATAGAGTAGCAGAGATAAAATATACACTCTTGCAGTAAATGGCAGAAAAGGTGGTTATGAAAGCATTAATTTTTCAGTAAGGAACAAGTGCGTGTGTGTGTGGGGGCGCATGTGTGCATGGCTGTGATAGAAATTTAGATAACACACTGATGGCAGAAACTGGGACAAAAACTTTGTTATTAGAGAAATGTTGGGTTCCTTTTAAACTAGGAGCCACCTTGGCTGGTGTCTTCACTTAGATAGTCAAATGAGTGGTGACAGTGAATGCTGACACTTTAAGAAAGGCAGGGCAGAGCTCGAGAGACAATGGGACAGTCAGAGTTAAAAGCAGAAAAGCAAGGTCCACAGACTGCTCTGGGAACCTGGCACCCATGCTTGCCTGTCCCTCCCCTTCATGTTGGCTCTGCATCATAGTCCTTCTTGGCACATGCCTTTGGCAGGGTGTCTCTGCTCGCAGCACTCTCCAGTTTGGCTCTGGCTTCTGGGCTGGTGTATGCCCTCTGTCCACGCTCTTGGCTGGCACCCCCAGCAGTGGGCCACTGCATTCAACTGAGATCTGGGCAGCGACCCTCCCCCCTGCTCAGTGGGCACCACCCCATTCCCTGTGCTGCCCCAAGCCCATCTCCTTCACCTCCCTCCCTGGGGGCAAACAGCTGTGATGACCATTGGCTCCACTGACCAACAATGTAGCCAAATGATGCTTTTTTGAAAGAAAGGCATTTAACAAAAGTGAAATCTATTCTGGAACAAAAATGAGGCCCATGGTTTCTCAGCATTCAAGAGAATTTCTCAGGCGGCCAGCTTGATGAAGCTCTTACTAGCCAAATCTGGGACAATTTGAACATCAAAAGATATAATGACAGGAGCAGGTTATACATAATATGTAGAATTAAATAAGAATCTGTGAGTCCACATTTGAATGAATGAACGAATGAATGAATGAATGAGATGGAAATAACTCTTCCCTTGAGTCGGTGAAAAGATGAAACTAGAAAAATCCCCATATGACAAATGCAAATGGTGCAGCCACTCTGGAGAACAGTGTGGAGGTTCCTCAAAAAGTTAAAAACAGAACTTCCCTATAACCTAGCAGTTGCATTACTAGGTATTTACCCAAAGGGATATAAAACTATAGATTCAAAGGAGTAAATGCACCCCAGTGTTCATAGCAGCACTATCGACAGAGGTAAAACTATGGTGAGACCAAATGTCCATCGATTAATGAATGGATAGGAAGATGTGTATATATGTATATATGTATGTATATAGGTACATATATGTATACACACACAATGAAATATTACTCAGCCATCAAAAAGGATGAAATTTTGCCATTTGCAATACCGCGATGGAGCTAAAATAAGTTAAATGAAATGAGTCAGAGAAAGACAAATACCACATGATTTCACTCATGTGGAATTTAAGAAACAAAACAGATAAACATCTGGGTAGGGAAGGGCAAGAGAAGAGAGAGAAACAAACTGCAAGAGACCCTTAGTGATAGAGAACAGACTGAGGATTGATGGAGGGAGGTTGGTTGGCTTGATGGGTGATGGGTCTTAAGGAAGGCACTTGTGATGATCACTGGGTGTTATATATGTAAGTGATGAATCACCGAATTCTTTGCTTGAAATCAGTTTTGCACTGTAGGTTAACTGATTAGAATTTAAATAAAATTTTTTAAAAAAAGAGAATGATCCTCATATGGCAACCTTCATAATAATTGATTCAAGTAAGAGTCATAAACTAATACCTAATACCCAAACTAGTGGCTACATGCTTGGTAGGAAGGGTATTTACATTGTCTCAGAGTGTATCCTGACAGGGTACTTATGAATGTCAAAGGATAAAGTGGTAACTTTACCTTGGAGGAAAGTGGGTTGACTAACTTCACTCTCACCCGTGGAGTTTTGGGCCACATTGGAATTTCATGCTTCCGGTACGCTGCCCTGGGAAGGACACACTGTCACTTCCGGGGCACTCTTTTCAAGAGAAAACAGCAGGAAAGCCCAAACTGAGAGGCATTCTACAAAATACTTGGCCTCAAAGGACATGAAAGACTAAGCAAGAATGAGGCACTGTCCTAGTTTGGAGACCAAGGACACAGGACAGTTAAGTGCAGTGTGTAACCCTTGATTGAATCCTGTGCAGAAATTATTGCTTTTCCTGTGTAAGACATTAGTGAGATAAAGAGCAAAAATGAGTAAGTTCTGTGGATTAGATAGTAGTATTGCAATCATTGATAACTTCCATAGTTTGACAGTTTTACCATGCTTATTTAAGGGTTGTCCTTGTCCTTAAGAAATATAATAGACCAGGGATGCCTGGGTGGCTCAGTCGGTTAAGCATCCGACTTCCGCTCAGGTCATGATCTCAAAGTTCATGGGTTCGATCCCCGCGTCAGGCTCTGTGCTGACAGCTCAGAGCCTGGAGCCTGCTTCAGATTCTGTGTCTTCCTCTCTTTCTGCCCCTCCCCTGCTCACGTTGTCTCTCTTTCTCAGAAATAAATAAAAACATTAAAAAAAAAAAAAAAGAAATACAGTAGACCAGGTGCAAAAGGCGTGGCACCCAGATTGACTGGAAAGGGGTACAAAGGAACTGCCTGCAGTGATGGGTGCCCTGTCTCTTGCCTGGGTTGTGGATTATGGGAGTATCTACCTTTGTTGAAGCTTTCTGAACTGTACACTGAACATCTGTGCATTTTTCCATATGTATGTTATGTGTAATTGAAAAATCAGAAAATAATTAAAATTTTAAAAAGTCTATTCCAAAATTGTTCAGTGTGTAAAACCCTTGAAATGGATATATTTCCAAATTATTCCTTTGAAATTCTAGAGTATACCCTGACCTAAACATGCTAATTAAAAAAAAAAATTCTCCACTTCCTGGTCATATATTGTTTCCTCTCATAGCATTTGGCATCATATGGCATACAATAAATATTAGGCAGTTGTTTGATGGCCGGTGGCTTGGACTTTATAACAAATATACTTCATCCTATTTGAGACCTGGCGGACAGGAAAGACATTTGTGTTTCCAGCAGGTGATCAGAAAGAGACCCCAGGTCAGAACTTTCCAGGCACTCACAACCTCAGGGGAAACATTTTCCACCTTAGGAGACGCCTCTGCCACCCAGCAGGCCAGCTGCAGAGTGGCGAACCCGTGGTTTGGAGCCGGACAGTCTGCCTTTGCGAGTTCCCTTGTTTCCTTTTAAGGGTCCCTAGCCAGCTTCCCACCTTATTTGCAGAGGTTGGAAAATGTATCTGTTGCTTTTTTAAACCACCCTCCTGGTCCAGGAAGCTTTTAGGATATTGTAATTCCCTCTGCCTCCAGGTCAAATGAAGTAAAAATTTAATGCCACCCTCAACTAGGAAGAGTGCAAGGGATACGGATTTGAGGTCAGGACTCTGAACCAAGAGCAGAGTTCAGGTCTGGGAAGCAGAATGAGGATCTCACCCTGGTAGCATCTCACTGGCTCTGGCTCTGGCTGCTCAGAAAAAGAAATGGACTCTTCATCTGGCCAGCACATATTGTTGGGAGGCTGGCAGATCACCATGCTTGTTCCGACCTTTCTCACATCCTGGAGTCACCCAGATAACATGGTGACCGTTATTGCAGATGACAAAACTGAAGCTCAGGGATACCAAGTCATGAGACCCTGGGATTTCTTCCTTCTTCTCTGAGGTCGTTTCCAGCATAACCCACAGTCTGTCTTGGTGGGGGTCTCCCTGCAAGCAGACCCTGAGCAAAGACATAAGCGTAGGCATCTGTTTGGGAGGTGACTCAGGGAAGAAAAGGAAGCCCTGGTGGTAATTTGCCCTTCTGGGGGTCTAGAAAGCAGTGGAGAGCCTGCATGGGAGCATTTTTCCACTCATGGGAGGAGGAAGCAGGGGTACATATGCCCCGGCTCCCATTACTTGTGGTTGAGGGCTGCTGGGAGGGGGGTGTCTTTATTCCTGGAACAACACTCTGTCCATCACACATTGGGACAGAGAGATGCTGGTGCCGGTAGGTAGAGGTGGAGCTGGTGGGGACTGAAATGGTAGAGGCTGAGGGGGTGTGAGGAGGGCACCCACAGTGTCTGCAGGCTGCCTTTCAAGCACTGGACCATGTGGAATAGGCTTTGAGAGCTTTGAGGGCAAAAGAGCATGACAGGCTGGACTCTGAGCCAGATCTTGGAGTACGCTCACTCCGCCCTGGTCACTAGCAGAAGCAGGGAGGACAGGATTCTCCAGTTATTTCCTTAAAAGGGACTAATGGCACTCAGTGCCTTCCATTAGGAATAATCCCAGCTGTGCCCAAAATGTGGGATGGGAACCCTGACAACACGTCCCACACCTCACATGGGAGAGCCTTTGGGTGCCGTGCTTTTTAGTGATGTAGTGATACCCTTGTTCAATGCCATGTCTCAGTGTCACCCAGCCCTAGCGGCCCCCTTTATGAGGGTGAGGGTGAGGGAGGGTCTGGGAGGCCAAAGAGCACATTGGAAACAAAGCCAAACAGCCACAACAGCAGAGGCTCCTGTGGGAAGAAAGGCCATGAACTTGGCCTCATTAGCACTGTATGGCAGCAGACCCAATTCTCTCTCTCATATGCTTATTATGAAAATGGCGAAACAAAAAAGGAAACAGATCAACCAATGGACAGACAGCTCTGCCTGGGAGGGGCTTCCTGTCTGTTCACTAGCGGTGGAGTCCTACCGCGGTGAGAAAATTGGGGTGCCCTTGTCTGACCCCCAATGGTCCACTGTTACTAAGATCAGGAAAGAAGAGTCTCCATGGTGAATTGGGAAAACATTAGTGACTGAAAGCCTTTCGCTTCACGTGCTCAACACCATCTAGCAGAGGACATGGGGAACCACCAGTGAATTTCCGCTGTTCTCTGTGGTGGCCACAGATTTAATCAGGTGGCATCAGGAGGCAAATATTTGGACCTGTCTATGGAAAGTTCTTCTGCTCCCCCATTTCCTGTGGTGGCCTGGGGCTGGTTAGGACCACAAGGGAAATGAATTACATAGAGAGGGCACATGCTTGACTTATTTACCAAAAAGGAAAGAAATAAATCCTTTAGCTTTGTGATTTTTTTTTTTTTTTTTGTCCCTCTTCACTGAAGGGAGATCCTGGCAGTTAGCTCTGGTCGGGGGCCTATGGGTTGGCTCCCTGCCTTTGCCCCATTTTGTCTTTTCAAACGGATGCTTTTTGGTCTGGTTTTTGTTTGCTGGTGGTGTTTAGTTCCCGAGAGAGGATCTGACTTATACAAGCTATTTCTCCCTCAGCATATCCCAAAGGAAATCAAGCCAGAAGCAGAGACCTCTTGTGGGAGTCCCTGATCTGTCCTGGCCAGCATCAGCCCCCTTGTTACCTTCTCTGCAAAGGCAGGACCCTGGGCTGGGCAGGTCCTCTTCCTGAACCTGGCTGGGAAATTGGATGGGGGACTGGTAGTGTGCACCATATTGGTTTATGGCATCAAAAGTTTAGAACACCAGGGAGGAATAGAAGTCAAAAACAAACAAACAAACAAAATCAAAAATCAAAAAATATCATATGTGTGCACGTATAGGAGGATTAGGAGGAGCTTAACAGAGGACCAAGGGGGAGAAGAAGGGCGGAAATGGTGGGGGAAAGGGGGAGAGGCAAACCATGAGAGACTCTTGAATGCTGACAAAAACTGAGGACTGGTGGATGTGGGGGGAGGAGGGGTGGGCATGGAGGAGGGCACTTGTGGGGATGAGCACTGGGTGTTATGTGGAAACTAATTTGACAATAAACTATTTGTAAAAAAAAAAACAAAACACAAAACAAAAAAGAAAAGAGAAGGAGAAAAAAAAGAAGACTTTTTCTCAGAGAAGAAGGGGAGAAGCCTCTGTGAGAAAAGCCCTGGTAGAGACTCATGGTCATGATCCTCATCTTCAGCTTACCACATGGATTTGGAAAATCACTGTAGATTTCTGGACCTTGTTTCCTCATTAGAATAATAAAAGTATAGGTCTGTGTGACCTCTAAACTCCAAAAAGAAAACAAGGAGAATGGGGCAAAAGACAAGGGCCCAGGAAGAGGCCATGGGCTAGACCTGCTGCCAGCCTTGGATGGGTCACTGAACTGCTTGGAACCCCGGTGGATTTCCCTTGCATCTTCCCTGAATGGTGGGGACATCTTGGGGGACCCTTTGAAGTTCACCACTGATGCCATGAAAACTTTTCAAGCACCTTATCTCCAGGGTTATCTGCCTGTCTTTCATTGAGTACGTGAAGCCAGTAAACTCAGACTGCCTGCTGAGGTATCAGATTTACTGGAAGTTCTTAGGGAGAAGAATCATTTTTTAGGCCAGAACAGACCTTGGTATATTGCTCTGTTCATGTAAAATGTCCTTGAATTTTAAAGATAGATACTTGGATAATAAGGGCTGGGAATGGATGCCATTCCTGCCTTAAACCACTTTCTACAAAAGTCCAGTCACCAGCATACCTACCCTTCAGTCCTCTGTACAGGGACACCTGGTGGTACATTAGAGAAGCCACCCCTTTTCTTGGTGTCTTGAGATCAGAACAGCCCTTATGTACCTGAGTACTTAGTAGTGTAGAGCATGATTCAGCTCCGTGGCTTTCCAGGTGTCAGTTTTGTTTAGAATGGTGGTTCTTAATTCTTGAGGGACACTGGTTACAGCAGCTTGAAATTCTGATTTAGATTTTACATGGAATCTGAGGGCCATTTCAAACTCACTCATTAGACCACTACTGCCTGGGTCCTAGGTTAAGAAGACCTTGTCTAGAGGAATATGTTAAAGGGCAAAACTGGGTGGAGGCACAGCTTTAGCTGCTGTTTTATATCATTTTTTGGAAGTAGGTGAGCTTCTGGATTTAAAGGTGTCTGCTGAGGGATGAACGGTTTTGAGATCAAGACAGTATGAAATGTTTAGAGATGGTGGGAGGGTAGAGTGGAGAGGAGGGCGGTGTGTCTATGCGCATCTCCTAGCTTCCTGCTAGGGTTAATCACAGCTCTTTTGAGATTTTCTTGAATGGGCTGGATTCTTAGATTAGGCTGTAAGGATTTGTTTATCCATGTACTTGTCATCCAGCTACTGGCATCAGCTCTCACGCCATCATTTTTTAAGTTAGCGTGAGTAGTACTTTGATGCCACAATGTCTTTGCTTGTGAAGGGGCTTTAGGTTGGAAAAGTGTGGAGTGATTAGTGAGTGAGATTAGTGATCTCATGGTCAGAGGGTAAAGCAAGGAACCCTGATCATGCTTCAAAAGTCCTCTGATTTCCTTGCTTACCTGACCCAAAGATGTTACACAGATGTCACGTGGGTGTGTACCTCCCCCTGCATGAGTTGCCTTCTCTTTCTGGTCTTGTGTGAGTAATTGTCACCTTGTTGAAGTGAGATATTTCCCCTGAGTTGAGATGCTTGTGTAGCAGGTTGGATTCACACCCTGCAAGTTTGAGGCAGAGTACCTGCCCCCTACACATTTCGACAAACAGGATCCTGACCAAGGGGTCAAGTTCCCCATAGGTGCTCTGTGCAAGACACAGAGAAACAATACCCATGGTCTTCTCTTAACTCTCTTGGAGCTCTGGGCACATGGAGCTCCCTGTAGGCTTGGGAGAGTTAATGATTTCATAGGGCTTTCTAAATTGCACAGTTATTTACAGAATCATCTAACTTAATTCTCACCATAAGCATGGGAGTGGGTATAATGGCATCATTTTCTGGAGGAGTTGCTTAGGCATTAGAGAAGTTAAGGGATGTATCTCAAGTGCCAGCCCTGATCAGTGACAGGACACAGGAATTCAGAGATGTCATGGCCTTGCCCATGACCTTCACTCATACCTATCAGGACACTTGTGTGATGGCTTTCTTTGGCCACCTAAGTGCATTTTGCCTATCATTGTGGTAGGCTAGAAGTCAGAGCAATGCATACTTCCTGGGGCAGCCCAGAGCCTAAGACAGGTAGGAGCTGGTGTATAAATACCCCCAAATCTCTTACCCCTTGGAGGAGGAGATAACACTGAGGTACATGATCTATGAATTTTCTTCAGAGTTCCCCCAGGGATGGGATTAAAAAGCCCATTGCCACAGTGATAACTGGCTTGCCAACTGGCAACCTTCCCTTCCAAGAATCACTTCCCCGCTCCCCTGGTGGCTCTTCTTCACCTCACAGATTAGTCACTGGTGTCTAATTCCTTGTCTCAGACTCTGCTTCTAGGAGAACCTAAACTAGGACCCAGATTTTTGGACACAAAGTCCTGGCTTTTTCCATCTGGACTGCTTTCTCTCACTTCCTTCTGGGTGGAAGGGCTCACCAGGCTCCTGAGAGAGAATCAAGCTATGTTCTGAGGCTAAGAACAGCCTGTCAGTGCTGTGGTGCATAGCTTGGTGGCTTTTCTTTCTTTTATTCTGAGGAGAAGGAAAATGGACTGGCACTCCTGGTACATCTCCCAGCCCACCCCCGGATCAGCACTGTTTATTCATAGAGGGAAGTTGTCTGAAATGGAGATGGGACCCAGGAGAAAGCCCCACTGTCAGAGCTTCTGGCAGAGGAAGATAGTGGGCCCAGAGAGGTTACAGAGTTCACCAAGCTAGCGCATTTGTTCTGCACATTGCTTACGTTACATGATGGGAGGAAGCGCATATCAGACTTCACGGCAGATGCCGTAAATCATGGGAAGTGTGCGGTGGCCAGCTCTGTGGGGTGGCTTGGAAATGAAGCCATCTTTCAAACCAGGAGGCCAGGCTTCCCCGGGCCCTCACTCCCCTGGGTTTTGCCTTGATGAAGAGAAGGGGGTGCTCCTGAGACATCAGTGGGGGTGGGATTCTGCAGCTCCTTCCAACATCCTTGAGAATCAGAGAAGCTGAGAAAAGCACGTCAGCATTTCCTGAGAAATTTTGTCTGCATTTGGCAAAGGTGAACTAGAATTTGCCACGTGAGTGGGGAGGGGCATTTCAAATAAAGCAAGATCTCCAGAATTCCTTTCTAGAAGCTTCTCTTGGATATCTTAAAAGAGATTGAAACAGAGAGATGTTGAGGACAGCTTGGCTTTCCTATTTAAAACTGATTAAAGTTGGCTGGTTCTAACCCAGTATGAGAAGTGTGTATATGTGTGTGCATGTGCACGCGTGTGCAAAGGCAGACATTGGGAGAAAATATATGAAGATGAGGGAAAGTGGTGTATAAGGACATGTCCTGAAATACACACCGAGTACGCCGATTTCTATTTCCTATAATATTATCATTTTGTGTGTAATTTTACCTATTACTGATGAAACTGCCAGTGTGAGAATGTTTTAGGGGCCAGGTGACATTTTCAACAAGAAATTAAAGAATGGAAGAAAGAGTGGAGGACGGTCTATCTGTGTTCAAGGTTGCTACTTGGTTGTTCTGGTGAGTAATAGTGTAGAAAGGATAGGTGGAAGGGTAAATTGAAGCAGTCATATGAAGCGAGGCACGGGATTTATCTCTGGATTGCTTGTTCCCCATTCTGTGTGCCCTTAGCATGGATAATTGTGGGCAGGCTGTCATTCTAGCCTTCCTGGGAGGCTGTTCCCAATTTATTCTTTCACTCTCCACCATGAACAAGCCAAAGGAAAAGATTATTCCCAGAACCAGAGTGTTCCAGGTTTTCTGAAAGGTCATTGCCACTTTAAAAAAGTTTTTTTTTGGGGGGTAACTCCCAGCACGGCAGAAATGCTTGGATGTCAATCCTGTCCCTTTAACCGCTGCTGCAAGCTGACTCCATTTATTTGAGATAAAACTTTCCTCCTAGTCCAGTAGCATTCAAGGCTGAATTGGCCATGAGACAGAGGACCCTGTGTTCCTAATTATTTCTGGATGAAAAGTCCTACAGGCAAGTGGAGATTCAGGGCAAGGATGGCCAGGTGGAGCAGTCACCAGTGTGCAGTGGATTGTAGAAATGGAGAGATAATTAAATTAAGAGTGCCAGGTGCAGGCATTGAAAAATAACCATGGGTGTTAATTATGCAGTCCAGCTTTACAGTCCAGTGTTAGCAGAGGAAATGCCACGGGCCGGTCCGTCACATGGCAGCTTGAAAGGCTTAGGAGAGACACATTCATGATTTCTAGAGAATTTGCCAGGGCTGCCTACTTGGGATTCTGGTGAAGCAAGATTATTTATTAGTTGGGGTGTGTATATCTTTTCTATTTTACACCAAGCCAAGGTGGCTATTTGGTGTGTGGGGGTGGGGTGGGGGTTTAAGTTGGATCCACATGGAAATTTGAGTGTGATGGGATCATGGTGGAGTATGGCATTTCTGGTTTCAGCACTTCTGGAAGCACTTATTCTCTGATTTGAAATGACTTTGGGTTTAGGGGTCTGGGGCAGTGTGTCCCTGTCGTGGCACATTCTTACAGTAGATTACAGCGCAACAGTCAGGAGAGGCGGATGCTGATAGCCTGGGACAGCAGCATACTAGGTTTCTAGTATATTGAGTGAGAGAAGCCATGCCTCAGAATCCTTTCTGCCGGATTCCATTTTGGTGAGGTTCTAGATCAGGTTAAACCAAGCTGTGGCGATGTACAGAAGGTCTGTGGTTGCACAAGGGGACTTTACAAGGTGATCGGGGAATTTTCTGTTTCTTTCTTGGACTGAGGCTTAGATGATGAGAAATCTGGCCATTTGTAGCAACATGGATGGAACTAGAGGGTGTTATGCTGAGCGAAGTAAGTCAGGCAGAGAAGGACAGATACCATATGTTTACACATATAGGTGGATTAGGAGGAAGTTAACAGAGGACAAAGCAGGAGAAGAAGGGGAAAAATAGTTGGGGAGAGGGAGGAAGGCCCATCATGAGAGACTCTTGAATGCTGAGAACAAACTGAGGGCTGATGGGGGTGGGGGAGAGGGGAAGTGGGGTGATGGGCATGGAGGAAGGCACTTGTTGGAATGAGCACTGGGTGTTATATGTAAACCAACTTGACAAACTATTTAAGAAAAAAAAATAGAATACAAAAAAATAGTCTGAAGAGCCTAAAAAAGTACATTGGACATTCACTTAAAATCTGTGAAATTTTTTTTCGTTGCATGTAAATTGTTCCCTGTTGAAAGAATGTTAAAAGGCTTCCAGTGCCATGCTCTTCTGTGGACTTTGAGCCCTACTCAATTTGTCCCAAATCTCCTGTTCACAGTCTACACTGACCACCCAGCCTTTCTTTGTCTTAGAGTTATTCACAAAAGCCCCTCATTAGAAAGAAACCTCGTCTAATGAAGGGATGGTGTGCCGTGGCCCTTGGGCTAAATCTGCTCACCTGAATTTTTGTAAATACAATCCTATTGCAGCCCAGCCACGCCTGTTCATTTACGTGTCCTCCGTGGTTGTTTTCATGGCGCAGTGATGGAGCTGAGTGGCTGCAGCAGAGACCACTCGTCCACAGGCCTGAAATACTGTGTTCCCTTTACAGAAAAGGTCTGTGGCCACTTGGTTTCCAGGACCATTTCTTTTGGAGCTTCTCACTATGGCCCTGTGTGGGCAGAGGTTTGGGGCAGAGAATGCTGTCCTGGAAGGGGTCAGGTATAGTTCTTGAGTTGTGGTTGCTCTATGGATAAGTTAATTTTCATCCCTTGGACTTTGCTGGGCATGCATGGTGTCATGGGTCTACAGTGGAGTACAGCTTGGCCTATATAGAGCTTTAAAAAAAGTTTTCTGGGTTGCTGCTTTTAGGGAGGGAGAAATAAATAAGGCCTGGAAGTTCTCTGTGGCCAAAGCAAGACTCCTGTTTTAAGCCCCTAAGCCTTTGGATGCAAACAGTCCCTCCATGGAAAATAAAAGTCAGCTCATTGATATTGATAAAAATAGGCAAGTGTGGTCTGGTGAGACCTGAGCAGTGTGAATGGCAGTGTTGATTAAATAAATGAAGGAATTAATTGAACATATGAACTATGTCAGAATTTGGGTTTGTATTTGGGGCCAAATGGGTTATTTTGTTGAAGATACACTTTATACTGTTTATCAAAGATAGTCTTTTAAGCCATTGTTTAAAAAGGTTTACACCCCCTTCTCTACTTTCTCCCTAAGATTAATGCTTGTGACCAGGCAGGTTCTGGGGTATCTGGTAATGTGGCACATGGGTCCCAAAGCTTAGGCTTTTTTTTCATTTTGTAGTGGTTATTTCCCTCATCTGTCTGATTTTCTTACTCTGTGGTTACCAGAATTAAAGAGTTAGGTCTTGAGGACAAGGGATCAATAACTTTTTTTAATGAGGAGAACTAAATGTGAAGTAGATTTCTGTTCTCCTTAAAAGTGTGTGTGCATGTCTGTGTGTGTGTGATAATAATGCATGACATATAAATATGCAAATGATACATATATGTGGTGAACATGTCAATGATAAATACAATAATGATCTATCTGTGTAATTGGGGACTTAAAAAAGCAGGGCAATTACATTAGGCTGTTCCTTCATGGTCTCAGGTTACAAGGCCTGTGCGCAGGTGGGGCAGAATAGCCGGAACTGGAAAATTGCTGGCTCACTAAGAGGATTTCAGAAACAAGCAAATGAATCGTGAGTCATGGAGATGTGTTCCACAGAGCAGAGAAGTACTGATTTGATCACGTGGCCTGCGCTCTGGGGTTCGTTCTGTAGGCAGTCTCATGTACTCAGGGCCTCCTAAATGTCAGGCTCTTTAGAGTGCTGTGTTTTGTGCCAGTAGGAGTGAGCGGCCGTGAGTGTGAGCTCACATTTGCACACCTTGCTCAGCAGACTTAAACTGGCCACTACTTCCACGACGTGGTAGTGTCAGAAATAATTGAATGTATATAAAGGCCTCCTCGCCTCCCTTCAGGCTGCTGTGACTGAGAATGTTAATAGCAGCACCGGCAATACAACAACAACAACAACACGCAAATGCCCACACGCGTGCACACACCCACACACCCCCCCCCACACACACACACTGTAATCTGATGTTTTATTCTTTATGGCTTCAGATACGGATTTGGTATGGAGAATGTGATTTTTTTTATACCTTTTATAATGTATTTATTTTGTAGGTATTCTTATAGGAGTGTTAACCATAACCCTGTGATATAGACACTGACTGTGTAGTATGGGTATACATTCATTCGTTGATCCATCCATTCATTAATTCATTTTCACATATCGCATTGCCATCTGCCGGGGGCCATGCTTAGTACTGGGGAGTAAATAGTGAGGAAAAAAAAAGCCCAATTCTCATCCGCAGAGAACTCAGAGCTACAGCTTCGAAAGAGAGATAGATAATCATCAAATAATATTGAAATATATACTTGCCAGCTTAAAAAAGTATTATGAATTAATTCAGTACCATAAACTCACATAGCAGGTCATAGGGTTAGGAGATATTTTACAGAGAAGAAAGTAGCACTGGGGCTAGAATCTACAGGAAGAATTTTGACCAGGTGAGGGTTGAGGGAAGTTGTGCAAAGATCCTGTGGTCGAAAGGAACAGGGCACACAAGAGGAACTAGGACAAGGCTGCAGGGTGGGGAAAAATAATATGGCTGAAAACATTGGGAATGACCTTGCAATGCAGGTACTGTGCATTGTATGAAGGAAGTGAACTGGAGTCCAAGAACAGTGAGAAGCTGCTTTAGTACTTTAATCAAGATGGTTTTACATTAGGAAAATGTACATTTGGATTTCCATTTTGGAAAGCTCCCTCTGGCTGCAGTGCTGGTATGGGCAGGAAGAGGAAGACAGCCTGGAATAATGACTTTCTGTGGGCTTGTTTTTCTTCTTTTCCTCTCCCTCTGGGTTGTGGGGGTTCTGGGCTGATTTAATCTCTGACAGTCTCAGAGTAACTGGACTGGCCATAGGGTCTTTAATAAAGGAAAAGTGCGATGGGATATTCCAGAAAGGTATTCCTTGGGCTATGAAATGAGTAGGGATACCATATGCCAGTGGAGTAGGCTATGTGGGGAAATTATGGTGCTAACAGGTAAATTGATGTCTGAAATGATTCCATCCACTAAATTTTGGCCATGAAGAGTAACTTTCTGTTTTAAACTAGTTTTTCCTTTGACATTTAGAATGAAGTGTAAGAGGTTTTCCTCAGCAGCAACTCTTAAACCATAGAGCACTGGGGAATGATTTCTGACTCTATGAAATAATGAACCAGACGAAGATCAAAATAGGTAAGATAGTTGGGTGACCCAGATACAGGTTGGGGGGAAGAGAAGTGTAAAAATGCCTAACTCAGTGTCCTGCATAGATGTTAACTATTATGATATGGCTACTATTAATATCAGTACCACTGTTACCAACGAGATTGTCCTGAATTACTCTCTCACCTTTTAATATATACCTATCTATCCATTCATCCATCCATCCATCCATCCAGTTCATTCTTTTAACAAATGTCTATTGAGAACCAACTATACCAGGCATTATTATAGGTGTTGTGGACATAGCAGTGAGCAAAACTATATTCCATTCTCCATGAAGTGTACATTCTGGTTCAGGGAGGTGAATAAATAAATAAAAGCCAAATAAATAAATGCATTTCCTGGCTGATGAGAGTAACAGCTGAGGAGAAAAATAAGGTAGGAAGACAGGCTAGAGAGTAATGGATAAGTCCAGAAGCTGCAGCTTCTCTGAGCTTAGAACAGAGTAGAAGACGTAGACTGCCAGTGACTAGAGAAACTGAAGAGCAGGTGTAATAGCAGGAAGTGCTTTCAGGATTCGAGAAGGAGGGAGGAGACTGGAGTGGCATGGGAGTGCTCTCCACTGTGTGCTCCAAGCTTCTGTTCCTACATAACCACTAATACCTAATAACTGGAGTGGGCTACTCTTTCAGGTGGAGGAAGTAAGCAACTCTGACAAAAGGGATTGATGCCTTCTTTCAGTTTTCTCTTTTTGTTCTTCAGGGCTCTGATTCCACCTCCCTCTCGCCATTTCTGCATAGTTTAGACTCACAGCCATTTGTATACTAGGCAGAAATTTTTTTTTCCTAAATAGTGTATTGTCAAGTTGATTTCCGTATAACACCCAGTGCTCATCCCAAGTGCCCTCCTCCATGCCCATCACCCCCCTTTTCTTCCCCCACCCCCATCAGCCCTCAGTTTATTCTCAGCATTCAGGAGTCTCTCATGGTTTGCCTCCCTCCCTCTCCCCAACTATTTTTCCCCTTCTCTTCCCCCATGGTACTCCGTTAAGTTCCTCCTAATCCTCTTATATGTGCAAACATATGGTATCTGTCCTCTGCCTGACTTATTTCGCTCAGCATAACACCCTCAGGTTCCATCCATGTTGCTACACATGGCCAGATTTCATTCTTTCTCATTGCTATGTAGTATTCCATTGTATAGATAAACCAGATCTTCTTGATCCATTCATCAGTTGATGGACACTTAGGCTCTTTCCATGATTTGGCTATTGTTTTTTAATTTTTTAAAAAATTTATTTCTGAGAGAGAGAGAGAGGGAACATGCAGGGGAGGGTCAGAGAGAGAGGGAGATATATAATCTGAAACAGGCTCCAGGCTCTGAGCTAGCTGTCAGCACAGAGCCCAATGTGGGGCTCGAACCCATGAATCGTGAGATCATGACCTGAGCTGAAGTTGGATGCCTAACTGACTGAGCCACCCAGGTACCCCATGATTTGGATATTGTTGAGAGTGATGCTTTGAACATTGGGGTACATGTGCCCCTATGCGTCACACTCCTGTATCCCTTGGGTAAATTCCTAGCAGTGCTATTGCTAGGTCATAAGGGAGCACCATTGTTAATTTTTTTGAGGAACCTCTACAGTTTTCCAGAGGGGCTGCACCAGTTTACATTCCCACCAACAGTGTAGGAGAGTGCCCATTTATTCACATCCTTGCCAGCATCTAGAGTCCTCTGATTTGTTCATTTTAGCCACTTTGACTAGTGTGAGGTGGTATTTCAGTGTGGTTTTGATTTGTATTTCCCTGATGAGGAGGGACGCTGAGCATTGTTTCACGTGTCTATTGGCCATCTGGATGTCCTCTTTGGAGAAGTGTCTGTTCATGTCTTCTTAGGCAGAAATGTTTTGAGAGGTCTAGCAAGTGGAGATATTATTTCTGACAGTTTTCAAGATTGACAAAATCCCCATTTGTCTAGCGACATGGTCACTGGCAGGGCAGGTGTCCTGTTAAGCGTGGAACACAGAAATAAGCGGTGGGAGTTGACATGCTGAAGTAGAAATTGAAGGAAGTACATCTTTGGATGAAATGACATTCGAAATGTCTGCTGTGCATTTGGCAGATGATGTTCTCTTTCAAGGGCAGCCCTTCCGACATATATGTGGATGTCTGCCCGTGCCTGTTCCCTGCTGGGGCTGGGAAGCACTCTTCAGCATGTCAGTGTCTTGGTACACATGTCAACAATTTCTGTGAGTCACCACACGTGAATGAGTGCTATGGATTTGGCTGACTGTTTGTGTGCGATCGTCTGCAAATGTAGGAGAAAATGCCCCTTCTTATCTGTGGTCGGACATGCAAAAAACACAAGTTCTTCCTAATATGATGATTACACAATGAATGATGTGAGTCTGTGAAAAGTTCCAGAAACTCAGTTACTGTTGATGGTGATAATGTGATTAATTAAAGCCACTCAGGAATTAGTCTAATTTACTGCCGTGGGAGGAAGGGGGAAAAATAGGTTTAAAGGGAAAATAAAGTGAGTTTTATTTTTTTTACCTCTCAGAGTCAGAATGATTAAAATTAAGCAGCTTCCTCATCCTTTTAGGAGGGAACCTGAAGAGGCTTTTGTCCTTGCTGCTGGGGACTGGCGGCTGGCAGACACGTTATGTGAATGCATGTGTCCCTTGTGGTTCAGGAGCTGTCCGAGACCCCTCTCTTTGGTCTTGTCAGGCAACAAGAAACCTCTAGAGAGGGGCACCTGGGTGGCGTAGTCGGTTAAGCGTCCGACTTTCGCTTAGGTCATGATCTCGCGGTTCGTGGGTTCGAGCCCCGCGTCGGGCTCTGTGCTGACTGCCAGCTCAGAGCCTGGAGCCTGTTTCAGTCTGTGACTCCCTCTCTCTCTGACCCTCCCCTGCTCACGCTGTCTCTCTCTATCTCTCCTAGAAATAAATAAAAAAAAATTAAAAAAAAAAAAAAAGAAACCTCTAGAGAGCACTCAGACAGAATAACCAGACTTCCCAGATGTGAAGAGGAAGAAGAAGGTTCAGTCCAAGCTTCTCTCCATGGCTTGTTCTGTCTGCTTCCAGCTAGAAATTAATTTGTGAACAAACAGATTATCGAGCCCAACGAGGATCAATCAGGAGTCTGTTGCCTGTAGCCAGTCTAGGTGATGGGGCTGCCATTTGTTCAAATGCTCTGATACATTCACTCAAGTGTCTGCCCCACGTCTCTATGGCAAAGCCTGCAAAATTGCAAGCATTCAACTCTTGCAATTACCACTGACTCAGCTGCCAAAACATATTTTCCGTCCATTTCTGACAGAAGCTTCTGTTTAAATAGAGAGGAGAAGAGAGATGATCTCTTTTCAAAGTGATTCCAGCCTGATTCTCAAAGTGCAAGTGGTAAAGTCACCAAGTCCAATTGGAATGAATTGATTTATCTTTTTTGGCAGCCCTGATCAGCACCCTCCCAAGAGGCTGGGCTATAAATGGGAGGTAATCACGATGATATACATATTTCTCTGGATGCTGCTTGGCTAATCCAGTCCATTTTCCATAGATATTATAACTTCAGACAGCTGCTATTCCATTGCTGGTTTTGAATTTTTTGTTTAACCCTGTATTTCAAGAAGAGAAATCTAGTGGTTTTATAAAATCCAGTTGAATTGCCAGAAAAGGTAAAGGAACAACTCATTCTCCTTTAATATTTTTCCTCTAGAAGTTTTATTCTTCCACCTGAACAAAAATTGATCTGTGAAATGATGTAAGCACATGTAAAACTTGCATGTAATAATCAGTTCACATGCATGTTCTGATGTTCTGTGTTTATACTGTAGACTTACTTAGTCTTGGGCTGTCATTGTTGCTGTTTCTCCTGATCCACTGGGTTAGGGGCTTCACTGAGGTGAAACTGGTATTGAATGACCTCCTCATTGCCCCTGCTGACTCCCAGTTAGAAGCCTTCAGAACTCCTTGCATTTTGACCTGTATTACCTGCCACCTGCTTGCACTCCAGAGCTGAAAGCTTTCTTTAGGTTGTTTATGACCTCAACACTTGTGCTTGTGACCTGAGCCCTTGCAACTTCTGAGTTCCTTGTCTTTGCTTTCTTTCTCCACAGCCACATCTAAAGGCTCTACCAGGTCTGGAACAGTATCCTAACCCAACTCTGTACTGCCCCCACTCCCAACAGCATGCTTGATACTCAGTCATTAAATCAAACGTCTGTCCTTCCCCAGAGAGCCAGTGGCTCAGTTCACCTAATCCAGGTTTTCCTGACCACCTTATCCAAGATTGTCATTCCCATCATGACAGGCACCTTCTAGTTCTGCTTTGTATTGCCTCATGAGATGTATCATCACCTCAAATATCAGATATTTAAATGCTAACTTTCCCCTGACCCCCACTACAAGTTCTATGAGAAGTAGGGATTTGTCATAGCACTTGCTGAATTTTGCTTGCTGAATTTACAACATAGGACAGTGTCTGAAACATAATGGGTACCTACTACATTTTTATTCAGTGAAAAAAAATCAAGAGCTTAATTAAAGAAAAACATAGAAATCGCCCATATCCACAGCTAACATTATATTCAGTGGTGAAAGATTGAAAGCTTTTCCTTTATGATGAGGGACAAAACAAGGTTGCCTTATTTTGCCACTTTGTATTCAATAGGGAACTAGGCTCCTAGCAAGAGCCATTAGGCAAGAAAAAGAAAGAAAAGCCATCCAAGTTGAAAAGGAAGAAGTAAATTTTTCTTACCTTACAGATGATATGACCTTTATGAAGATTTCACAAAATAATTTTTAGAACTAATGAGTGAATTGAGCAAAGTTGCAGATTACAAAATCAACATACAAAGGTAAGTCATGTGCCATACATTAACAATGAACAATCCAAAAAGGAAATTAAGAAAACCATTCCAATGGCATCAAAATAAATGAAATACTTAGGAGTAATTTTAACCAAGGAGGCAAAAGAATTGAAAACTACAAAACTCTGCTGAAAGAAATTTTAAAAGACATGAATGAAGGAAAGACATCTCATATTTATGATTTAGAGAACTTAGCACTGTTAAGATGTCAGTAATACCTAAAATAATTTGTAGGTTTAATGCAATATCTGTAAAAATCTTGGTAAATGTTTTTTTTTTTGCAGAAAAAAATCCATCCTAAAATTCATATGGAATCTCAAGGAACCCTGGGATGCTGATTAGTGAAACAAAAATAAAATAAAATTTAAAAAAAAAACACAAAAAATAAAACAAACAAAAACCTTGAAATATAAGAAGAAAGTTGGAGATCTCACACTTTCTGATTTAAAAATTTATTACAAAGCTACAGTAATCAAGACAGTGTAGTACTGGCACCAGGACAGACATATAGACCACTGGAATAGAAGAGAGAGCCAAGAAATCAACCCTTACATATATGGTTAAATGATTTTGACAAGGGCGCCAAGATCATACAGTGAGGAATGGACAATCTTTTCAACAAATGGTGTTGGGAATACTGGATATCCACATGCAAAAGAATGAAGTTGGAGCAGTACCTTATATAATATACAAAAAATTAACTCAAAATGGACCAAAGAGCTAAATGCAAGACCTAAAACTATAAAAATCTTACAAGGAAACATATGGTAAAAGCTTCACAACATTAGATTTGGCAATGCTTTCTTGCATATGACACCAAAAACCCAAAGGTAAAAATGGGTACATTGGTCTTTGACAAAATTGAAAACCTCTGTACATCCAAGGACACAGTCAGTTGAATGAAAAGGCAGCCTACAGAATGTAATAAATTATTTGTGGGGCACCTGGTTGGCTCAGTCAGTTAAGCATCTGACTTTGGCATGGGCCATGATCTCACAGTTCGTGATTTTGAGCCCTGTGTCAGGCTCTGTGCTGACAGCTCAGGGCCTGGAGCCTGCTTCAGATTCTGTGTCTCCCTCTCTCTCTGCCCCTCCCCTGTTCTTGCTTTCTCTCTCTCTCTCTCAAAAATAAACAAAAACATTAAAAAAGTAAAAAAAAATTGCAAATCGTGTCTAATAAAGGGTTGCTATTCACAATATGTGAAGAACGTCTACAAGTCCAAAACAAACAAACAAACAAACAAAATCCAACTCAATTAAAAAATGAGCAAAGGACATTTTTCCAAAGAAGATATACAAATAGCCAATAAGCATAGAAAAGATGCTCAATATTACTAAGCGTTAGGGAAATGCAAATCAAAACCACGATGTGATACTGCTTTATGTATACATCCATTATGATGGTGATTATTAAAAAAATATATAAATATTGCTGAGGATGTGGAGAATTTGGTACACTGTACACTGTGGGTGGGAATGCAAAATGGTGCAGCTGCTGAGGAAAATGATACGGTCATTCTTCAAAAAAATTAAAAATAAAATTACCATATGATCCAGCGGTACCACTGCTGGGTATATATTCAAAAGAATTGAAAGCAGGCTCTCAAAAAGAGATTTGTACACTCATTTATAGCATAATTATTAACAGTAGCCAAAAGAAGCAACCTCAATGTCCAACAAAAAATGAATGGGAAACAAAATGTGTCATATACATACGTTGGAATATTATTCAACTTTTAAAGGGAAGGAAATACTGATACATGCTACAAAAATGGATGAAGCTTGAGGACATTATGCTAAGTGAAATAAGCCAGTCATAAAAAGTCAAATGCTGTATGATTTCACTTACATGGAGTATCTAGACTAGTCAAACTCATAAGAACAAAGAATAGTATGGCGGCTGTTAGGGGTCTAGGGAAGGGGAGAAGAGTCACTGAATTGGAACAAAGTTGCCATTTTGCAAGATGAAAAGGTTCTGGAGATTTGCTGTACAACAATGTGAATAAACTTAAGACTATTGAACTTTACACTTAAAAATGGTTAAGATGATGGGACGCTGGGGTGGCTCAGGCAGTTGAGTGTCTGGCTTTTGGTTTCAGCTCAGGTCATGGTCTTGTATTTGTAAGATCAAGCCCAATGTCAGGCTATCTGCTAACAGTGTGGAGCCTGCTTGGAGTGCTCTCTCTCATGTGCGTGCTCTCTCTCTCTCTCAAAATAAATGAACATTTAAATTTATTTTATTATTTTTAATTTTTTAATATTTATTTATTTTTGAGAGAAAGAGAGCATGAGTGTGGGAGGGACAGAAAGAGAGGGAAACACAGATTCTGAACCAGGCTCCAGGCTCTGAGCTGTCAGCACAGAGTCCTCTGTTGGACTCAAACTCACGAATCATGAGATCATGACCTGAGCTGAAATTGGATGTTGAACTGACTGAGCCACCCAGGCACCCTTAAACGAACATTAAAAAAATGGTTAAGATGGGGCACCTGGATGGCTCGGTTGGTTCAGTGTCCGACTTTGGCTCAGGTCATGATCTCATGGTTTGTGGGTTCGAGCCCTTCATTGGACTCTCAGCTCAGAGCCTGGAACCTGCTTCAGATTCTGTGTCTCCCTTTCTCTCTGCCCCTCTCCCACTCATGCTTTGTCTTTTTCTCTCTCAAAAATAAACAATCATTTAAAAAAATTTTAAGAGTGGTTAAGATGACACAATTTATATTATGGTGAAGATGATCCAATTTATGTTATGTGCGTTTTACCACAATTAAAAAAAGTCACTTGTAATCCCACCACCAGAATTGACCACTGTTAACATTTAATTTATTTAATTTTTTAAAAAAGTTTATTTTTTGAGAGAGAGAGACCAGGTGGGGAAGGGGAAGAGAGAGGGAGAGAGAGAATCCCAAGCAGGCTCCCCAGTGTCAGTTCAGAGCCTGATGCGGGGCTCAAAACCACAGATCATGACTGAGCTGAAATCAAGAGTTGGACACTTAACCAGCTGAACTAACCAGGTGCCCCATAACATTTTAGTATGTGAGTATGTTAGGTTTTGTAGATTTCTTTCCTGTGCATGTGTGTTTGCAAATGTGTATGTGCACATATGCACATAGATATACCAACACGCCATTTGTTGTGTTGGCCTGAGTGTGGTAGTCACATGGAGAGGTACAAATGAAAGGAGAACAGAGAGGTAATTGAATAATTAGAGTGAAACCCAGTTGTGCTCTAGTAATTAAACATGAAGAATGTTGGAGCACTATGGGAGCAGAACAGGGTAATTTTGCCAAGGAAGAGGCATCTGATTTAGTTTTTAAAGTATGAGTAGGAGTTTTACAGCCGGAGAAAGAGGGTCAGGGACAGCATGTGAAAACGCACAGCGCTGTGAAAGGCAGTGACAAGTTTAGAAAACTTGTGAATATCTATGAAAGTGGTGGGAGTATTGGGAAGGGGAGACCACAGTGTGCCTGAACCCAAAGAAGATGGTTCAAGGACACATTTGGGCCTTGGAGTCTTCTCGCTGCCAGCCAGTGGAGGGGTTACCTGTCCCTGCCCCAGAGATATGTGTTTCTGTATTTCGTTTTTAATAATGTGAATGACATTTTGGCTGCAATGTGACATCAAAACGACCACCACAAATCAGTTGGCACTGCAGGAGTTGTAAAATAACCCTTGGAGATGGCCACTTACTGCTCTGAAAGAGGAAATTACCCATATCTTGGTGCTTCCAGAGGATTAAACTTTTAACGTGTATGGGGAATGACACAAAGGGCAGTGTGCTTTTTCTGTGGCTTTTCAAATCTATATGCATACTTAAAAATAGAGCAAGCAGTGAGTCCAAGGATTTATTAATCTTTACTCTGTATCTAGAATGACAGTATCTAATGAAGATATACTGCAAAACATATGTACTTCTAAATTTTCTAATAGTTACATTAGGGACAGGTGAAATTAACATTAAAAATGTATTTTATTTAACCCATTTTATTACTTGTTGAAATATCACTTCAACATGTAATCAATATAAAATTATTAATGAAGTATTTACATTCTCTTTTTTATACCAAATCTTCAAAGTCTGGTATGTATTTTACACTTAGAGCACGTTTCAATTCAGACAAGCTACATGTCACTGGTGACTCCTGTGTGGAAAGAGCAAGTCTAGAACATGCAGTGGTTTAAAAGAAATACATATGGAAACTAATTTGACAATAAACTATTTGTAAAAAAAAAAAAAAAAAAGAAAGAAATACATAATAGCCATGTATTCTCTACGACATGATAAGGATCAGCACCCCTTTTAAAGACTTTGCTCACAGCATAGATCAAATTACTTCTCTGGCATTTAGGAAGGTTTAAGCTGATGGAGTATAATTTTCACTGACACTCTCGTTTGCCAGGATCATATGGTGTCTAAAAAATATGCAGTCATGTCAAATCGTGGTAATTAGTGCCAGAAAAAAAAAAAAAACTTGTCAGGCGTATGCATTGCAGACTCTATCACCTCCACTTGCCAACCTTACACACGGATGCTCTTTTGCATTTTCATTCCAGCCAACAGAACCGAATTCTGCTTCAGGACACATACACATGGCCTGTGTTAGTATGGGTGGGATTGAATTTAGAAGAGAATTTGGCCTAAAGGATAAATGAGAAAGTGATCATTAGTGTCACTGAATATTTGAAGTAGCAATCACACAAGGATGCATTAGGCACTGGGATGTGTATTTGTATGTATGTGTGCATTTCAGCCCAACTCGATAGAATTAATGCTTTCAGTCTCTATGCAAGCACATCCTACCCACTTTTCAAACTTACCCTCATTCCACATCATGCATATTTTTAACATACAGATTTGGAACTCTAAAATCATGCATTCTCTTTTTCTCATTAGCAAAATTTCTTCCGCAAGCCATATGTTTTTCTCTCCTCAAGATACAAATGATTTGTTTTTTATCATAACCAGTTAGATCTTGCCAAAGGTTTATGCAGTAATCATTTGAGATGCATATTGTGAAGTTCAGTCCTCCAATCAAGATAACAAATTAGTTGGAAACCACAGCAGTTGGAAAGAAAATAAGACCTGGGCCCAGGAGTTTAACAGTGTTTTGAAATTTTGAATGAAAACAAAATCCTAAAAACAACTTATTAGACAAGAGACATTTGTTGTCTTTAAAAGAAGACTGGTTTTTTTTCTTTATCTCTTATTTCCTTTTATCTTGAAAATATTATGCTTTCTTAACATGTGAGTGGTTAGAAAGGGCAAGATTGTGCTTCTAAAAAATGTGATTGTTAAACAGATAAGGGAACAAGATGAAGCCTCTAAAGTTGAGGCTAGAGAAAACAGTGAGTCTTTTTGCGTGTTATATAAGGTGGAATTTCCCAAGAAAGAACACCATTTAGAGCTATTTTTGTGATGACGAAAGGGCTGTTAGTTCTTGATGTAGTCCTGTGAGAGCCTAGAGGATGAGAAGGAGGAGGAATTACGTTGGTCTCTTAGGATCTTGCAACAGGAAGTAAGATTTCAGTAGGAAGTGAGATCCTAATAGGAAGTGAGAAACCTGTCTTAATGTCAAGTTTTGATTGTTCATTGCTAGCACTTAAAAATACAGTAGACTGGGGCGCCTAGGTGGCTTAGTCGGTTAAGCGTCCGACTTTCGCTTAGGTCATGATCTTGTGGTTCGTGGGTTCGAGCCCCGCGTCGGGTTCTGTGCTGACTGCCAGCTCAGAGCCTGGAGCCTGTTTCAGTCTGTGACTCCCTCTCTCTCTGACCCTCCCCTGTTCACGCTGTCTCTCTCTCTCTCTCTCCTAGAAATAAATAAAAATATTAAAAAAAAAATACAGTAGACTTTTGCATGCTGATCTTATATCCTGCAACATGCTAGATTCACATTTGGTTCTAGTAGCTTTTTGTATATTACATTAGATTTTTTACATAGAGTATGATGGTGTTTGCAAATAAACACAGTTTGGCTTTTTCTTTTCAATCTTAAGTGCCTTTTTTTCTTGCCTTACTTTTTTTTTTAAGTTTATTTATTTATTTTGAGAGAGAGAGTGCGTGCGAGCAGGGGAGGGGCAGAGGAGAGAAGGAGAGAGAGATAGAGAGAGAGAATTCCAAGCAGGCTCTATGCTGACCATGGAGCCCAACTCAAGGCTCAAACTCACGAATCGGGAGATCATGACCTGAGCCAATGCCAGGAGTTCAATGCTTAACTGTCTGAGCCACCCAGGCACCACTTTTTCTTACCTTATTGCACTGGCTAGAACTTCTATAGTTTGAATGGAAGTGGAGAGAGTAGGCATTCGTGTCTTGTTCTTTATTAGGGGAAAAGCATTCAGTCTTTCACTATTTAGTATGATATAAATTGTCAGCTTTTTCTAGATATCCTTTATCAAGTGAGGAAGTTCCCTATATTTCCAGTATGCTGAGAGGTTTTATCAAGAATAGATACTGGATTTTGTCAAGTGCTTTTTATGCATCTATTGAGATGACAACATGGTTCTTATTTTGTTAATATAGTGAATTATATAAATTGATTTTTGAATGTCAAACCAACCTTGATTCCTTAGGAAATCTCACTTGGTCATGAAATATCCTTTTTACATATTTGTTAGGTTTGCTGAAATTTTACTTATAATTTTGCATCCGTATTCACAAGAGGTATTAGTCAATAGTTCTTTTTTTGTAATGTCTGTGGTTGGTTTTGGTAGTAACAATAATACTAGCCTCATAAGTTGCATGGGAAGTGGAAAAATTTGCCTAGGACTGGTATTTATTTCTTAAGTGTTTGATACACATTGCCAGTGAAGCCATCTGGGCCTCAAGTTTTATGATAAGGTTTTTAACTCCAAATTTAATTTCTTTAATAGTTGGCTGTTCAAATTATTTATTTATTCTAGAATGAGCTTTCGTGGTTTGTGTTTGTCAAAGAATTTGTTCATTTCATATGGGTTGTCAAATTTATTAGCCTAAAGTTGTTCATAATATTTACATAGTGTCTTTTAAATATATATGTACACATATAAAGACAAACAGTTTTATTTTAGAGAGAGACAGTGCACACATGTACAGTAGAAGAGTGGAGGGAGAGAGAATCTTTTTTTTTTTTTTTTACAAATAGTTTATTGTCAAGTTGGTTTCCATAAAACACCCAGTGCTCATCCCCACAAGTGCCCTCCCCCATGCCCATCACCCCCCTTCCCCTCCCCCCCACTCCCATCTGTCCTCAGTTTGTTCTCAGCATTCAAGAGTCTCTCATGGTTTGCCTCCAGGGAGAGATAATCTTAGCAGCCTCCACGCTCAGCATGGAGCCTGACACAGGGCTTGATCCCATGACTCTGGGATCTTTTGTTTTTTTAATTTTTATTTATTTCTGAGAGAAAAGAGAGAGAGAGAGAGAGAGAGAGAGAGAGAGAGTGAGCAGGGGAGGGTCAGAGAGAGAGGGAGACACAGAATCTGAAGCAGGCTGTCAGCTCAGAGCCTGACGTGGGGCTCAAACCCACGAATCATGAGATCATGACCTGAGCCGAAGTCAGATGCTTAACTGACCGAGCCACCCAGGCGCCCCCCATGACCCTGGGATCTTGACCTGGGGTCAAGGGTCGATGTTCAACCTACTGAGCCACCCAGGTCCCCCTACACACTCTATTGATATCACCTCTCTCATTCCTTATCTCAATCCTTACCCAGACTATCAGTTTTATTAACGATTTCAGGAACCAACTTTTGGTTTCATTGATTTTGTCTATTGCTTTTTTGTTTGTTTCCTCTTTCATTCATTCCTACTCTGATCTCTATTATTTTCTCTATTCTCCTTACTTTTGAATTTAATTTCCTCTTTCTTAACCACTCTCTTGAGGTATTATTTGTATACAAAAAGCTTTATGCATTGAATGGATGTAATTTATCGGGTTTGGAGATAAGTACACATCTGTGAAACCATCACCCAGAATCTATGCCATGAACATATCTATCACCTGGAAAAGTTTCCTCCTACCCTCTTGAATTATTTATCATTATTTTTGTGTAATAATAACTCTTAACATAAGACCCACTATTTTAGAAAAATTTTAAGTATACAATATACTATTCTTTTTTTAAAGTTTATTTATTTTTAGAGAGAGACAGCTTACATGAGTGGGGAAGGGTAGAAAGAGGGAGAAATAGAATCCCAGGCAGGCTCCATGCTCTGTGCAGCACAGATAACACAGGGCTTGACCCCACGAAACGTGAGATCATGACCTGAGCTGAGATCCAGAGCCACCCAGGTGCCCTTACAATATAGAATTCTTAACTGTAGACTCTATGCTGTATGATAGATCTCTAGGGCTTACTCTTCCAACATAACTGAAACTTTGCCAACATGCTTTGATGAGTACTTCCTCTTTCCTCCTCCCCATAACCCCTGGCAATCATTATTCTGCTCTCTGTTTGTGTGAGTTTGACTATTTTAGATACCTCATGTAAGTAGTATCACATAGTACTTGCATTTCTGGGCTTTGCTTATTTCACTTGGCATAACGTTCTCTAAGTTCATTAATGTTGTCTCACATGGCAGGATTTCCTTCTTTGTTAAGGCTGAATAACATTCCATTATATGTATATGCCACATTTTTTTAATCCATTCATCTGTCCATAGATATTTATATTGCCTCCGTGTCTTGACTATTGTGGATCATATTGCCATGAACATAGAAGTACAGATATTTCTCTGAGATTCTGATTTCAGTCCCTTTGGATATATACCTAGAGGTGGGATTGCTAGATTGTATAGTAATTCTCTTTGAGAACTACAACAAAGTAAATTGCATCTGAACAGCAAAGGAAGTAAGGAACTGAATAAAAAGGCAGTCTATGAAGTGGCAGAAGATATTTGCCAACTGTATATCTGCAGGACATTTAATGTTCAAAATATATGCAGAACCCCTACAACTCAATAACAAACAAACTATAAGACAAAAACAAAAACTGCATAAATAATCAAATTTGAAAATAAGCACATGATTTGAATAGACTTTTTTCTAAAGAAAGCATACAAATGGCCAACAGGTGCTCAACATCACTAATTATCAGAAAATGCAAATAAAAACCACAGTGACCTTACCTCCCACCTGTTAGGATGACTGAATTAGAAAACACACACACACACACACACACACACACACACACACACACACACGTAAATGTTAGTAAGGATGTGGAGAAAAGGGAACCCTTGCACACTGTTGGTGGGAATATAAAATGGTGCAGCCACTGTGGAAACCAGTATGGAGGTTCCTCTTTTCCTATATCTTTGTTTTTGTTTTTTTTAACCAAAGTCATTGGTTTGAGACTTTTCTTTTTTCTCAGTACAGATGTATAGTACTATGTATTTCCCCATACTTGGTAGCATTGTACAAATTTTGATATGGTGTTTTTACTCTCATTCACTTCAAAATGCTTTCTAATTTCTCTTTGCATTCTTTGACATATGGATTATTTAGAAACATGTTATTTTGTCTCCAAATTTTGGAAGATTTTTCAGATATCTTTCTGTGATCAATTTCTGATTTAATTCCATTGTGGACAGGAGCAAACGTTGTATGATTTTGTAGATCCTTCCAGATTAGTTGAGGCTACTTTTGCGGCCCAGATTATGGTTTATTTTGATAAATTGTTCCATGTGTCCTTGCAAAGAACAGGCTTTCTGCTATTGCTGGGTGGAGTGTTCCACAAATGTCACTGAGGACATGTTGGTTGACAGGACTGGAGTCTACTGTGTCCTGACTTACTTTCTGTCTACTTGTCATATTAATTATTGAGAGAGGGATGTTGAAATATCTTTGTGCTCTGTTTTACTTTAGTTTCTATTACTGTATCTTGAACATCTCTAATCTTTTCTTTGAAATGCCCAGTATGCCATTAAGCCTGTTCTCTACTTTTTCATCTCAGATGTAGTTTCCATGTAGGGATGCTCAGTTTGAATCTTGTTAATATCTCCTGTGTCTCTACATAACTGTTTGAACTACGGAATACAGTTGTAACAACTGGTTTAATGTCCTTGTCTGCCAAGTCCTACATCTGTGTCAGTTTTTCGTTGGTTTTGACTGATTGACTTTTCTCCTCATTACGGGTCCTATTTTCCTGTTCTTCCGCATTATTGGTAATTTTTGACTGGCTGTCCGGACACTGTGAATTTTACCTTGTTAGGTGCTAGGTAGTTTTGTATTTCTGTAAATACTCTTGAATTTTGTTCTGGGATTCGTTTAAGTTACTTGGAAACAGTTTGATCCTTTAGGATCTGTGTTTTTTATTTTTTTAAAGTTTTGTTTGTTTGGCAAGATCATAGCAGTCAATGCTCAGTAGGGTTAATTGTTTCCCACTGCTAAGGGGAGACCTTACTGTGTGCTCCACCCACTGCCCCATGAGTCTTGAGCCGCTCCAAGCTGCCTGGTGGGAACAGACACTGTTCCCAGCCCTTTGTGAGCACCGGGCACTGTGACCTCTAATCCTTTAGAGTGGTTCCTTCCTGGCTTTGGGTAGCATGTGCTGGTCAGTACTTGGCTGAGTGATTGAGGCTGGTCCTTTGCAGCCCTTCAGGGAGCTCATTCTTTGTAGCCCTCTTCTCTCCAGTACCCTGCCCTGAAAACTCTGGCTTAGCTCTGTCCCGTCTGTTCAAGGGGTCTGTCAGTTTCCTTCTGTGCTCTCCCTCTCTGTGTTGGCAGCCTGGGAACTCTCTCAGGGCAGCAAGCTGGGGCATTCCTAGGGCTCATGCCATTGGTTTACCATCTTTCGAGATTACTGCCCTTCAGTGCCCAATGTGCATTGTCTTGAAAACTGTTCCTTCATATATTTTGCACAGGTAGGCTGTTTCAGGTAAGAGGATACATCCAGTCCCTGTCACTCAGTCTTGGCCTGAACCTTGTTCTGGGACACATGCTTATATCTCTGTGCCTGCATTTTCTCAGCTTCCACCATGTTCCATGGGGCTGTTGTAGTAGGAGATTGGTGTGATGCACTTTAATTATACCTGCCACATGATGCACTCTCTTCCTCTTTTGAGAGGGAGACTGTCTGGGCTCTGAAGTTACAGTGGCTGCTGAGACAGCACCTACAGTGTAAGGGAACCCCTGAGGTCAGAAAGGAGCTGAAGAACCAGTCCACAGAGATGGGTGGATGCTGATAGTGATGGTATGAGGTCTGTCTTCTCCCATAGGGAACCAAGAACAGTTCAAGCAGCAGCCAGCTCTGAAGTGGCTGAGGTCACTCTGGAAGATTTGGAGACCAAAGGGCTTGTGGCATCTGATGTCTGTGTCAGCCATGGAGATGACATGGGGCCCTGCCTTAACTCAGACGGCTAGAACAAAATTACCATTGGCCCGATGGCATAAGAGACATGGGATTTCTCGCAGTTCTGGAGACTAGAAGTTCAAGGTCAGCATGCAGCATGGTTGGGTTCTGGTAGAGACTGTCTTCTTGGTTTCTGGACAGCCATCGAATTGGTGTGTCCTCAGATGGTAGGACAAAAAGCAAGAGAGTCTCCGGGTCTGTTTTATTTGAGTACAAATCTCCTTCAAGAACAATTCACCCCATGACTCAACCACCTCCCAAAGGTCCTGCCTCCTTATCCTGTTACATTGTGGGGTCAGGATTTCAACATGGGGATTTCGGTGGGGAACACTGCACAAACCTTTGGTTTATAACAGGCATTCACTCAAATATCTTTAGGAAAGTAGTTCAGAGGCTGAAAAAAATCTACCGAAGCTCACAGATCCTTGGGGATCATCTACTTTGGACGCTCCCTTAGGCTGATAAAAAATCTGAGACAGAGAGAGGTGACATAACTTGTCCCAAAGGATTTCCCAAAAGAGACTGTTTGGGGACCAATGTGGAGGTAGCCACTCCTGGGACCCTCCCAGAGTCACTACCCTCACTGCCAACCCCTGTACCTCTTTGTCAGAGGGCATTCTTCGGCTGGCGAATGGTGTGTTGCCTGTCTAGTGGAAGCTGAAGGAATCAATAAACAATGGTGAGAGTTGATGTGTAAATACCTCAGCTCCCTTGCCTCAGAAGCATCTGGGTTACATCACCTCCGGGGACTCTCTAGGGAGGTTCTGTTCTGTTGACCACAGTGGTAGCTAGCTTTATCACACACCTTTTGTTGAATGCCATCACTTCCCTGCCTCATTCCTACACCCCCCTTACTGGCGTTTCTTGTAGGAGAACCACCTCCCCCGAAGCATCACTTGCCCTTAATCTTTGTCCCAGTGCCTGCTTCTGGAAGAAACCAAACAGAGGTCAAGGTGGGGAGGGCTACATGAGGACGATTTACAAGCCTCAGGAAAGGCAGGAGCAACCGAGGCAGAAATCCCTTTTTAATGTAATGCTATGAAAGAGGAAAGAAGGAATTAAAGCTCTAAAGCTGTAATCTAAAGATTAGACAGAAGCCTGGGAGGAAATGATCACAAGATAATCAAATCCACAATGATCTCCATAGGAATAAGCCAGAAAATGAAGAGACTCCATCTTAGGAAGGCAGATTTGCTTAGATTTTCTCTGCAGCTGTTTTTCCCAACCATGATATGAAAAGAGAGAGATGAATGCAGACATCGGAGCTATTCTTCAACAGCCTGAAGTTTTCTTCAGAAACAAATGAACGGGGGTCTCACAAGTACAGAAATGTTGAGAAATCAACCATGGACTTAGCCCAGACTCCAAAATGTTAGGGAATGAGGCCAGATCCTCAAAGAGGAGCATCCTGAGACAGCCAGACACACAAGCACAATGTCGAGGGTGTTGGCATTGAAAGGAAGCGTTGCCAGCAAAGGGCATGGAAATAATGAAAACAAACAGAATGTTTAAAATCTACTGGACAGAAGGAACAGATCAGAGAAGTTAGTTTCTTTGACAGGTGGAAGCTTTTAAAAATCTCACTTTCGTCCTTTTAGAAAAGAGCCACTATGAACATCCAGCTATAGCTAGTCCTGGCTTATGATGTTAGGAAGGAAAGCAAAATCCAGACAGGGAACAGAGTGGTCCGAGATGACCCAGAAATGCAACATGTGTTGAGCTTAGCAGATGCTTAGGACAGTGCTGTCCAAAAGAGCTTCCTGCACTGGCAGGAGCAGCCTGTATCCACACTGTCCAAGACAGTAGTCACTAGCTACACAGGGCTGTTGAGCACTTGAAAGGTGTCAAGTGCTCCACAGCTGCAGAACTGAATTTTTAATTTCATTTAATTTTAATTACTGTAAGTTTAAATAACTACATGTGACTAGTAGCTTCATATTAGCCCAGGTCTAGAGTATGCACTCCTGGGTAATTATAGCTGTTCCCGAGTTCCTGCTAGACCATCACTTAGAGATACCACATAGGACAGAGAATGAGCCAGAGGACTGGGGAGGGACCAGTATTCTTTTCTTTTTTCTTTAAAAAAATATTTTTAATGTTTCTTTAGTTTTGAAGGAGAGAAAGAGAAAGAGAGAGGGAGACACAGAATGTAAAGCAGGCTCCAGGCTCTGAACTGTCAGCACAGAGCCTGATGTGGGACTCGAACTCACAAACTGAGATCATGACCTGAACCGAAGTTGGATACTCAACCTACTGAGCCACCCATGCATCCCCCTTCTCTACCTCTATAAGAAGTGTGACCTGTGGGGGGGAGGAGGGGTGGGCATGGAGGAGGACACTTGTGGGGATGAGCACTGGGTGTTATGTGGAAACTAATTTGACAATAAACTATTTGTAAAAAAAAAAAAAAAAAAGAAGTGTGACCCTTGCCCTGCTTGTCTAACACCTTAAGGTATGTGGTATCTACCCCCACGGCAATAACTGTGATGCAACATTTTATGCAGCTCTTACACAGCATCTTAATGCCTGTGAAATTTATCATTCATTCATGCATGCATTCATTTATTCACAATGTCATTACTGAGTGAGATGTAGGAGTTCAGGTTTAAGGACAAGGTAGTGAACATAACAGACCCAGTCTTTGTCCTCATCCTCATGGAAATAATAATCTAGCAAGAGGACCAGACATCAGATGAATGATCACATTGACTTATTTAATTTTAATTATGGATAGTGTTATTAATAAATAGGACCGAGTGCCATGAGACAAGTAATAGAATTCTGATTCATCTGAGGATAGCAGGGGTCAGAGGGAGTTAGGCAGAGATGGAGCCATGAGTGGCCAGAGAAGGACATTCCAGGGAGCACCAACAACATGTGGACTTGGGGAGTTGTAGGAGCCATAAGATGCCAGTGTAGCCAGATTCAAGGGATTATAAATATTGTCGGGTGGGAGTGCCTTTAGGGGGCAAAAGAATCAAGCGGATTTTACAACCTTTTATTATTATCAATGGAATCCTTTAGGCAAACAAAAAAATTGCGGGAACTCTCATGATAAAACAGAAGATGGTGAAGTTAAGGGTCATGTGCCACTCGCACACAGAAGCACCACTGCTAATCTTTGGAGCTCGACATAACATAGTGGGATAACATTGCTGGAGTCAACCCTTTTCTTTTCACTGATGAGGAAGCTGAGGATCTAGGCAAGTGCTGACTTTATTAAAGTACTGTAGTTTGTCAAGGGCCAAGGGAAACCAGCACAGTGGTCTTCTGTATCCACTCTCCCCACTATCACTTATTCTTTCTGCTTTACTGCAAAGGAAAAAATCTGAGTCTACCACTGGGGATTCCTTGGGAACTCTTTCAGAACTCAGTTCTATTTAGCAAATATATTTGAGCATCCCTCACATGTGCCAGCTACTCTCTGGGGAGCTACGGATATAGTAGTTAACAAAACAGGCTACAGTCCTTTGTGGAGCTTAATTTTTATGTGCTTGTACTCAGACAATAAAATACTGGACTGGATAAGCCGGTGGCCTTCTTTGTAAAAATCCTTAGGTTCTTATAACATAGCACTGTGGGTGAATAAAAATGCCTTTATTGACTTGGCATGGTGAGTGTAGGTAAATGTGGAAGAGTGAATGAATACCACTGAATACAAGGCATCTAGTACCTTTATTAGTAGGCCTTTAATAGGCATTCACAGGAAACAGGAGCCAAAACGAAGGTCTCAGTCTCACCCCAGTTCTTCTTCCTTACTTCCATCGGCTCCTCAACCCCACTTCCTCATGCATTTGTTAATCTGCCTCAGGCCAAGCTGATGGTTTGACAAGCTGATGACATGGGCATGAGTTTTCATTCAGTTCCATGCAGACTTCAGGGTGTTACAGCATGGTGCTGATGGGGCCGGGATCAGGCAGTTTAGCCAGTTGTGGTCTGTTGCAAGTACGAATCAGTCGGCTTGCAGCATATACCCCCTCACAGGAATGATAGTGCAGTGCAAGAAGTGTAGGGGCTTCCCCCTCACTGAGCTGTACTTGTTTCACCTGACTCCGAAGCCAGATGGTCCTTCACTCCTGGTTTCTTTCAAATCTATTAGGGGTGACATGGCTTTATTGTTTTTTATTTAAAAAATTGTTTTTAATGTTTATTCACTTTTGAGAGAAAAAGAGAAAAGAAAGAGACAGAGCACAAGCCAGGGAAGGGCAGAGAGAGAGGGAGACACATAATTCGAAGCAGGCTCCAGTTTCCGATCTGTCAGCACAGAGCCTGAAGTGGGTCTCAAACTCACAAACCACGAGATCATGACCTGAGCTGAAGTTGGACACTTAACTAAGCCACTCAGATGTCCCAGCACAGCTTTATTTTTAAGAACTCATTCAGTTTCTTTTCACTGGCTCTCTCAGAGTACTGAGAACAGATATTGCAGACAAGGTGACACACCCCAAAAAGGGTCCTTCCCCAGTAAGGGTCCTCTGACCTTAGTGTGAGATCTTGCTGACATGGCTGTCTTTGAAAGTCAGAGATCCCCTTTCCTCCTCCATCCCCTGGCTTGTCTGGAGTCTTAATTCCAAGGTCTAGTGTATTTCTCTATAGTCTCTGGTCACTGTGTCACTGAGAGGGTCTACTCCTCACATCCCCTCCAGATGTGGGTATGACTGAAACCAGCCTTGGGACACCCCCTTCCTTCATTCTTTCTGAAATACCCTTCTTCCTTCAGGCTCTTCCAGAAAACCAGGACCCACCAGGACCCCTGGACCATCCATCTTGATTCCATCTTCCCATTCCTTCTGTCAAGTAAATCTTACAGCTAGGAAGATAGATTCATGTTTGAGAAAACAAAACTTGGAGAAGTCTTCTATCAGTGGTTACCTAGCTGCCTGATTCCTTCTCATTACAAGGCAAGGGCATAAAAAAATCACTACATGCCACGGGCACCCTGGCCACATGTATGGGGCCATTGTTGAAACACACAAGGCAGAGTGGCAACTTGGGTTTGACATGTCAATGTCAATGTCCAATGGTGGAAACATAATTTCAGCTGCATCTACCTTCACAGCTGGTATTTTCTCTATATTTTCATCAAAAATTGTCCTGACATAAATAGCCTAATTCCTAGCAGTGCATTTGACATCGGCACTGTTTCTAACTGGTTTAAAACAAAGCCCTACACCTTTGAAGTATTTGAAGAATTTAAATTTTATTTCTACTAAGGAAAATTACCAAAAGGTGCTTGGGATGATGAGACTGTTCCAATAGGATGGTGTAAAATGGAGGTGCTTTTTTTCTATTTGTAGAGGGGAATTTTTGTGAAGTAATGGAATGGTTTTAATGCATGGATTTGGACATATATTCATGTTTGTTCAATGAATGATTTCCTGTGCTGAAGGATTGTATTAATAAATACTCTGTCAGCAAATGGAATTCAAAAAGGAACCTCTCAAAATCTGACTTTGAATTACTTTACAGAATTCACTAAAATCTTGTGCCTGTCTTTCTTCTTTATTTGATTGCTTTGGAAAAACTCTGAGAGGTTTAATGGCCTTCAATGGTATTTGGGTGGCCCAACCTAAAGTATTTTGGATTTTAGCAGAATGTCTAGTGTTTTTAAATATATATGATTAGTGTATGTGTTTGGGGGTGGGGAGGATTTAAATGTTGGTGCCAAATCATACCCCATCTGGAAGATTCCATTTTCTTTGAAATTCCACAAGAGTATCCTTGTACTTACATGTGAGAACAATTGTGAAATTATAGAGGATTGGCACAGTTGATTTAGAAATGGTGGGGCTTAGAACTCAATTTTACAGCTTTTCTGCCTCTCTTTTCCTTTAATGTCCATACAGAGACTAAGGGGATTGACTTTTAGATCTTCGTCCAGAGATTTAGTCCATATCAGTTCAAAAATGTTCTCTGAGAGCCTTTTCTATGCCAGTCCACTCTGAACAAACTGATCCCTGCCTTAACAGACTTCACAGTCCTCGTGGGGGACAAAGTCATATGTCACAAATTTACCACAATATAGACAGATCAATGGAACAAGAAGAGTAGGGACAAGTATAGGAATATAACAAGAAGAGGGAAGGGCAGTACAAAAGGGGAAAGGCCTGGGGCGCCTGGGTGGCTTAGTCAGTTAAGCGTCCGACTTTCGCTTGGGTCATGATCTCGCGGTTCGTGGGTTCGAGCCCCGCGTCGGGCTCTGTGCTGACTGCCAGCTCAGAGCCTGGAGCCTGTTTCAGTCGGTGACTCCTCTCTCTCTGACCCACCCCTGCTCACGCTGTCTCTCTCTCTCTCCTAGAAATAAATAAAACATTAAAAAAAATTAAAAAAAAATAAAGGGGAAAGGCCCTTTGAGGGTTTGGACACAGCAGGGATCCGTGGCCTTCTCCATGTCCTCAGTGGCCAGTTCAGTCCCCTGGGTGGCAGTGAAGCAGTGCTGTGGCCTGGGAATCCCAAGGCATGGGGGAGGTTATTTAATAAAAACCCCACTCCATTTAAAGGTGTGAATGAGGTGGAAAAGATAGGGGAAACGGGGATGGATCCAGTAAGAGATGGCGGTTGGCAGATATGGTACTCCTTGGTTCCCCTCATAGATGGGATCGGTAATCAATCATGGCATTCTTTTCTGTTTGTCTCTGACAAGATGATGAAACAGGCACTTTATACCAGTCAATGAGGTTGACTATAACTATAGAGTCTGTTTCTGAAAACTGAGTAGGAAGGTAAGAGCTAATTGGGTTTTTGGATTTTGTTTGTCTGGTTTGGTTTGGTTTGGTCCAGAGACAGTGGAGGCTCCCAAGGACCAGAGCCCTTTCTTATCGTTGAGTCCATGGACAGAAAGTGGCCACCCTGGGAGAATATTTGGAGAGTGGTGCTGAGAGGCTGTCTAAGAAGGTCCAAGACAAATAAGTAGTAGTAAAGTCCTTATGCACTATCGGTGAGAATGCAGCCATCATGGAAAACATGTGGAGGCTCCTTAAAAAAATTAAAAATAGAAATACCATATTACCCAGTAATTCCACTACTAGGTATTTACACAAAGAAAACAAAAACACTAGTTTGCAAAGATACATGCACCCCTATGTTTACTGCAGCATTTACAAGAGCCAAGGTATGGAAGCAATACATCTGTATATCCATAGATGAACAAATAAGGAAGATGTAGTATATGTATACAATGGAATATTACTCAGCCATAGAAAGAAATGAAATCTTGGCATTTGCAACAACTGGATGGACCTGGAGGGGATACTGCTAAGTGAAATAAGTCAGAGAAAGACAAATACCGTGATTCCACTCATATGTGGAATTTAAGAAACAAAACAGGCAAAGGGACAAACAACAAAAAGGAAACTCTTAAATACAGAGAACGAGCTGCTGGATACCAGAGGGGGGAGGGGGAAGGATGGGCGAAATAGATAAAGGGGATTAAGGGTACATTGATCATGATGAGCACTGAATGATGTATAGAATTGATTAATCATTTTACTGTATACCTGAAACTAACATAACCACATGTGAATTATAATTCAATTTAAAAAATACAACACTTAAAAAAATAGTAGTAGAGTCCTTTGTGGTGATCAATTGAAATGATGATGGAGGGAGATTTGGGTATGGGTTGGACATGCTCTTCAAATGGAAGATGTTTGTCATCTTTAGTTTCTCTGTGTCCCGATGCTGTGTCCCAATTTCCTTGTTCCTCCTGGGAGTGAAGAAAGGGGTGGGCTGTGCTCTGATGGCTCGCACTCCAGCTGTTTCAGGCATCGAGGGAGGCCACCTGGCAAAGTGGAGCTGCCTTTCATGTCAGAAACAGAGAAGGGAAAATAACAACAAAGTTTTCCTGGCTTTAGAAGAGAACCGCAGGAAAGATGAGCAGGAAAAGATCTTCAAGGAGAATAAGTGAATCACAAAAGGGTCTATTTTAGGAGTCTAGTTACTGGTGATTAATGTCAGGCATGGAAAGAAAAAAAAACAGGAAAAAACTAACCTACAGCAGTAATATTGAGAGTAATCCCATGTAGATGTGTCAGTTCACCCCATGTTATCGATTTTTCCTTTCTCCACCATATTGATTTCTCAACCTTTTATAGCTCAGAAAGGAAATGGTGGCAGTGGTATGTTTCTCTTGAAGTGTCTGCACCCTAACTACCTAACCACCTGAAAAATATTTGGTAGAATGTATCAGTAAGATAGGAGTAAGTCATCATACTTAGTTCTTGTTTTAGTGGGGGTTGGGGTAGGACAAAGTTAAGGACTGCTTCTAGTTCTTTTTTTTTTTTAATTTTTTAACATTTATTTCTGAGAGACAGAGAGAGACAGATCATGAGCAGGGTAGGGTCAGAGAGAGAGGGACACACAGAATCAGAAGCAGACTCCAGGCTCTGAGCTGTCAGAGCCCAATGCAGGGCTTGAACCCATGAACTGTGAGATCATAACTTGAGCCGAAGTCGGCCGCTTAACTGACTAAGCCACACAGGTGCCCCAGACTGCTTCTAGTTCTGAGGGAACCTAGTGGTTTTATAGGACTAACCCTGTAAAACCGGTTCTGTCTTGAACATTCTTTCTGTGACACTGAAAAACTACCTGCATTTACAAAACGCCACATCTAAGAACAGGAGAGGAGGAGGAAAACTCAAAAAAAGTGGGTGGAAATGTTGAATACAGATACCTTTATATTCAGATGTGGGATGGGGGATTTTTTGTATGTTACTTTATCTGTAAAAGGAACACATTCTCAGTGACGAAAATTTGTAAAACACTGAAAGGGTAAAGGATATTGTCATCCTAATTTCATCACTCAGAGATTCAACCACTAACATTTGGTACATTTGTTGTCATTTTCTCATCCTTAGAAATTCTGTATAAATACAGTTTTTAATGGCTGCATCGTATTTCGCCATTTCTATATGAGATCCACATGTACAACGATGTCTCCTTTGTTCTTTATATTAGAGTTGCTTTCTGTTTTTTTATATTCCATTATAATTAATATACAGTGCTATATCAATTTCAAGTGTACAGTATAGTGATTGACTTTCAGTTTTTTAAAATTTTTATTATTATTATTATTTTTTACAAATAGTTTATTGTCAAGTTGGTTTCCATATAACACCCAGTGCTCATCCCCACAAGTGCCCTCCTCCATGCCAATCACCCCCCTTCCCCTCCCCCCCCCACACCCATCAGTCCTCAGTTTGTTCTCAGCATTCAGGAGTATCTCATGGTTTGCCTCCCTTCCTCTCCGCTACTATTTCCCCCATTCTTCTCCACCATGGTCCTCCGTTAAGTTCCTCTTAATCCTCCTATACGTGCAAACATATGGTATCTGTCCTTCTCTGCCTGACTTATTTCACTCAGCATAACACCCTCAAGGTCCATCCATGTTGCTACACATGGCCAGATTTCATTGTTTCTCATTGCCATGTAGTATTTCATTGTATAGATAAACCACATCTTCTTGATCCATTCGTCAGTTGATGGACACTTAGGCTCTTTCCATGTTTCTTTTCATATCATCAGGAGAGATTCCTTGAAGCAAATTATGGGCCAGATGTGTATGGATATTTTCAAGATTTAAGAAATTCTCTCAGTATAAAATACATCTGTATAATGTGGCACATATTATATAGAGTATTTCACCAAGGAAAGGAGATTGGCTTCCATGTTTTCATTGATTCACTCACCGATTCATTCATTCATCCATCCATCAGGAAACATTTATTGAGGTCCTGCTATAGATCTTCACTGTTTGGGGCAAAGTGTAATAAGAATGAATGAGAGCAACTGGGTTTAGCGAAGAGAGAAGGCAATCAAGGAACACATTAAAGAACCAGTTATTTTCAGAGAGTGCTGAATGAAAAACTCAGTGGTCCCAAGTGGTGTCTTTGAGAGTAACTGACAGGGAGGAAAACCAACAGCTTTATTTTAGATTATAGATCAAGAGAGGCCTTTGAGAAGGTGTCCTGCAGGCTGGGACCTGAGTTTTAAAGAGACACCTTGCAAAGACCTGAGACTTGGCCTTTCCAGGAAGAGGAGCAGCAGGTGCAAAGGTCTGGGCCCTCTGTGTGAAGGTGACGGGATTGGGGTCGGAGGCAGGACTGGAGGAGCGGCCTGGGGCCAGAATCAGTGGAGCTAAGGAAGCAAAAACCATGAGCACATATGTTGACACTGAGGGCTTCAGAGGCAGGACGTACCGTATCAGGTGAAGACTGGGATGTGCAGCTTTTGGTCAGGATACTTGCCCTAAGAGGAAGGAGAACATTCTGTGCCTGTTCTGACCAGTAAACTGGAAAGGATTCAGGGCACATTTGTGGGTAAGACACTGACTCAGAAGGATTGCAGCCCAATTAAATTCAAATGTTTGTTTGGAGAAGAGGTTGGGGGAATTAAATGTATTTCCTTATACAATTACAGCAAAAAAGGGAAAGCAACCCAAGTGTCAAGCTAGGGAAATGATGCAATAAATAATGGTAGGTCCATAGTATAAAATATTATGCCACCATTTAGGATCATGGCTGTGAAAATTCTTAAGAGCGTAGAAAAGTGCTAATGATACTAGTTAAGAAAATCTAAAACTGTATATAGTAGCATGGTTATGTAAAAATATATACATGTGCAAAATATGTAGGAACAGAGTGGTCTCAAGTGTTAACAATGGATATCTTTGGGTAGTAGGATTAGGATTACCTCTAATTTTTAATCCTTTATAATTTTCTGTATCTTCCAGAACTTGAATGATACAGGCGTTACATCTCTGATCTGAAAAAGAAAGTATATAGATGCTTTTTTGAGAGTTCAGAGTTCAGATGAAATTCACTGCATAGATATTCAGTTATAGGAGAAGAACGGCCATAGTAAGAATAGGGGTATTTGTTAGAAAGATGTTCAAAGGAGCCATGGAACAAAGGAAGTGCCTTACAAGGAGCTAGGAGACTTTATCAAACACCTCATTAAGGGCCTAGAAAAAATACTTACAAAGAAGCAAAGAGATGTGATACCCAGAGGGGCCAAAAATAAACCTACCACCTTGACAAAAAGGCATTAGATAATGTTTTGAAGAAACTGACCCACCGGAAACTCTGCCCCCCCCCCAACACCTAAATAAGAGGATGAAAGGAAGAAGTCACTGCATTGCTGTGTGTCTTTGAGACATCTGGAGAGAAACAGAAAACAGTGGGCTCCGTTCTGAGCTGTTAGATGGGACTTAGGCTGCCACAAGAAAGACAAGGCAGAGGAAATGTAGGCAAGTGGGACCGGAGGCAGCCGTGGGTTTTATTTTAATATTTAGTTAGGCCTTCTGAGTCATGCCTGCCTTTCCAGGTACATGAATCAAGGTGCAGAGCAGGTGAGCCACGTGCCCAGGTCTTATTTGCAAGCCCAAGAAGGTTTGGCCGTACCTCTTGCTGGGTGGTTGGGGCAGTGAGGTGGAGTGCCCTCTGTGAGTCAGGAATCAGGGGTTGGCGCCATGGGAGGAGAGATTGTCACTGAGAGACAGACTTAAAAGAGGAAAATCATTTGGTATAAAAGACAGGAAGTATGTATGAGATCATGCAATGATAAAATGGAGAAACTTAGGGGAGCCTGCCGCTTCTTCCTTGTTTCTGTCAAGTCTGTGGACTCCAATCAGGCAGAACCACATCCAGTTTTGCTCTCCATCACAGCCAAGAACATCATATGGCACATAGTAGGTGCCCTGTAGACACTGAAAATAAAGGAATAAAAGAATTCAGGGAAGCACAAGTGGAAGGTACCTCAAAAGCTAACACTCAAAATCTCTTCACTATAAAATTAACTTCTTTTTGAAAGTATGTATTGAACATTTTCCTGTGCATTTATTGAACCATCTTCAAGATAGAAACAAGTCCATAATAAATTTGACTGAATCATTGTGTCCATACTAGGTTGTGAAAAGGAGCGGAGATAGATGATATTCCTGGGAACGTCTATGCCCTTCAGAGATAGAGTCTAGGAAGAAGCCTCATACCCCCTTCTTCATTCCTTGAACCTCAGAATGGTCATGCATTTGTGGTTCTGGTCCCTGAATCCCTTTCCTTCCAGTCCTGTTGACACCTCCCTCTCTACTGTTTAGGGAGTGTTTTGAGCAGAGCAAAGATGGACCATAGTGACTCTGTACATTGACACCACTTTATTTCTCTAGCACAAATCTTCAGAATCCTCCAGTGTGTCATGTTAGTTGACAGAGAAATAAAGTCAGTATTTTGGAAATGTCATGATATCTTTGGACTTTGCCCTGGCCATCACCAAGTAGCTTGATATGGTAGCTTTGGTCCGATTCTAGGGTCTGCATATTTCAAGGACATCTAGCAGCAAGAAGAAGGTTGGATTTTTCCAGCAGCTAAAGGCTCTGGCTGTCAGAACAGTCTTGTTTAGATGCATGAGTGAGTCAGGCAAGCTTGAGGTGGAAGTGGCATCAGGAAAATACATTGAAGCAGTGGGAGGTCACTTGGGGAGCATCTCATTTGCTTCCCCCCACAAAGGTTTGGCAATCTTTCCATTGGTTTGAATAGTTGTGGGTTATGGTTTTGAGGAATGAAATCCCAAATGTTCCCGTTTAGCAACTTTTGATGCCATCAGTCACTATAGCTTTGGGCACAGGGACATGAAGTTGCCCTCAACACTTCCAAAATAGTGGAATTTTGTTTCTTACATATTTGGTGAACTTCCTTTGTGTTGGTCTTGGGACATACCTACCAGGGTATAAGAATTTCACAATGTGAGCTAAAGAAGGTAGTTATCCCCACCATCCCCCCAGTACTTGGGTTTTATCGTATTTTTAACTGTGAGTATGCACAAGGTCATAGCCTCTCCTTCTGCAATAATTGGGGGAAACTTCTGGAGGTATTAAACTACAGTTTTACTGAGTATAGCACTAGGCAGATTTCAATCCCAGTAACTAGGAATTTGGAGCATTTGGCCTGTGATTTTGTTCACATTCATCCAATGCATCTTTGTTTCAAGCCTAATGAAATTAAGTCCTAATGAAATTATTCAGGGAGAAGGAGTGACCCAGACAAAGAAAAACACTCTGGCTTGGGGTGGTAAGACAAAGCCAGAAAGCTCATGGAGCAAACTTTCCTATAGTACAGGGATCAGAAAGTAATGTAGAAGATTGTGACCATTGAATTTCCCTTGGGAGTGAAATGCCAAATTAGAAACGAAAAGAGCAGGAGGAAGAGAAAGAGAAGGAAGAAAAGGGAATGAGGAGGAGGGGCAGTTGAAGGGGGAAGAGAAGGAGAAGAAGGAAACCACCTAAAGGCAACAGCATGACAAGCCTGTCCTGATGAAATGATTTCATGATCTCTCACAGCACAATATAGGAAACTTATTTTGGATGCCCCTTTGGCTTAATATCTTGCAAGAGAGGGAGAAATGGGATATTTGCTCATAGCCTGAATCCCCTGTACTTCCCCATATGTGGAGTTAACAGTTTGCAAATCATTACCTGATCAGCTTCTAAGTGAAACTCCCAGTAAATGGCCAATTCGTGTTATTTGGTAGGCTTCCTCATTTTTAGTATATCTTTGTTGAGCACACTGTAGTGTTTTCAGGATAAAAATAAAAGGTAATTAGAATTGAAACAGTGGCTTAAATGAGGAAGGGCCTTCTAACCTGACACTTGCCTTGGGACTGCATCATTTGGTATTAGTGATCTAATTAGGGAAATCTACGCTTGTGTGCCTGGGACTCTTCCACAGTCGGTTAGCTCCTAAAGTAATGTTCAGCTGTTTTGCCTTTGGCCACCTACTTAGTCATTGAGAAAGGTCAAACCTAGAAGTCTAAGGCTGGGGGAGTTAGCCTGGACCTGCAGGTAGTTATGTATCAATAAGCCAGGCCCTTTTCTGAAAACAGGGGGAAGAAAATGGGAAAATGAGAGCATGGGTTTATGATGCCTCATGGAGTGTCTTGGGCAAAGCCAAAATGTGATGCATATCTGTTGTATAAATAAATAAATGGTACCAGTCCTTGAGCTCTCTGGTCTCGGTGACAACAGAAAAGTGCTGCAGGATCGGACAAAATACTCAAGGGTAAGAAAAATTTCCAAATTCTTCTTCAAGGAGAGGATCACCAAATTCCAGGTGGGCCTTTGGAGCTGTTTAGTGGTGTGACCAATCTTTTAAGAGTTCTGTTCAAGAAGATACCTGAAGCCGCAAGTTTCAGTTACACTGATTGCTCCCTCTGCTCCTGGTTTTGGTTTCTGTCAAGGATTCTGACACGAAGAAGTAATCAGCTTTTATTTTACTGTTAATCCACCTTTGCCACACAGACTAATGATTATGTTTTGAATTGCAACTTCCTGTTCTGCAGCAAGTGAACAGAAGGAAGAAGTCTCTATGACATTCCACCACAGTTCCCTAAGACAGGGGTATTTTACTAAAGATTGCTGCTGGAATTGCAGAAGGTGGGTGGCTGAAAGAAAGCCTAACAGAGGCAGCCAGTAGGTTTGACTGCATAACATTTAAAAATTTCTCTCCAGGGGCGCCTGGGTGGCTTAGTCGGTTAAGCGTCCGACTTTCGCTTAGGTCATGATCTCGCGGTTCGTGGGTTCGAGCCCCGCGTCAGGCTCTGTGCTGACCGCCAGCTCAGAGCCTGGAGCCTGCTTCAGTCTGTGACTCCCTCTCTCTCTGACCCTCCCCTGCTCACGCTGTGTGTCTCTCTCTCTCCTAGAAATAATAAAAAATTAAAAATAAATAAAAATAAAAATTTCTCTCCATAATGCTATCTCATTAACAGAATTAATGGGCAAATACCAACCTGGGAAATGTTTGAAACAAATGGGACAGAACAAAAGGATTAATATTCATCATATATAAAGAATTTATGCAAATCAATAAGAAAAACATTAAGACCGAAAATAGATACCCAAGTAAAGGACAAACAAATCTCCAAAGAGGAAATGCAAATGGCAAATCAGCATATGATAAAATGTCCAGCCTGGCTGGTTTTTAACAAAATGCAAATTGAAATAGCAAGGGGACATCATTTCACCTATCAAATTAGCAAAGATTCTACAATGACAGTCCAGAAAAAGGTGCAGTGAGATAGAATGTTATATGCTACTCAGAAAAAACACAGACTTCTTGGAAAACAATTGATCATACTTCTCAGGAAGTTTAAAATATGCGGATGGCCTTTGACTCAAGAAGTCAGCTCCTAGAAATGTATGTCAGAAAGGTCATCAGAAATGTGGACCCTTGTTTATGTACAAAGGTATTCATAATGGATATTTGGTTTATTTAAATACCGACAGAGCAAAAGTCAGGGGCATCTGGGTGGCTCAGTTGGTTAAGTGTCTGACTTTTGGTTTTGGCTCAGGTTATGATTTGTCGGTTTGTGAGTTGGAGCCCCATATCGGGTTCCATGCAGTGTGGAGCCCATTTGGGATTCTCTCTTTCTCTCTTCCCCTCCTCTGCTTGTGTTTCTCTCCCTCTCTCTCTCTCTCTCAAAATAAATAAATAAACTTTAAAGAAAGAGCCAAAGTCCATCAAGTGATGACAATAGCTCAGTAAATAAGGCTAATCTGTTCCAAGAACTGTAGAGCCATTAAATGTGAGGTGTGAGACAAGTTTTTCATGGCATGGAAAAACTCTTAAGATAGAGGACTATTAGAAAAAAATAGGAAAATACCACTACATACGTTTTCATCTTTAAAAAAAATTTTAATGTTCACATTTTTGAGAGAGAGACAGAGTGTCAGTGGGGGAGGGGCAGAGTGAGAGAGGGAGATACAGATTCTGAAGCAGGCTCCAGGCTCTGAGCTGTCAGCACAGAGCCCAGTGTGGGGTTCAAACTTAGCAGACTGTGAGATCATGACCTGAGCCAAAGTTGGACTCTTAACCGATTGAGCCACCCAGGTGCCCTTCATCTGTATTTTTTGAATGGGAAGAGAGTGGAAGAAAGTACCAAATCCTCACCCCAGTTATCTCAGTGTAATAATATTATAGAACTATTATATTCTTTATAAATGTCTCTTCTGGGTTTTCCAGAAATAGACAAACAATAGTGATCCCTCTTAAGTATTGTATAGCATGCACTCCATCTGTGGATGTCTGACCTATAAATTACAGGGTGTGTTAGATCACCTTGGTCTTTCTGCCTTGCCTGTCATAAAGCCAAGATCAGATTGAATGCCCAAGCAAAATAAATAGTCTTGACTATGTATCACCTTTCCCCCCAACTCTTTTTAAATTACTTTGTATATTTTTAGTTTATTTTTATAATGAGCATCTTTGATTATAAACTACGTTATTTTAAAAATACCTAGCAATTACAATACAACCAGATTTATGGGGTTTTAGAGTTAATGAATTAATTCAATACCTTTGGAGTTTGTGTTTGTGTGTGTGTGTTCTGTTCAATAGTCTAGATACATTTGGATTTTTTTTTTTAGTATAGTTGACACACAATGTTACTTAAATTTCAGTAGACACATTTGGTTGTGATGTATCTTCCAGCAGAAGGGACATGTGGAAAGTTGTGTAATGACCCTAGCAGTATTGGGAATACACATACTCAAAGATATCCTAGAACACACATAACGCGCACACCTGTGAGTACACATACACCTGCTTACATATGCAAGGACACACACATACACACACACCTGCAACACTGCTAGACCTTCCTTGTCCAGCAAAGTACATCACCCACAGCCACTACTTGAGAACTGTGTATATAGACTCTGTGCCTAAATGTGCCTTTAGTTCATGGTGTGGTCTGAGTGACGAAGCCACCTATCAGGGCTACCATCAGCCTTTTTGTCTTCTTGGAGGAATTCTACCTTCATTTATATAGTGCAGCAAAATTGTATCACAGACTCTAGGCCAGTCCCTACACATCTCTGCAAAAAAGTTAAGGTAGAAACAAATGCTTCAGCCAATACTATTCATTTTTCCTAAAATAAACAAAATAACCTAAAAAGTGTTCAGAATTTGCCCTTGACAAAAAGGCTAGGATTGAAACAGCCTTCCAAAATGAACTCTGGAGGCCTGTGTGGGGACTTATTTCTGTTGGTGTGTGGTGTTGTAAACTGCAGGCATTTCAGAGAATTTGCTCTGTCAAGTGAATTCTGTCATCATATTTCATTTCCAGGAGGGAGAAATGACAGTTTCAGCTTCCAATTAATATATCAAATTAAGAGGAAAATCCTCCAAAACTCTATTGTGGTTTTGGACCCTTTGTACCTTTCCTCCTGTATGTGAAAGGTCGTCCCCCAGGATAGCCAAGCACAGATTTTGGGGTCTCAGACCAGGCTTTGTGAGTTGTTCTAATACAAACTGTATATTTAAAGGATAAAGCATGATGCTTTGGTATACACCTACATAGTAAAATGATTACTACAGTCAGGCTTATTAACATGTTCATTGGCTCATATACTTACCGTTGTGCTGGGGGTGAGAGCACCGGACATCTACTCTTTTAGAAAGTGTCCAGTGCACAATACAGGATGATGAACTCTAGTCACTAAGCTGTACATCAGAGCTCTAGAATTTATTCATCTTGCATAAGTAGAATTTTGTACCCTTTGAATTTTGGCTCTCCAACTCTGTGAACTTGTCAGTGATATTTAACTCCCTTGAGCCTCCCTTTCCCTATTTGTGAACACAGACAAAAATAAAAACTAATGTGCTGCGGATTTACTCTGTGTTGAGAGCTTGGCTGAGGGTCTTACACGTATTGACTCAGGTCCTCTCCCACCTCACGGGTTGGGCATTATGTGGACTCTGTGGCAAGGGAGGAAATCCAGTTACAAGTGAGCAAAACCATTTGCTGAAGTTCACGTGGCTTATAAGTGTCAGTGCCTAGCTTGCAATTAGTAAGCCAGTCCCTGGAGCCTGAGTTCTTAACCGTCCGCCCTGGCTGATCACCTCTACCTCAGAGGATTCCCCTGAGGATTAGGTGAAGGGGAGCAAGTAAAGTGATGATTGCCCTTTCACTCCCAATTCTGGGCAGTGGCATCCAGGGGAAGTCATACTTAAGGAAGGATGAGTTTTAATACCTGCCCTGCAACTTGATTAATGCCCCAGTCCCCAGTCAAGTGTTGCTTGAGCAAATTGGAAATTTCCATTAAGCATTTCTCTACATAGAGTTACAAAAACTTGATCATTCCTGGAATAGGCTGTAAAAAAATGCCCCCCTCCAAGATATGCTTCCTAATCCTCAGCACCTATAAACATTACCTTTATAAGGCAAAGGAGTATTAACCTTGCATGGCCAAAGATGTAATTAAGTTAAGAGTCCTGAAAGGGAGAGATTATCGTGGCTTATCTGGGTGGGCCCCAAATATCATCCCAAGTGTCCCTATGAAAGAAGAGGGAGAGAGCCACTGGACCGACACAGAGGAGGAGGCAATTTGAGGACAGGGACAGAGATTGGAAGCTGCAAATGACAAGGAAGTGTTCTTTCCTGAAGCCTCTGGAGGGAGTGTGGTCCTGGTGACATGTTGATTTTGAGTTTCTGGCCTCCAGAACTGTAGGACAGTAAGTTTTTGTTGTTTTAAGCCTCCCGGGTGTGCGCTTTGTTACAGCAGCCCCAGGAAACAAATACACTGCCTCATCTGTAGTAGGTCGAGGGTGTTTCCATTTATTTCTATAGAGGCAACCACAGTCATCCTCCTAGACTGATACAGATGATAAGAGGATTTGTCTAGCCTCTTATTTAAAAAAAAAATACCATCCATGTCAGTGGAAGATAATGTAGAAATTAAGGTGTTCAAATTGTATTAAGATGGGAGCACAGAGCAGGAGCCATCAGTCTTGAACCCGCAGGAGTAATCTTGGAGGGCTTCTTGGAGCAGGCAACATTGATGCTTAATTTTTTAGGACAAGCAGGGATTAAACGAATGAAAAGAAATGGGAAAGGCAACAAAGGCTGGAGGAGCAACACACACAAAGGCCTAACTAAAGCAGGAGAGAATGTTAGGTGCTTCGGGAACTGCATGTAATTTTATGTACAGTGTACAAGAGAGATAAATGAGGGGAAAAAAGAAAAAAGACCCATTGAAAGACCTTAAATACTAACAAATTGGATTTTATCCAGAAGACAGCCAAGAATGGCCAAAAGGAAGTAACATGATCAGACTGTGTTTTGTAAAGGATTCCTCTGGCAGTGCTATAGCAAATGGATTAGACTTGTTTGGTTAAATAATGACATTTAGTGTATGTATGTATTTTTGTTTCCTCACAAAACCCGTGGACATGATACTAACACAGATTAAAAAGACATTGATCCATAAGTTTAAAGAGAATAGAGGAAGGATGGTCCACAGATAAGAGAGGCCAGTGAAGCTCTACCAGCTGTCGAGGGGATGGATGAGCACTGCCGGACTTAGCCAGAGAGGACTGGACTCCCCACCCTGGGAGCATGGGAATGGGGGAGAAGCCAACTGGAAGGCAGGTGATTAACTATGAAGACCTCTCGAATAGCTCAGGAGTGAAGGTGCCAGGTAACCCCTGCAGTTGCAGACATGGGGAAGTGCTGGAAACAGAAGAATCAGTTGGTTCTGTATTAGAACAATTAAGTGAACTTGCAGATACCCTCTCTTCCCGCACCACCCAGTCAGGGTACCAGCCCCGGCAGAGGACTGAAGGCACAATCTCTGAGTTGGCCCTGAGATGTTCTGACTCCAGTGTTGACAGAGCTGAGGATGCCAGGTGTGGCCCCATATTGTAATGAAAGGAGCAAGTGAAAATCTGCATGCTGACTGGCAAGATGCCTGCTTGGGACCCAGAAATGGAAGCCAGAATTATATTCTTCAGGCAGGAAATTGGAGAAGTGGAGGAGTCTTTTTTTGGGAAACTCATGAGCTTAAACAACAACAACAACCGTTAGTGTAATATTGACATTGGAGGTCCCTGGAGACATTGGCTAGATCTCTGCCTGATCACTCTGTACTGAAACCCAGAAGGAGACCACCTCTTCTTCCACAGAAATAGAGTTAGCCCTTTAGCACCTTAGTCAACAGGGAGTGAACAACAGAGAGTCATCAGGCATTTGAAGGGAGAAATCTGAAACAAAAGTGAAAAAGCTGCACAGAAAGGAATTTGGAGGACAAAGAAACAGTGTGGCACACATATGAAACAGCCAGAAAATGATAAGTGATAGCCTTGGGTGTAAGGGACGTTACTGCACCCATGGAACAAGAACAGCATGCTATGAAAAAGGAGCATTCAGAGAACACAGAAGAACTGCTGGAAATAAAATGTAGAGTAGCAAAAGCAAAAAGTCCAATATAAGAGTGGTAACATAAAGTTGAGATCTCCCAGAAAGCAGAATAAAATGAAAATAAATGGAGTGGGGGGCAGGGAGATAAGATAATTAGAGGACTGATCTATGAAAACTAAAATCAAGATAAATATGAGTTATAGAGAAAAAAAAAACAAGCAAAAACAACAACCACCCCCCCCAAATAGAAGAGAAAAATAAATTATTGAAGAAGAACTGTAAGAAAATGTCCAACTCATGAATATGAGTTGCCCACTTTGAAAGGGCACATTGAATATACGTTATAATAAATTTAAAAAGACCCTTATCTCTAAATACCATTCCCCATTAAAAGAATCAGAGATCCTCAGAGAAGTGGTTGATTCTTTTTTCTTTTAAGTTATTTATTTATTTTGATACAGTGAGTGGGGAAGGATCAGAGAGAGAGAGGGAAAGAGAGAATTCCAAGCAGGCTCTGTACTGTCAATACAGAGCCCCATTTGGGGCTCACACCCACAAACTGTGAGATCATGACTTGAGCTGAAACCAAACGTTAGACACTCAACTGACTGAGCCACCCAGGTGCCCCAGAAGTGGTTGATTCTAGATCTGGGGCAGAAAATGTACAAGAGTCACAAGATAGATGGAACACTGTGTTACACCAGAGAGCAAAGCAGTGACTGAAGTCAGCTTGGCTCATGTCAGTAGGACTTAAAAGCCAATTTGGGAGGTTCCTATTGGCCAAAGATGTGATGTTCTGAGCCTCATTTAGCATAAAGCCTGCAATCCATCAAACCACAGTCCATGATGATACTTGAAAGAAGAACTCATTGGTCACCTTTGGAAGATGCCAGGTAACCAGTTCATTATTTTGAAAGCTTATAAATAACAGGAAAAAATCAAGCATTTATTTTGTTTTTCTTGTAAAACTGTACCTCTGGTAACCAAATAGTAGATGAGAGATATTTCTTTTTTTTAAAAAAATATGTTTTAAATGTTTATTTACTTTTGAGAGGAAGAGACAGAGTGAGAGTGGAGGAGGGCAGAGAAAGAGGGAGACACAGAATCCAAACCAGGCTCCAGGCTCTGAGCTGTCAGCACGGAGCCCGACGTGGGGCTCGAACTCACGAATGGTGAGATCATGACCTGAGCTGAAGTTGGGCGCTTAACTGACTGAGCCACCCAGGTGCCCCAGGAGACATTTCTTTTTATGAAAGTATTTTCAGTTAAGAAACAAGGAAGGAATGAATAAAATGACAACCTTACCATGTTGCATTCCCTAGTGAAATGAAGGATCCAGTCTAAGACCATTGGTAGTCATTGACATCATAAAAAGAGTGACATCCAGACACACTTTGCCTTCAAATGGAAGCACCTGGGAGGTGGTATGGACAGATTCCCATCTCTGTCAGCACAAACCAGACAGTAAAAGGCCAGTTGCTCATTTTCCTGGCTATTTAAAACAGGACAGAATATTTAGGCTGAGGCTCAGTTTATACTGAGTGTGGCAACTGGGGATCTGGCATAAAGGCTTTTGTAAGTGATTTAATTATTTAAGGAGCCACCCAGTGCCTCCACGTGAAAGTTCCCAAATCTCTGCCCAGGAGAAATGTTGGAGGTTTAACCCAGAGTCTGTCCATCAGGTGGGCCAGTACTGCAGGCCCTCTGGGACCCGCCTGGGGAGGGACAGGGAGGAGCCAGGAAGGAGGGCTCAGCCTCAGGGCCGGGAAGTCACAGCAGCTGACCTTTTCTCCCTCTCTCCACTGTAGGCAGTGAGGGAGCTGCTCATGCACAGTGCCGCCATTTGCTTTCACAGGTTTTAGAGGTAGAAGCAAGCCAGGCCCAGAGACATTAACTCAGAGTCTCACAATGTCTCCCAACAGCAAACCTGAAGGAAGGTTCCCAGGAGGCATGGTGAGGGAGTGAGAAAGTGAGATGGGTGCACCCATGCAAGATGCATTGGAAGCCAGCTGCTGCCATGGGTCTCTGGGGCTTGGTCCCCTGAGGACCTCCAGGAAGTGTTCCATCAAGGGACGAGGAAGAGGCAGTATTCCTCCACAATCATTTTCTCCCAGTGGCTGAGGGCTCCTCTTGGGGTCCTCACTCCCTGACACTTCTGGCCAGTCCTACTGAGTATGCTTTCTGGCCGGAGAAACCTTGCAGATAGACGTGTGGAGCTGACTCTCTGTCAGGCAGCTTTCTGCAGGTGAGTAGAGTCCAGCAGAACCAGACCTCCCTGACCCCAAGGCTACAATGCTAACTACTCCACTAGATAGGCATTGGGGGTCCCTCATAAGGTTCAGACCTGGAACTCAGGGAGAGAGGACAGGCTGACAATGGCTGGACTTGCCTAAGTCCAGAAGGAGTCATGTGTTGGGGGAGCAGACGCTTAGTACTATGCACAGGTGACTCTGACATGCTGTGCCCCAGAAAGAAATGGGGACACTGTTCTGCTCAGCGTGCCAGCAGGGGCCTGGCTTTGGACCCAGGCAGTCCTTCCAAGATTCAGCATCTTTTGTGGCTGTGTCCTCGGGCTAATTCTGCTTCTCACCTGGCAGCTTTGGGGAAATGCTTCCCATGGATCTCAACCTTGGCTGCATATTACAGTCACCTGGGGATCTTTCAAATGGTGGATGCCTCTGTCCTATCCCCAAAGTGACAGAAGCAATTGGTCTGTGGTGAGTGCTGGCATAGGGAGCTTTAAAAACCTCTTGAGGTGTTTCTAACTAGCAGCCACAGCTTTCAAGAAAATTCTAAACGCTTAAGCAGGAAGACCCTATTGCAAGCAAGTATTATTTTAGCAATCAGGAAGGAATTTCTCACTTCTTTATGAAGCTCCACCCACTGAGCTGGGGAGAGAATGAGACCCAACAGAAGGATGTGTAAGTCCCTTTTGCCTGCAGGCCTCTGATGGATTAAGAGAGTTCCTAAGTGTAATTGATTAGTGATTGATTGGTAAGCGATTGGAGAGGTTTGATGTTTACATAAAAGCCTGCTTACCAGCTGTGTCTCTTCAACTCAGGGCTCAGTTTCCTCATCTCTAAAGTGGGGATCTGTGTGCCTGAGAAAACTCACATACATTGTGTGCCTACCACGCTCAGGGCATACACCAGCAGCCCCTGCCCCCCTTCCCCCCCCACCCCCCCCGCTGCCAGCTGGACAGGCTCAGAGTGGTTCTGTATTCTGGGTCATGGCAAAGCTGCTTTAGTGGAGCACAGAATGTTTATTCCTCTCTGCAGCACTGGGCAGCCAGATGGCATGTGAAGGAGGCAGTTGAGGACCCAGACTCAGGAGGGGAGATCACACTTCCTCCAGCTTTTCCTGCTGCCCTCCTGCTCAGTCCCAACCACAAACACAGAAGGCCAATGGCAGTGCAAGTGGGACAAGATAAAAGATCTCCATGCAGTCTGAAGGAGAAGCCTGTAATTAGGACAGAAGAAAATGTAGCTGAGCCATTTACAAACTTTGCAGGATGCTTCCCCTCCCAAAAAAACAGCTAAGCAGGAGCCCCCCAGAGGTGTTTTTAATGGGCTTAAGCAGCAGGAGGTTTGTGGAATTGTTTTCTCTGCTCCCAGGGGTTCAATTTCTGTTTTGGTATGGGCACTGGACGGCATTGGTCTTCCAGAATTCCTTTTGTTGTTATTAATAACACCGCATCATTCAGAGTTGGAGCAAAAGCAGCCAGGGAAACAGGAATCCTGACATTTAGAGGGCAGCCTATCCACAGACCTCTCTGCTCAGCTCCCAGAGTAGGTCAGTCAGTCCTATAGATGTTTGAGGGTGCCAGGTCTCAATGGTACAATCATGCTTTCAAGCCACTTCTATGTGGGGAGCATACTGCTTAGTGCAGGATGCCAGGTACATCAGCAGTTCGTTTCAATATTACATGGTGCATGATTGAATGGAAGGAGGCATAGAGCCCGGAGGGAGAGGTGGGGAAGAGCAGAAAAGGTGTTTGCCTAGCAAGGAGTCTCATCTGGGATGAGTTTAAAGGAAAAACAGTTACAGTATGAAAAGGAAGGAAGGAATCCTTAATGGTCAGGGAACCTCAGGAGCCATGGTAGAACTGAGAGGAAAAGCATGGTGTGAAGGAGGAACAGCAGAGTGGTGTGGCTGGAGCAAAAGGTGTTAAGGCTGGGAGTTAGGGAGTGAGAAGAGATGTAGCCAGGAGACTGAGCAGAATCCAGACAGCCCAGACCATTTGCTAGGTCAGAGTCTATACTTCACTCTGTGAGTGACTGAGAAAGTCTTTCTCTGCAACTTTTTATTTTGAAAATTACAAACCAACAGAAAAGTTGAAAGAACAGTACATAACTATATATCCTTACCTTACACATGGGTTCTCAAGTTGTTAACATCTGTCATGTTGATCTTCCACTCCTCTATTATTAATTTTTGCAGAATCTTTGAAAGTATATTATTGACATCATGGCTATAGAAGAAAGGAAGGAAAAAAGGACATTCATTTTCCTACATAACCACAATGCCATTATCACACCCAAGAACTGAACATTGGCAATACGTTGAATGTGTTATCTGGCATCCGGTCCATAGTTCAGCTTCCTCTGTTTTCCCCAAAATGAACGTTATAGCTCTTCTAGTCTTCATCTGTGGTCTGATCAAGAAGACCTTGCCTTTAGGGACACTGGCTCTTTAGTCTCTTTCAAGGTAGAATGTCCCCCACCTTTTGTTATTTTGTATTTCTTGATGTTGTCATTTGTTGAGCGTACAGGCCAGTCGCTTAGTAGAACATCTCTCGATTTGGACCTGTGTGATGGTTCAGTCTTATTAGATTAAAGTTAAACATTTTTGGCAAAAGCACTGCTCCTTCCTGTTGCATCACTTCCAGAAGCTCATGTTGCCAGCCTGTCCTCATGTTGCAGGGCTAAAGTTTCACCACAGTCTGTCCATTGTACAGAAACATCTTATTCTTTAGAGCTAAGGATGATTTTGCAATTCTGTCTTTTCCTTCTCCATTTGTAGATTGGCATTCCCTCAAGAAAAGCTCCCCACCACACCCCACTGTTAACAAATCATCACTTTAGGCTCAGGGGATTCATTTTGTGATTCAGTGTGTTAGAAAATGCCATTATGCTCATTCATGCTCAAATTGTCCCATACGGGGTCAGTAGGAGCCCCTTCAGGCTAGCTCATGCATCTTTGATGGGTCCCTGTTGGACTTTAAGTACTTTTGGGCTTCCTGCCTCTCTTGGTAGTTTTGTGTTCCCCACATGGAAGTGACCACTTCTCTAAGGAGCCCTGGTTTAGAGAGGAGTGATCGTTGGAAACCATGACCTGGGTGCCAGCTGTGTTCCACAACTATGGCAGTGTCATTGTTTCTAGGCCCTTTGGTAGGGAGGGCTGGGGATGTGTATTTTTTTAATGTTTATTTTTTGAGAGAGGGAGACAGAACATGAGTGGGGAAAGGGGAGAGGCAGACAGACAGACAGAATTGGAAGTAGGCTCTGTGCTGACAGCCCAGATGTGGGGCTCAAACTCTCAGACTGTGAGATCATGACCTGAGCGAGGGCAGATGCGTAACCAACTGAGACACCCAGATGCCCCAGAAATGTTTTTTTTTTTTTTAAACTCACACCATAACACCAATTCGTCACAAGGTAGTTTCCTCCCTACTTTTGTATCCCTATATTGGTCTCCAAGTATATGAACACATGTACCTATCTGCTCTATCGTACAATTTCCACACTGGATTACTATACTGGCCACACCACCACGAACAGCAGACTCAGCTGGGTAAAATGCAAGATTTCTTTGCAGTTACTTTGTAGAACATATCTTATGGAGGGTGTGTAATCAGAGTACTTGAATTTGTTACTTGTGTGTGCAATTATATTACCAATGTGTATGGTTTGCTCCTTTGAATACAATTTAGTTTTTTCATTTTTCATACATTTTTTAGAAACATATTTTTTTGGAAATTTTTACATAACTAATCTCCTAGGTATGGGTGCTTGGTGGCTTGGAGTGTTTTGCTATTACAGATAATGCCCTGACAAATGATTTTATTTTATAGACATGTATCTTCCAGGTGAACTCCTGCCAGTGGTATTCCTGCCTTAATGGGCAAGTGCATGTGTCATTTTGTGAATTGTTGCCACATTTCTTTTGGTAGAGATTGTGCATTTGAGCTTTCAGTAGATTCTGTTGGAAAATGGGGTGGAGAGGAAATGAGGTCGGGCATAGGAGGTCACCGTGGCCATCCAGATGAGTGCTGGCCAGTCCCTCACCCAGTAGCAGTGGGTGGGAGGGAGATGGGGGCTGGCTGAGGACTTAGCTCCTGATTAGATGTGGGGATCAAGGGAATAAAAAGACTCCCAAGTGTTTGGACTCAGGTAAGGAGGCAGGTCAGTGTCCACACTAAGGCAGGAAACAGATGGAGGAAGAAGATGTGTGTCTGTGTGTGTGCATGCATGCATGTGTGTGTGTGCATACTCATGTATGACAGTGCATGTAAATGAGTGTGTGTGTGTGTGTGTCTGTATGTGCATGCACGTGTGGGAATGCATTTGGGAAACAGATGTGCAGAGGCCTGGAGCACAGAGTGGGGGCGGGCTGGCAGCAGTGAGCCATTGGTATGAAGATGGCGGTAAAAAGCATGACCGTGGCTGAAATCAGTACCTACACTCCTGACTGTCCCCAACCTCTGGAAATACAGGGAATATGGTGTATCTATTTTACCTTTCTCAGATGTACACGTGGACCTGCTGCCTTAGATTTAGTGGTCCTCACCTGAAAGAGACCTTGGAGGTTGAGGAAATGCATAGTGAGCTCATTATGTAAAAATGTAACTAACCACTGTTTAAATAAATGAATTTGATGTTTCCCGACCTCTCAGATCCCACACACGCTTTAGTATCCCCCCTCTGGGGCAGGTGGATGTGCGTTGGCCCCAGTCAGGGGCATGATGGCTGTCGTTATGAAGCTGCTGGGACCTCCTGAGCTATTCCTGCAGAGCTTCTGTCTGTTGCAGACCTATCCTTGTCCTCATCCTCTAACTGGCTGTCCTGGGCTGACCCAGGCACGATAAAAATCTCTCTTGGAAAAAAGTTATTTGCCAGAGGCTGGGAGCACTAGAAGGCAGTGGGAATCAGTTCACCAACAAGCTCCTCTGGGATCTGGGAAGGTTCCCTGGAAAGCGGGTCTTTATCTTCCATCAGGAAACATGCTCCTCATTTCTAGAGGGCACTTGATGTTTGGCTAAAAGTGTAGCCTTGTGTGTTTGTGTGCAACTTAAGTAGCAGTGGATAAATCCCCATTTTTAGAAACTTATCAAAAATTCTTTTCTCTGCACACATATAACAAACTAGCATATTTGCAGTAACGCGTCAGAGATTGGGCATTGCTGTGCTCTTTATACTCAGATTACTCAAATCATTGAAAAATTCCTTCAAGCCCCAGTTCAGCAACAGTAAAACACAACCCCCTTAGGTTTTCTAGTGCAATCTTTTTAATATGCTTTCCTGCCTCCCTACACTGTGTAGGGCCCATTACTTAGTTATTCCTTAATAACTTGGTAAAATTAATAGGAGTATTAGCCTGGCCTGATTGTGATTATTGTAGTTTCTGTTTGCTCTCTTCAAGGTTGGCTGCCAGTGGCCACTTCAGTTCCCTTCTGGTTTGCTTCTGACAGCTCCTTATACGCCAGTAGAATCCCGTCATTCTCCTGTGTTTGCTGCCTTGAACATCCTGTGGGATTGGACATAGCTACCCGGTCTATAATCGTGTTAAAATACCGTGTGTTAAATAGGAGTCACGGGACTCTGAGAGACTTCTCAAAAAGAAATGGCTGACTAGGGTTCATGGCACCATTAGCAAGGACTAAGAAATTCCCATTGAGAGCAAGGATGAGGAGAAAGTGTGGCTTCAAGAAGTGCTCCTTTTCCTCGAACTGACAAAACCGAGGAAAAGTGCAGACAGGGCTGGTTTGTGTTTGTAGACCACACTGCTTGTATAAAGCCTTCCCACTGTCACCACCTGGGTGAAATAAGCTGACCGAAATAAGCTTTAGGTTTAATTGTAGGTATGAACTCTCTCCTTGGAGTGGATGCAGATGGTGTGGGCAAGCCCTAGTCTTAGTCTGGGAGGCAGACGAGAGATGCCGCAGATTGGGGCTCTGAGTTCCTACTCACTACACGTGCCATCACTTCTGGACCATAGGGATTTGGACAGGTTAGAACGTCCTTATCTCCCTAGCTCCTCTCTGCAAACGCCTTGCCCAGGTGGTGACAGTGGAAAGGCTTTACACAAGCAGTGTGGTCTACAAACACAAACCAGCCCTGTCTGCACTTTGGGGATATTTTAAACGTAGAATAGACAAGTTACGGCATTCTGATTGTGACTTTTCTCAGTTGCAGCAAACGTGGGACATTTTCTTTCCATCTTTCCATCTTCCAGTTCCCTTCTTCTCCTCTAGGCATTTTTTTAACCTCTCTCTGCCCCCAAGAACTTTAAAAGAAAATATAATACTGTTTTTAAAAAATCTGAAATCACATCTCCCCTGGTGGGCTGCAATTATCAGCAGCCAGAGTTTCATTTCTCTGAAGGTTACCAGTGTAGGAAGGGTGTGATCCATGTGAGAAAAAGGAAATCACTCAGCTATCCCCCACTGTCCTCACCTTTACCTCTATTATTCTCAAGAAAAGAATCCAGGCCTGATGTGCAGAGGTGGCCGGTAGGAGGCTGCCAGCATTTGACCACTTTTAACATGCAGAAATGTCAGTGACCAATGATTTAACCTAATGATTTCTGGGGAAAGGGAATGTCACATATGGTTCAGGGTTATTCAATCAATAGCGAAGTGTAATACTGAACCTCTCGCTTTTTTATGGTGAAAAATCTAAGAAACAGGCCCAAGGAGTTCCATGTAAATAAATGCAAAGGTAATAAATACACACATTTCTATTACTCTATTCTGGCCCCACCCCACCCCAGTATTCAAGAGATATTGTTCTTTCTTGAGTCCAGGATAAAATATGCTTGTGTGGAAGACAATGGGAAATTAAACTTGAATTTACTGTGTCATTTTAATATACTGCCCCTTGACTTGACAGGGAGGTTCACTGAGAGCTGTCTTCGAAGCACTGCTGATCTGCTAAATAAATAATGTGCTGGGCTGCCAGAACTGCTATACACAGTGCATCCCAGGGGCTCCTAAGTACGCCGTCACAGGGGAGCGGCAGGGCGGTTACTCCATCTTCATTTCTGGCTGACCCATAAAAGGCATCCTCTGTGTTGCTGATTATGAGCCCATCATCCTATTTGAAGTTATGTTACCCTAAAGAAGGGAACATTTCCTCACAATAAATCTCATTTTTAATCCAGAGCTGCAGTGGGGAAAGCCTCCCTGCCCAGTTTAGAGGAAAGGGGGGCCTGGCCTGGGATTAAATAATGGGAAGGCTGTCTACTGCTCCTGCCTGCTTGAAGGCATTCCTGGGGTGCTTCTGGGGAGAGATTCTAAGCCCCCCCCCTTCCCCTTCCTGTTCCTCCTCACCTCACTCTCTCCACTACCCTGCCCCTCTCCAGTCTCCTCTCACCTCCACCTCTCCCTTCCTTACCTCCTTCCCTACCCTTCTCCAGCTCCCACCCCTCTCCTCTCTAAGCATCACTAACTCCCTCCCCAGCGCCTACCTCTTTCCCCCTCACATCTTCAGAGCCTCCCTTCCCTCCCCCTACTCCCTGACGGGTTCCTTTGAGCTAAGGTTCCTTATGGCTCTTGCTGGGGTAAAGCCCATCTTTGGGTTTAGGTCCTGGGGCAGTAATGGCTGCTGGCAGGGTTTTTATAGAGACATGCCACAGACACCCTTGTTCTGTTTTCTGTGCTCACCAAGGAGAGGAAGGAGAATTAGAGCAGAGAAGACAGGAAATCTAAAGGGGCTCTCCTGTGGTTCTCTGTTCAGGCAGGTGCTGTCTCCAGGCGGACCAGGGGCCTGGAACTAAAGGAAAGGAAACAGAGAAGGGAGGGAAATTGGGTGAGAAGGAGGAAATGCATGGAAGGAGGAAAGGGAAGAAGGAGGGGTGGAGGGAGAAGGGAGGGAGGAGAGAAAGGGAGAGGGAAAGGCCATTCTCCCAATTGATTTGTGTGGAAATTAAAAACAGAACCTGTACTTCAGGATTTCTGCAGCCTTCAGGGATAGAGTTAATGGGGAAAATAGTGCAGAAAAATGCAGCTGATCCATGTTAGCAGCCCTGCTCCCTTGAGATGCCCCTGCTCCAGCCTGTGACCACACACGTATGCCTGCGCATGTGCACACACACAGGCATCCACACATTCCCACACACACACAGCCACACACATGGGCACACACATACCTGCATACATGTGCACTCACAGGTATGCACAGGCATGCACATACACAGAATCACACTTGCACGCATGATCGCACATGCATGCAGGCATGCACACAAACACAGAGACACACTCATGTATAGAGGCACTCACACTGAGATACATGCACACCATTACATGGGCACACATGTACACTCACAGGCACACACTGGCATATATACATACATACACACACACTCCTGCCCATGCACACACACAATCATGTGTGCGCGCACACACACACACACACACACACACACAGAGGCATAATCACACCCTTCCCTATCCTTCCTGTTTTGATTCCTGGCCCCTGTGGTTGTCTTCACTTCTGATCCAGGGGTAGGATGTCCACAGGGTTGTGTCCTCTTATCCTCTGCCTGCCCTGAGTACCCCGGGCCAGCTTCTGCTGCTGCTGAGTACAAACACGAACACCTTGGGCTTTGGGGTTGGGTAGAACAGCTTTTACACACCCATGAAAGTTTGAACTGACCAGTCTGCCAGTGGGAAGAAGGTGTTGACATGAATCTGGTGAGGCGTTGGGTTGTAACCTTGGCTCAGCCTCCACCAGGCATCCCAAGGTCATCAGGGAAGCCTCCCAGAAGCAGATGTCAGGATGGGATGAAACATGCAAGGACTTCCCTAGGGAAATGCCTGTAAGGTAGGTGGAAAGGGGAGGGAAGGCTGTACGAAAGTGTTCTCTAGGATGGCCATGCAGCCTCAGGAAGGTTCTGCAGGGCCATCAGGGAATCACTGAGCTATCTCTGGCCCTCAGAGGAGTCCCACATCTCCTGGGGATAGGCCTTCCTTGGTATCCCCACTCACGTGGCCCTGGATTCCATCATCCTGTGGTCAGTGGGGTAGTTGTTTTAGGTGCATGACTGCAGAGCAGTCAGAGAAAGAAGTTGAAACTTTGCCCCAAGTCAGAAACAGTGACCCCACGCTCTTTGTTTTTAATATTTTTAATGTTTATTTAATTTATATAGAGAGAAACAAAGAGTACATGTTGGGGAGAGGGGAGAGAGAGAGGGAGACACAGAATATGAAGCAGGCTCCAGCCTCTGAGCTATGAGCTCAGAGCCTGATGTGGGGCTCAAACCCATGAACCAGAGCCAAAGTCGACACTTAACTGACTAAACCACCCAAGTGCCCTGACCCCGCTCTCTTTTGTACTGATTCGAAATAGAAAATCAACAGTTCAGTCAAGAAATGGGTTCACTTTTAAAGCAATGATAAATTCAGTCCAAAAATCATTTGCTAAGGTATCTGAACTCAAGGGGTTTTTCTCTCTGCGTCCAACATGCAGGTACCCCTGTCATCAGCACCAAGGACTTAGGCATTAAACTGTGCAAGAGAGCACTTGGTTTGGAAACTAGGAGGTCTTTCTGGGTGGTAAGGGAAGCTTTAAATATTACACAGGGTGTTGGGGTGCCTGAGTGACTCAGTTGGTTAAGGATTTAACTTTGGCTCAGGTCATGATCTCACAGTCCATGAATTTGAGCCCCGTGTCAGGCTCTGTGCTGATAGCTCAGCCTGGAGCCTGCTTTGGGTTCTGTGTCTCCTTGTCTCTCTCCCCCTCCCATGCTCATGCTCTGTCTCTCTCAAAAATAAACACTAAAATTTTTTTAGACATTGCACAGGGTCATATAATCATTTCATTTTAGGGGTTTGACAAACCAGGTTTGAACCTTATTGGTTTAAAGTAGGTTGAGTGACCCTGTTGGAGAGACGATACTTTGTCATTCTAACTTCCCCAGCGACCTAAATTGTGCTATCCTCACTTCGGGGTCAGTGAAAGGCACTGGGAGGGTGACAGGAGGTAGATGTCCTCACATGGAGGACAAGGAAATGCTGAGTATGTCCATAGAAACACAGCCCTTAGCAAAAGCCAACCCCAAAGCTGATGTCCTGAGAAGATTGGTAGTCATCTGACATCATTTTTATGAAATCAAACAAGTTTATATGTAATTTTAGTGATCGTCCCGATAAACAATGGAAAGTTTCAGAGTTTTAAAAAACAGCTCAGTCAAAAAAGACAAGAAAAAATACCTGAATATCTCTTGTTCTTTTTCTGTGACCATCTTTGAGGCAACTATAGAGCTTTCTCTCCCTGGCTGCAATAACTCAAGTAGAGCCAAATGACCACACAGAGAATTCCAAGCTAAGGTCTGATTCCACTGCTACACACATATCTCAAGCCCCAAGACATTTATAAGCTAAGGGCAACAAAACTCAGCTACAAATATGAAAAGTAGTCTTCATCCAGGAGCTGGGGTCTCTGCTTCGGTAGACGATGTGTAATGTGACGCTACAGAGACCCACTCAGCTGTGATGCCTCAGCTCCTAAGGGGAATGATTTGCCACCTCTTAGTAGCCAGTTGCATTATTTAATGTGCATTCACCAAAGCATCTTAAAACATTGATTTAGTGCCGTAAATTATGAGCATTTAAATCCGTGTGAATGTTCTAAGCTTTCAGTGACGAAATGTGGTGTTTGCCATTGTCTCCAGCTTCGATTGTCTTAGAAGGTGTATGGTTCCATTCTTCAGGTAGTTCCAGTGGAGATACAGATATTTTATCCAGTGCGAATAGCTGATTCTCTAGAAGGTACTCTTGCTCAGGATTTACTGGAAGATGTACTTTCCTTGTGGTGCTTCATGTGGATCATTTCAAGTTATGTGCGGGACAGGATGGCCCCGTATTTGATTAGTAGACTAATGACATGTGACCAGATCCTCATACAGAAAACATTTACATTTTATTTTCAGACTTTGGGAGTTGAAACTGGGTCAAATCCCAGTGAGCTCTTACACAAACTAATGAGGTTACAAAATCCAGATCCTCAGAAATCATGCTTGCAGTGGTTTTAATGAATGTTCCATGGGGGAAATGCACCGAGACTTTTTGTTTCAATCAGGCAGTGACTAAACTTAGGTCACTTTAGGTAAATTTCCTCCAGTATGCAGAGTATTAAACTTGAATCTGCATATCTTTGATTCTTTCTTTCGGTCACAGCTGTTGGGTTTTCTTCTCTGAAAAGCAAGATGAGGCTACCCAAATTTTTCTGGTGTAGACTTGGAGTTTGGTGAGAGTGACTTAATAGAGATTCCCATCTTGGTTTAAAATATAATGTGTTGGAGCACCTGGGTAGTTCAGTCAGTCAAACATCTGAATCTTGATTTCAGCTCAAGGCATGATCTCACAATTTGTGGTTTCAAGTCCCACATCGTGCTCTGCGCTGATGGCATGGAACCTGCTTGAAATTCTCTCTTTCTCTCCCTTTATCTCTGACCCTTCCATGCTTGTGGTTGTGTTCTCTGTCTGTCTGTCTGTCTGTCTCATTTACTTAAGATAAATAAATAAACTTAAAAAATGTTAAAATATACTGTGTTAATGGGGAAATGTGATATAGTGTAGGGCCTAGAGATTAGGAGCAGACTGCCATTGAAAACAGTTTGTTCCTCACAGTTCCTGAGAAAAGGGGGCATTCCACACCATGTGGCGCCATGTAAGGAAACACCAGAGTCTTTCAGGAGTCAGAGGGTGAGGGCACATCAGTTTCCCTGGGAAGGAATGGGTGAGGCAGAGTAAGCAAGCTTAGGATTTTCTAGTTTGAATAATTTTAGTAGACTCTTTGGAATAGGGGCTGCCCCTAGTTGTCTGGTGCTTTTTGGCCCCAGATACCAGATTGGGGCAGGTGGATAGTGGCCCTGAGTGTGATAGCACAATAAAGAAGATGGGTTCTGAATTGATTGGGTTGCTCTGAAAAGTGTGCTCATTATTTACTATTCATCACTCATATGTTTACTTTAGGAATTGGCTTCCCCTGAGAGAGGCAGTCCTCCAGGGTCAGCTGGTCCCCAGATGTCAAACCATTAGAATTTAAAAAATAAAAGAGATGATTAATGCACATCTTCAAGCTGAAAATACTGTGGTTTATCAAACAAGACAAGTAAAGATTTATGGCTACATCTGTTGTTCGCAGAAACCTTCCTATGAGGGACATTTTCTCGGGTATTAAAACCACAGAGTCACAGACCCTTATTCTCCGACGGAAGTCCACAAACCCGGTGTTCACCAGCCCCTGCTTGTCATGAAGTTTTGAGAGGCTCTGGAAGGCTCTGTACAGAGAAGCAGTCAGCTAAGCAAGCCTCATGAGAGAAGGCAGCACAACTCTCAGTTGAAGTGCAGGATTGGAACAAATTAGAAGATTTTTTTTTTTCAGATGGCCTCAGCCCAGAAAAATTTCTGCTTTAAGAATAGCATTTCAATTGGTGGGTAAGATGGAGAATACTGTAGAACCCCAGCCTGTACTGTTGGCATTGTGGATGAATGACCACATTTTGGAAAATTTGCCATTTGCTCAGAAAGGCAGGAAGGTGAGCTGTTGTTGGTAATTCCTACAGTGGAGCAACACTATCTACCATGGTCTACCTTTCTCCGCATGCCTTCATGGGTTGCCCAGCCACCTCTTGGTGGTGGCTATTTTGTTCTTAGCTAATTATGGAATGAAGGAATTTTACAGGCTCATTGTTAGGAACAAGAGAAACCCACCTTTTTCCTTTTTTTCATAGGAAAAATAGAACCCCTCTCTTGCATAATTGGAGAGTCATGTATGCAGGAAGGGAAAATGCTGACCTCACACCCGAAGGATGGGAACCCATTCCCTTTTTGCCAACAGCATAGGGATTCCACTTAGTTTTGGAAGCTGCATAACAGCCTAGAGTTGTCTTGGCTGGGGCCAGGAGTCCCCTGGCCTTGGTGTTGCCACTAGCTCCAGGGTACGCCCACACCTTTCAACAGGTACTTTTTGATCAACTAATCCAGTGACTCTGACAATGGAGTTTTGCCAAAAATGATTACAAGATGCTGCCCTTTCCATTTTAGGACAGTCTATAATTGAGAAATGACAGACTTCTAAGTGAGGCAAGCCCAGGTTCAAATCCTGGCCAAGCCACTTACCAGCTAGACAAATTTGGGCCCATCAGGCAACTTCCTTGAACCTGAATTTACTCCTCTGCAAAATGAACACAACAGCACTGTTGTGTCAGATGACACATAGCTTCACTGAAAGTCAGATGATACTGTTTGTGAAAGCCCTGCCTTGTTTTAGACTTACTGTTTACATTTATACTCCAAACAACATACGAAAGTATTTTAATAAAAAAGATATTTGGGGCGCCTGGGTGGCTCAGTCATTTGAGCATCTGACTCTTGGTTTCGGCTCACATCATGATCTCATGGTTTGTGGGATTGAGCCCTGCATCAGACTCTGCACCAGCAGCATGGAGCCTGCTTGGGATTCTCTGCCTTCCTTTCTCTCTGCCCCTCCTCCGCTCACACTCACTCTCAAAAAATAAAAAAAATTTAAAGATATTTATTGTTACCTTTTATATTTTATAGTATAGCAGTAAGTATAATTTCAAGGTGGAATATTTTGGGAGGAGATTCATCTGCCTACTGAAAATGTTAGGAACCCAGGATGATCTGCTTGACTAGATGTTGTGTTCACAGATGAGTACTGGCCATTTTGAGGGTATTGCAGGGAAGTTAGTATGTAAACCCATGGTTTACAGAGCTATTTCACCAGGCATAGGGTAACCCAGTTGGAGTCCCCACTCTTGGGAAGCAATGTCTGAAGGTGACTGCAGCGTTCTCCTGCATTCGGTGAGTCTAGGACAGCTTTCTTTATCTGCTTTTTTTTAACATTTATTTATTATTGAGAAACAGAGAGAGAGAGAGAGAGAGCATGAGTAGGGGAGGGGCAGGGAGAAGGGGAGACACAGAATATGAAACCGGCTCCAGACTCTGAGTTGTCAGCACAGAGCCCGATGTGGGGCTTGACCCCACAAACTGTGAGATCATGACTTGAGCTGAAGTCATATGCTTAACCAACTGAGATGCCCAGGTGCTCCAGCTTTCTTTATCTTTAAGATGTCTTCCATCTGGAACAGTCCATGGTTGTAGGAGAAATGTAGAACAGAGAGAAACGTTTTATTCTACCACGTTGTAGTGGTCACCCATACTGGTTCCAGGAATGAATGGAATCATGACCTAGATGTTCAGTTTGATCCCCTAAAATTCCTTGTACCAAGTGACATACCCGGATGTAAGATCTCCTTCCTCTAAATGCTGGCTTGTGCTTCCTAAGGAGAGGTTTGTGGTCTTCCTCTGTTCAGATATAAATAAAGAGGTACTAAGAGCTAACATTTATTGAATCCTTGCCACGTGCCACATGTGGTTCTGAGAATGTGACACACATCCGTTCACTCAGCCCTCATACTCTATATGAAGTGAGGACCATTATTACATCCTACACTGAGACAGTAGTATTTCTATTTGCCCAGATGAGTAAACCAAGGCCCTGAGAGGTTCAGTGCCTGGCCCCAAGTTACATGGCTTGGGGAGGGAAAGCTTGTAGATGTGGATTGGTGCTCAGTGACTAATGGGTCTTCTGTTTAACCCCTGATTCTCTAGAGGTTGTCAGTAGTCTCCTCTGATTTCCTTTCAAAAAACTGAGCAACAGGACCCAAGAGAATTTCATCTCATGCTGTTGGCACTGTATAGCATGCCTCTCTGGTATTTGTGTCTCTGACACTTCCCACATGAGTATAGGGAAGGATACCTGCTCTCCATGGGAAAAAATAATTAGTGTGGTCACATGGATTGGAGACCCTGGTCCTCACAGGGGCATCTCCAGAGGATGTCAGCTCTCCAGGTTCTGGCTGGCTGGTGTCAGCAACTTCGTGGCCAGTGGCCAGCTGCTGGAGCAAAGGCCCTTAGGTGGCTGCTGGCTGTGTCTCTCATTGGATTGGTTTTGTCCTCTCCTGCAGCTCTCTCCAGCCTCTTCCTAGCTCCTATCAGGAAAACCCAAGAAGGAGGCTGATTGGGTACACCAGTTGCAGTGGCCAGGAGGGTCTATTTTTGGCCCAGCGTAGGCCACATGTCCATGTTTGACCAATCACTGTAGCCAGAAGAGTGGGGATACATTAAAAATAGCAGCCCCCTTTTTGGCAGACAAGATTAGAGGAGGGGTGGGGGATGAGATGTCTCCTCGAAAAGAAAGAGGTCAAGTTCCAAAAGACAGAATAGATAGACTGCTAGACAGAATAACAATGTGAGCAGCAAATATAGAAAAATCGTCCTTAGAGGGTGTCTCAGAATGAGACAAACTGAGAGCACAACTCTGTCAATCTGCAGTGGGAAGTTTTGGCACTGGAATGTTGGGAGGCTTCAGAAGGAAGAAAAGAGGTAAACTGTGTAAATGAGAGAAGATTTGGGAGCACAGAGGAGGGGTTCGTTCATACACCCCAGCTCTACCAGTCTTCCTCTGTTCCTCAAACTAGCTGAGGCTACTCACCATGGGGCCTTTGCACATGAGGTCTCTCATAATGCTTACACTTTCATACTAACTGTAGCAGCCTGTGTTTTCATCCTTCAGATCCTAGTGTAAGAATTCTTTCCTCTGAGAGGCTGATCTTGAGCCTTTGAGATAAGTCAGGTCCGTGTTTTTCCCTTCTCTTCCATAGACCCCTCCTTGCTTCAGAGCACTTACCATACATTTTGGTCATTTATTAAATTGTTTCTTTATTTGCTCCATGTCTCTGGACTGTGTGTGTTTTGGTTCCCTTGTGTATAGTAGCAATGCTTGGCAGTCAGGAGGCACTCAATAAATATTGGAGGAATACTGTCTTTGTATGAATTTTGGTTTTATGACATGATCAGAAACGAATGGGCTTTCAGAAGCATATGGAGAAGAAAGAAATAGAGGATACATAGAGGAAAGAAATGAGAGGCTGAGAGTCACACGTCAGAAGGAAGCAAGAATTGCCTGGGCCAATTTAATGCCCTCAAAGAACTCTGGGTTTCTCAGACTTTCCATTTGGGGGGAGGGTTTATCTAGGAAGGTTTATCTGAACGTCCATGATGGGCATTTGGATTATCACAGTATGACCCTACTCCGTGGTTGGTGTGTCTGAGAGGAAGATGGGTTTTGAAATAGCTGACAGATGCCAGGTGGACTGTGGTGCTTTGTGTGGTGTGAATTCTGTTCCCTGTCTCCATTCTCCTCTGCCTTCTTCACACCTCTTGGGGTGCAGCTGTTGGCCATGCTTACCTCTCACTTGTGTTTCCAGAAAATCCCTTGCTGCCACTTCACCACATGACACTGAAGGGACGTTAATGAGGCCAGTGCAAGATCCTGCTGTATTTTCAGAGCATTATTCTGGGTACACGTGTAACTTCCAGACGACCCAGTGGAGTTTTCCCTGAAAGGCTCTGGCATTGGTGCCCCGGGCAGTCTCCTCGCTTCAAGGTTGAACCCAGTGGCCTCGTGTTTTCAAAACATGAAATGATCATTGAGGAAAAGAAGTCAGTTGAGCTTGGCGAGTCCCCAGTGTCTGGGCACCATGCACTCCACTGTGAAAGGAGAATGCTGGTCTTTGAGCATACAAAAGGCATCTGACAGAGTTGGAAGAAGTGGCTTTTTACTACTTTCAGGAGGGATAAATTGAACTTTTAAAAAGGAGGCCTTCATTTCAGGGAGGCTTGATTTGTATGGTGACTGTGTCTGAGTGATACAGAAAGCTGATCTTGGAGACCTTCAATGTTGGATTCCCCCTGACCCATTGCCTATTTGGGGGTGATAGCTAGCCTGAGCAGCAAGCCAGTACTTGGCCTCTGCCCCCACCTACCTCCACCACAGAGTGATTGACTGCCATCGTCCCGTGGATGATCAGAGCACTTTCTTTCCTCCTGCCCAGAGATGAGCACACAGCTGTGGTGAAAATGTCCTTTCTGGAACTCAAAGCATCTTCCTTGAAAAACTGGGCTTCTTGCCTCCAAGTGGGCCTTCCTCTCCGCTGTGCAGACATTCCTGTTCAGCTGATGTTCATGTGTCCACCATGGCGTCCACTGTTGCTGGCAGGCCTGGCACCCCCTTGGCACACTGTGGCTTTCACTAGGTCTGTGACTTTGTCCTGTGTCGGGCAAGATGTGTAATCCCACTGGGCAGCCATCGCAGGTCTGAGGGTCAAGCCTCACTCATTCGAAGCAATGTTCTTTTACTTCGAAGGCCTATAGAAGCATGAGGGAATTTTTGTCTTTGTAGTGTTGCTTGGTTTCATTTAACTTTTTTTTCTGTAGAAAAATACCCACACAAACAAAGCTGTATATTGGGAGAAGAGTATAATGCCTCCCAAACAGGTAGATTTGGCTGGATTTCTCTCCTAGAGATGTACTTGTGAAACACTTATGAATGACTTATATCCCATGTAATTCTGCACAAATTTTGTTGGCATATGTAAGTGACCCCTTAGGATCCTACAAGAATAATTATTAGTCATAGCCAGAATTTACCAAAAACAAACCAGAACTCATTTCCTTCCAAGGACTTCCAAATCTCTTACATTCTTCCTCCTTGTTTGTCCATAAATTATATCTACATAGAATCAGAGTTACTGGTGGGTTTGATCTGTGTGGTGGGTAAATTCAGAGATCTCTGAATGAATTAGAGCTTATTAAACAGAATGCCTCATTGATCTGAGGGTCTGAGTCGACAAAGAACAAGACCTTTCCATGTGGACATGGCTGACTTTCTTTGGGGAACGGAAAAGGAGGGAAAGGTTGAAGGAGCACTGGTTTTCATGTAACTAGCTTTGGGAGGCTGTGTGTCAGAGCGGGGTAATGTTGGTATCTGGGTTCTGATTGGCAGACATAGGGGTTTTATTTCTTCTTAAGAGGAAATACATATTCAATGGATTTATTATATTTCACTGCTTCAAATATAGGGAAGAGAATCAGACCTAATATTGACAATATTCTTTGCTAAAATATATGTGACTCCTTGGGCATTGAAATCAGACATCACTCTGGAATTCATATTTCTTCCTGTTTTGGTAAATTTCACTTATTTAAAAGCTCAGAAACACCAAGTATAAATATAGGAGCAAAACCAGACCCCACACTTACTTTCAGCTTGCTAGAGCCATATGCTCCCCTGCCCTCCTGCCACATCTGTTGAGGGCCCATTTGCCAGTTAGGTGATGAGTCTCTTGTCTGTAATCTAGGAGGGAGCTGGTGGAACAGATGGGGAGAAAAATGCCTAGGGTCTAAAGACCTAGTATGTCTCTGTGTGTGGTAATCCTCCAAAGTTGTATGCTTCAGAGCTATGAGGAAAATAATAACCAACCTCTGCGGGTTTCCTAGTGAAGGGCGTAAACTGTCTTCAGCACCACTAATTTGGCTTCTAAACTGCGATGTCAGAAAGAGAAATGGTGGCCATAATTGACATTCCCATACCTGCTAAACAGAAGAGATTTATTTACTTGAAAAAAAATCTGGAAACAGTTCCCGGAGGAAAGGCCTGGCTGAGTTACTCTTTAAAGAAGTAATGGAGTTTCAACAATGGGAGACCAGTTCAGGAATCAGTGTCAGAAGAGGGAGAAGGAGAAAATGGTGATGGTGTGCAGGGCTGTGCCAGGTGTCTGGAGATGATGGATGGAAGGTAATGTCTGAGGCCCCCAGGGTAGGGGTGCAATTGCCAACCCAGCACTGGGGCAGTGGCAGCCTCGGACTGTGTTGGACTCAGACAGGACTTTCATCAAATGTGGCTGATGGGTGTGTTAGGTGGGTGCATTAAAAGCAAATTGGCTCTATGAACAGGAAGCAAGCTGGATCCTGAGACTGCAGTCATTAACATGTCACGTCACATACCCATAGCACTGTTTCATATGAGACTGTGCAGTAATGCCTGGGTCAAGCCAGTTTTGAAGTCAAGGTTGGAAGCCTTAGTCTTCTGCTGTCCACTGAGCCAGAGTCAGGCTGACTTCTTTCAGGGCTGCCCCTTTCTCATCTCAAGAACCAAATTCTCGTCTCTGCCCAGATGCTGACAAGCTGTGACTTCAGTTTTCTTACCTTCATGGGGTCCTGGCATCCCCACCCAGGGGCTGGAAGTGGGGATACTCAGTAACTCACAGCCAAGCCCAGGAACCTCATGGCCTGCTGGGGATGCACAGCTCTCATTTACAGATGAGGGACCCTGTGCATCCTGAAGCAAAAGAGTGAAGGTCGTGGTAGGGCTGAAGTTGGCATGGACTCACTCAGTTCACAGTTCTTCCTTAACCAATAGGCCATACTTATAGAATGCCAGGAAATAGAAATACATGTATAAATTTAAAGTATGTGTGCATGTATATGTGCATATAGACTTAATGTTTATCTAAGATAGTTTAAATTAATAGACTTTAAAGTTTTAGGTTTATAGAAAGTGGGTGGAAAATACCGTACACCCCTTTACCTCTATCACCCAGTTTCTCCTTCTGCTAACATCTTGTATCACTGTGGTTCATTTGTCACAACTGTCGATCAGATAATGATATGGCAGTTTTAACTAAACTGCATCGTTTATCTTAGGGTTCACTCTCGGTGATGTACATGTCCATGAGTTTTGTCAAATGCAGAGTGTCATGTATCTACCATTACAGTATCCTACAGAATAGTTTCCCTGCCCTAAAATTCCTCTGTGACCTGTCTGTTCATCCCTCCCTTCCCCTAACCTGGGAGAGCCACTGATCCTTTTACTGTCTCCATAGTTACCTCTTCCAGAATGTCATATAGCTGGAACCATACAGTAGTCTTCTTCAGCTTCTGTCACTTAGCAATATGTGTTTAAGGTTATTCCATGTATTGTTGTCAATATCTTATTCTGTCACTGGGTAACTTTCCATGTCTGGATGTACCACAGTTTGTTTCTCCATTCACCTACTGAAGGACATCACTTCAGCAACTTGGTTGCCTCCAAGTTTTGACAATTAAGGATAAAGCTGCTAAGAACATTTATGTGCAGGTATTTAAGTTTTCAGTTCATTCAGGAGAAATACCAAGAAGTACAACTGCTGGATGACATAGTAAAAATGTGTTTAGTTTTATTTTCTGCCAAACTTTTTTCCAAAGTACCTGTACAGTTTCACATTCATACCAGTAATGAATGGGTGTCTGTTGCTTCACATCCTCACCAGAATTTAGAGCTGTGAGTGTTTTGTATTTGGGCCATTCTAATAGGTATACAGTGGTATAATATTGTTGTTTTAATTTTTAGTTCTTTAATGGCATATATTGAGCACCTTTTCTTATGCTTGTGTGCCATTTGTATACCTTGTTTTGTGAGGTACTTATTCAGGATCCCTGCCCATCTTCTACTGAGGTTGTTCATTTTCTTATTGTCGAGTTTTAGGAGCTCTTTGTATATTTTGCGTAAGTCTTTTATCAGATAGTTTTTGTAAATATTTTCTCCCAGTCTGTGGCTTTTCTTCTCATTCCCTTGACTGTATCTTTTGGGGAGCAGAACTTTTTAATTTTAAGGAAATCCATTATATCAGTTATTTCTTTTATGGATCATACCTTTGATGTTGTGTCTACGAAGTTATCCCCCAACCCAGGGTCACCTCGATTTTTCCTTACATTGTCTTCTAAAATTTTTGTAGTCTTGCATTTGATGTTTAGGTGCATGATCCATTTTGGTTTTTTTCCCTTAAATAGTTTGTCAAGTTGGCTTCCATATAACACCCAGTGCTCATCCCAACAAGTGCCCTCCTCCATGCCCATAACCCCCCTTCTTCTCTCCCCAACCCCCATCAGCCCTCAGTTTGGTCTCAACATTCAAGAGTCTCTCATGGTTTGCCTCCCTTGCTCTCCCCAACTATTTTTCCCCTTCTCCTCCCCCATGGTCCTCCGTTAAGTTCCTCCTCATCCACCTATATGTGAAAACATATGGTATCTGTCCTTCTCTTCCTGACTTATTTCGCTCAGCATAACACCCTCAAGTTCCATCCATGTTGCTACAAAAGGCCAGATTTCATTCTTTCTCATTGTCACATAGTAGTCCATGATATAGATAAACCACATCTTCTTGATACATTCGTCAGTTGATGGACACTTACGTTCTTTCCATGATTTGCTATTGTTGAGAGTGCTGCTATGAACATTGGGGTCCATGTGCCCCTTTGCATCAGCACCCCTGGATTCCTTGGGTAAGTTCCTAGCAGTGCTATTGCTGGGTCATAGGGGAGTTCTATTGTTAATTTTTTGAGGAATCTCCACACTTTTCCAGAGGGGCTGCACCAGTTTACATTCCCACCAACAGCGTAGGAGGGTGCCCGTTTCTCCACATCCTTGCCAGCATCTGGAGTCTCCTGATTTGTTCATTTTCACCACTCTGACCAGCATGAGGTGGTATCTCAGTGTGGTTTTGATTTGTATTTCCCTGATGAGGAGGGATGCTGAGCATCATTTCATGTGTCTGTTGGCCATCTGGATGTCCTCTTTGGAGAAGTGTCTGTTCATGTCTTCTGCCCATTTCTTCACTGGATTATTTGTTTTTCAGGTGTGGAGTTTGGTGAGGTCCTTATAGATTCTGGATACCAGACCACTATCTGATATGTCATTTGCAACTCTTTTCTCATTCTGTCAGTTGCCTCTTAGTTTTATGGATTGTTTCCTTTGCCATGTAGAAGCTTTTAAATCTTGATGAGCTCCCAATAGTTCATTTTTGCTCTTGATTCCCTTGCCTTTGGGGATGTGTCAAGTAAGAAATTGCTGCGGTTGAGGTCAAGGAGGTTGTTTCCGGCTTTTTTCTCTAGGGTTTTGATGGTTTCCTGTCTCACATTCAGGTCCTTTATCCATTTTGAGTTTATTTTTGTGTGTGGTGTGAGAAAGTGATCTAGTTTCATTCTTCTGCATGTTACTGTCCAGTTCTCCCAGCACCATCTGTTAAAGAGGCTGTCTTTTTTCCATTGGATACTCTTTCCTGCTTTGTCAAAGACAAATGGCCATACATTTGTGGGTCCAATTCTGAGTTCTCAGTTCTCTTCCATTGGCCCATGTGTCTGTTTTTGTGCCAATACCATACTGTCTTGATGATGACAGCTTTGTAGTAGAGGCTAAAGTCTGGGATGGTGATGCCTCCCCTTTTGGTTTTCTTCTTCAGTATTACTTTGGCTATTTGGTTTTCTTCTTCAGTATTACTTTGGCTATTTGGGGTCTTTTGTGGTTCCATACATATTTTAGGATAGTTTGTTCTAGCTTTGAGAAGAATGCCGGTGTAATTTTGACTGGAATTGCATTGAATGTGTAGATTGCTTTGGGTAGTAATGACATCTTAACTATATTTATTCTTCCAATCCATGAGCATGGAATGTTTTCCATTTCTTTATGTCTTCTTCAATTTCCTTCATAGGTTTTCTATAGGTTTCATCATACAGATCTCCTTTGGTTAGGTTTATTTCTAGGTATTTTATGGCTTTTTTGTGCAATTGTGAAAGGGATCAGTTTCTTGATTTCTCTTTTGTTGCTTCATTATTGGTGTATAAAAATGTAACTGATTTCTGTACGTTGGTTTTGTACTCTGCGACTTTGCTGAATTCATAGATCAGTTCACGTAGGCTTCTGGTGGAGTCTGTCGGGTTTTCTAGTCATCTGTGAAAAGTAAAAGTTTGACTTCTTCTTTGCTAATTCTGATGCCTTTTATTTCCTTTTGTTTTCTGATGGCTGATGCTAGGACTTACAGCACTATGTTAAACAACAGAGGTGAGAGTGGACATCCCTGTCATGTTCTTGATCTCAGGGGGAAAGCTCTCAGTTTTTCCCCATTGAGAATGATGTTAGCTGAGGGCTTCTCATAAGTGGCTTTTACGATGTTTAAGTAAGTTCCTTCTATGCCGACTTTCTCGAGGGTCTTTATTAAGAAGGGATTGTGGGGGCGCCTGGGTGGCTTAGTCGGTTAAGCACCCGACTTTCGCTTAGGTCATGATCTCGCGGTTCGTGGGTTCGGGCCCGCATCGGGCTCTGTGCTGACTGCCAGCTCAGAGCCTGGAGCCTATTTCAGTCTGTGACTCCCTCTCTCTCTGACCCTTCCCTGCTCACGCTGCCTCTCTCTCTCTCCTAGAAATAAATAAAACATTAAAAAAAAAAGAAGGGATTGTGTATTTTGTCAGATGCTTTTTCTGCTTCTGTCGATAGGATCATATGGTTTTTATCTTTTCTTTTGTTAATGTGATGTATCACATTGATTAATTTGTGAATATTGAACTAGCCTTGTAACCCAGGATTGAATCCCACTTGATCATGGTGGATAATTCTTTTTATGTGCTGTTGCATTCAATTTGTAAGTATTTTATTGAGGGTTTTTGCATCTGTATTCATCAAGGATATTGGCCTGTAGTTCTCCTTTTTAGCTGGGTCTCTGTGTGGCTTGGGAATCAAAGTGGTGCTGGCTTTGTAGAATGAGTCTGGAAGTTTTCCTTCGATTTCTGTCTTTTGGAATATCTTGCGAAGGATGGGTATTAACTCTGATTTAAATGTCTGGTAGAATTCCCCAGGGAGGTCCAATATCCTTTTATGAAAAGTTTAATGTCAGTGTCTATATTCTTTTTTTTTTTTTTTTTTGTGATTGGATATCTAGTTCTAACATTCTTTGGTGAAAAAGCTGGTCTTTCTCTATTAAAGTGCATTTGTTTCCCTTATCAAAGATTACTTGACTGTATTTTCATGGGTCTGTTTCTCAGTTCTCTATTCTGTTCCTTTAATAATGTTTTTCTACCAGTATCATACATTCTTGAACAGTATAGCTTTATAGTAAGTGAAGTCAGGTAGTATTCATCTTCTGTCTTTATTCTTCTCTAGTATTATGTTGACTATTCTCAGTCTTTTTGTCTCTCCATATAAAGTTTGGAATCAATTTGTTGATATTCACAAATTATTTGCAGTGATTTTGATTAGAGTTGCAATGAGTCTATAGATTGAGTTGGGAAGAACTGACATCTTAACAATATTGAGCCTTCATATCTATGAATATAGAATATCTCTCCAATTTTTTAGTTCTTTGATTTTGTTTATCAGAATTCTCTGGTTTTCTTAATAGAGATCTTTCACATATTTTATTAGGTTTATACCTGTGTAGGTCTCACTATACTATAAATGGTGTTGTATTTCTAATTTAAATTCCAGTTGTTTATTGCTGGCACGTAGGAGAACAATTGACTTTTGTATATGAACTTTGTATTCTGCAGATGTGCTATAATCACTTATTCTTCCTGGAGTTGTGTTTTGTTTTGAATCTTTGGGATTTCTTACATAGATAATCATCTAATCTACTTTTAAAAAGAGAGTTTTCTTTCTTTCTTCCCAGTCTGTATGTCTTTTATTTATATACTTATCTTTTCTTTTCTTTCTTTCTTTTTTTTTTTTTTACTTCACAGAGCTAGAACAAACAATTCCAAATTTTGGGATCATAAAAGATCCTAAATAGCCAAAGTAATTTTGAAAAATAAAATCAATGCTTGAGGCATTGCATTCTCAGTCTTTAGCCTGTACTGCAAAGCTGTAATCATCAAGACAGTATGGTATTGGCTCAAAAATGGACACATTGACGATTGAATAGAATGGAGACCCAGAATTGGACCCACAAAACTATGGCCAACTAATCTTCAACAAAGCGGGAAGGAGTATCCAATGGAAAAAAGACAGTCTCTTTACTTATTTTTTCTTTTCTTACTGCATTAGCTTGGACTCTTCCAGTATGGTGTTAAATATAAATGGTGAGAGGGGACATCTTTGACATGCTCCTCATTTTAGGGGTAAAGCACCTACTTTCTCATCATTACTTTTAAGTCCTCCATGTGACATGGAGTTGTGGGTGCTCTGGCCATATTCCCTTGCCACCCACTCTTCCTTGTCGTAGGGCTTTATCTGGCTGCAGAGCAGACTAGTCCATATTCAGGAAATGCTAGGATGCTGAGAGTTAATAAAGCACCTGCTCTCTCACTGTTAAGTATGATGTTAGCTATAGACATTGTGCTTCACCAGGTTGAAGAAGGTCTCCCTTATTCCTAATTGGTTAAAAGGGTTTTTTTTTCATCTTGAGTGGATGTTAGCTTTTGTCAAATGCTTCTTCTACATTTATTGATCTGATCATATGATTTTCTTCTTTGGCCTGTTGATGTGATGAACTACAGTAATTGATTTTTAAAGGTTGAACCAGCCTCCATATCTAGAATAGATCCTAGCTGCTCAGGATGTATAATTCTTTTTGTACATTTTAGATTAGATTTGCTAATACTTTGGTGAGAATTTTTAAATCTGTGTTCAGGAGAAATATTCTGTAGTTTTTCCCTTCTTGTAATTTCTTTGTCTGGTTTAGTATTAGGGTAATGCTGGCCTTCTAGAATGAGCTAGGAAATATTCTGGATATTTATATTTTCTGGAAGAGATTGTAGAGAATTGGTATAATTTCTTCCCAAAATATTTGGCATAATTCACCAGTGAACCAAACTGGGCCTGATGCTTTGTCTTTTAGAAGATTATTAATTATTGATTCAATTTATTTAATAGATACATCCTTAGTCAGATAGTCTCTTTCTCCTTATGTGAGTTTTGGTAGACTTTTTCATTCAAGGAATTGATCCATTTTGTCTCTTGTCAATCTCTGGCCATATTCATGATATCCATTCTTTATCCTTTTATGTCCATGTGATCAGTGGTGATGGTCCCTCTTTTATTTCTAATATTAGTGAGTTGTGTCTTTTCTTCTACTTTTCTTGTAACATAGCTACAGATTGATCAATTTTAATGATCATTTCAAGTAACCAGTCTTTGGTTTTGTTGTTTTCTCCACTATTGCCCCATTTTCTTTCTTTTTTTTTTTTTTTGCACTTTATTTCTGTTCTAATTTTATTATTTCTTTCCTTCTACTTAATTTTTATTTAATTTTTCTTTTTCCAGTTTTCTAAAGTGAAAGTTTAGATTATTGACTTTGAATCTTTCTTCTTTTCAAATATATGAATACAGTGCTATAAAATTTCGCTAGGCACTGCTTATGCTATATCCCACAAATCTTGATACACTTTCAATTCATTTTAATTTTACTTAAAACATTTTTAAAGTACAGAAAAGTACCAAGATAATTTAACACATTCAGTGTAATCACCAACCAAAACTGACTTTGTCAATAACCTTTTAGTTGATCTCTTTTTAATAAAAGCGAGTACAACACTACATGTGATGGAGGTGTCCTGTCCTTGTCACCAGCCCTAATCACTCCCTGCCCACCATTCCCAGAAACAGCTGCTGTCATGAAGGCAGTAGGTTTCTTTCCAATCCAGTTACTTCTGCTGACTAAGGGGGTAACCTCAATTTGTTTTACATCAACCATGTGGACTTCAGGATGCTGGAAAGGAGAGCAGTCAGTACAGAAGATAGCAGAAACAGAATGCATAGTTATCTACTCTGAAATGCACAGATGTGTGTTCGTGCACAGTGCATCTGTCTTAGTTTGGGATCTTCTAGAAGGAGGCCCAGGACCAAGGATTCAAGGACAAGTCTTTGTTTGACATGCAGCCTGTTGAGCAGGAATGTGAGACAAGGAAGGGACAAAATCTGGGAGAAGGCACATCTCAGGGAAGTTGTAACTGATGAATGGAGCCCCAGCCCCCTGGGGACATGGGAGGCAGTGCAAACCACACATGAGACATGAGGAAGCGGAATGTTCACCACAATCCCTGGTAGCCAGTGACAGCCTACACCCTGCATCCTGCATCCACTGAGCCCCTAGAATTTCTGGCCATGGACAAAGTTGGCTGTGGAAGCTAGAAAGAGCCAGAAAGGCTCAGAGGTGCAGGTGGCAGGAGGCAGAAATCAGGCAGGTATGCTCTGCATTGGTCAACTTGAGGGGATGTGGGCACCCAGTGACAGCACCTGCTAAACCTCTCATAAAATGTCTCTTTGCTAAAAGCTTAGATTATTTAGTAATTATGTAAAATTTTTAAAAAGGAAGAGCATGTGCCAGGTCCTGGGGTCTCGTTCCATCCTTGTAAGAATGCTGTGAAGAAGGTGGTGTTACCTTTATCCCTGTTGTCCAGATATGGAAAATGAGGTTGGCCAGGCCTCATCGCTCAGCAGTGGCTGATGCCAGCACCAGAACTCTGACTCACCTTTCAGGACCCCAAGCTTCCTGTCAGAGTGTGGCTCCAGTAACCCTTGAGAACATTCAGGAAGATGTCAAAGGAAGCTTATTTTGAGCCCACTTTTAGAGGGCAGCCTACAATGAGTGCTAGGAGCCTTTTAATTAAGCACTAAAAAGCACAGGAGATTGAAAGTAAGCTGCTCAATGAGAAGGCTAATATTTACAGATTAAAAAACATGTAAAGTCTGGAAATGCAGGTCTCTTGTTAGGGCTGATATAATTACCAAGTTCTCGTTTCCTAGCAATAAGGACAAAGATGTTAATTCTCGGCTCAAAGTTTGCCTTTAAGCAGGTCTTGGATTTGATTGCTTGCTGAAGCCTGTTGCCAGGGGACATGTCTTCGGGTGTTCTGTTGGTGACAAGTGTTCAAGGGCACCACTCTGGAAAGGATGGAATTACTCTTATTGTCTCCATTCAAGTGACTTGGATGAGTCATTTGAGCAGCCAGTGATGGAAGGGAGAATACCCTTTATGTGACCTTGACTCATTCTACCAGAATGTCTGCCTATGGGGAAATCTCCTGAACCAAAAACAAGAAGACTCCAGTTTAGCCACTAACTATCTGTCAGACTTGGGACATGTCCATGGAACTCTCTAGATTTAGTGACTTTTGGTCCATCTTGTTCAGCTCTAAGAGCACATGGCAGACAGGTAAATCCATGAGCGGAGCCTACATCAGATGCCCTACATGCACTCACGGTGCTGAGTATCTGCTGTCAGTGTCTGCCACTAGTTCATACCAGCTTGCATCATTAAGTGGATTCCCCCTAGGCCAAACCTGGTGGCTCATTCCAGGGCCTCATTGTCTGACATTTTCCATGTGACTTAGATGAGGACACTGAAAGCACACCCACCTGTGGACCCCCTAAAGCAGGAAGGATGGCAGAGCTTACCTTGTTGAATTACTTAAGGTAGATCTAGCTGCTGTGATAGGTGAGACCCCAGATTTCAGTGGCTTAATACCATGGAAGATCTTTTCTTACTCTTGCAAGATCCTGTGCAGTATCCAGAAAGCACCCTTCCATACAGTGACTCAGGGACTTAAAGACCTCTACCTCCAACTCACCATCTGCTGGGATCCACAGAGATTTAGGGACCTCTATCTCCAACTCACCATCTGCTGGGATCCACAGAGATTTAGGGACCTCTGTCTTCAACCATCTGCTGGTACCTTAGGTGTCTCCCTCCATCTGGCAAATGAGGAAGGAGAAGGCATGGAAGACCACAAGGGATATTTGAAAGGCCAGGCCTAGAAGTGGTGCATATCATTTCTGTCTATGTATTATTGGCCAGGACTCTACTATGTGGCCGCACATTGCAAGTGAGGTGGATGGGCATGGGTTTTGGTGCAGTTATAGCCAATGCTGCTTCTATTAGGTGAGAGCAGAAGCAGGATTCACAAAGGTCTGAGAGCCTTTAATAAGGGGGTGGAGATTAATTACATAAAGTCAGGTTCTGAGTTCAGTGAAAGCCTTTCTACAGAAGCATGGGATGGAGAAGATATGGCTTACGAGCATCACACCTATAAGTGGCTCTAAGCCTCCTTGGGTCCGCACTGCACATACTGAATAGCTCATGTTTGCCAAGTGCTATGTCAAGTCTCTGTGACAGGCACTGTCCTGGGCATTTGTGTGCATTATCTTATTTTCACGGTCTCCCTCTGTGTTTATATTCTCATCATTTTCATTTTATAGATCAAGAATTCAGAGTGGAAGGAGACCAACTAATTTGCCCAGGGTCACATGGCTGCTCTGGGGCAAATGAGGTTCGGATCTGTATCAGCCTTGTTCAGATTTTACATCTTTCTAAAGGAATGGCAGGACGGCACACCACTTCTCTGAACTTCTCTGAAATCACAGTGTCAGACAGGTTATTATTTGTCCTTTCTCCCCTGAAGCAGCCTTTAATGGTTCCCTGGGTCAAGGTTGTATTTGTGCCTATGAGTAATAGGATGAGGCCCCCATGGTTGGTCATGGTTAGGGATGCAAGGCTGGATTCAGACCACCTTTGGGTCCAGTCTAGGCCCTGCCACATAGCAGCCTGGCATCCCAAAATGACACCTGTGACAGTGATATAGGCTCTTGTCAAGGATTCAGTAAGGTAAACTACACAAAGCAACACAGCACAGTCCTGCCACCTCATAAATGCTGCATAAACTATTCATGTCGGAGCAAGAGTTGAAGGCCTGGAGGTCATTTCCTCTCATCTAATCTTTTCTTTTCTTTTTTTGGTCAGGTTTAAATATCTTTATCTTATTTTTTATTAATTTTTTAAAATTCCAGTGTTGTTAACATAAAGTATTGTCTTAGTTTCAGGTGGATGGTATAATGATTCAGCAGTTCCTTAATGGAGGGAAATCCACACTTCCTGGGCAGGGAATGCACAGTGGAGTGGCAGTCCCTGGGCACCCCTTGTGTGGGCAGCCCTGGGTTGGTACATTCAGGAACTTTGCCCGGATTATCCAGGATCCCCTGAAGGCAGAGCCTGAGATAAGGATGCACGTGGTTGATGAGGATAGTGATAACAGGAAATCTAAGTGAGGGTCATGTGTATGAGGCAGAAGGAGGAGGCACCAGTCAGGGGAGCAGTATTACTGCATTTCTTGGTGCAGATGTGGCTCTGTGGCACTCAGGCTGGGCAGATCACCCTGCGAAGTTGTCTCTGCAGGGGTGGCTGCAGGGAGTCTTCTATTCCAGCCCCTGTCCCCAGAGGTTGAGGACCGCTCCTCTGCACCTCCAGGGCCTGAGAGGTCTCTCTAGGCTTTGGGAAAGCTGAGAGGCAGAAGGCTGAGAGCTGATGCTGGTGCTGGAGGTGGGGCTTTGCCGGAGACATGGGATGTGCCCCACAGTGACAGCTGAAATAAATGGCCCAGGGTCCACTGGGAGGATCCTAGGCTGCAGGGGTTCATGACATGCCTTTTCAGGAAGCTCACCTTGGTGGTGCTCCAGGCTGGGGCCTTGAGTCAGGAATTGGGAAAAATCCTTGGCCTCTGTCAGGAAAATGGAGGTTTCTCAGGTCTTCCCAGCTGTACTGCCCAGCTCAGCCAGATTCCCAAATCTGGGGCTCATGTCCTGAGCTCTCGTAGCCCTCCCATACTGTTGATTCTCTCCCTGTCCTTGAGCTTGTGCATTCCACTGGCTCAGAAGTACCTGGCAGACAAGACACATGAGAACCTCTTTCTGGCCTGTCATGTTTGCAAACCTTGGAGATTTGGGGAAAGGGGAGGAATATACTACTACTCTAGGCTCTCTTGTGAGCCCTGCCTTCCTACCACTGTTCTGTGGCTAGAAGTACAAACTCCTGGACCTGGATGTATGGTCAGGCAGGCAGAGCATTCCAGATACTCTTGGGGTTGAAAATTTATTGGAAAGAAACATTAAGTAGAAAATAAAGGGAAATGCAATACCTTTCTTTTTTTTTTATAACCTTCATATTCATTCTTTCATTATTTCTTGAGCATCCTCACTTTTTCCTAAGGAAGAGAGAGCCCTGGGATCCAATCCTCAAGGCATAAACAGTCTGGACGAGAGGAGGCAGAGGTGTGTGTCACTTTGAAAAGAACCAACACGGATCATCTATCACTGGTGCCAGATGAGAGCGTTGTGGTTCAGAGGGGCTGTGTCCCACAAGTTAGTGTGACCATAGCACATGCCTTTCCTCTGGCTCACAAGATGTTGGATGAGAAGCTTCTGAGAACATGGTGAGGATCCTTCTACCAAGCAATAAACTGGACTCACTTCAGCATTCAGATGATGGTCAACCAGCCACATTGAGACTCAAGGCAGCTTTTAGTGAAGGACGGGGCCATATCCCCTATGCTTGTTCTGTCTTCTCTGCTCTTGCTGCCAGTCTGTTCCCCATTCTGATGCCAGCTCCCCAGCCCTGTATTAAGCAGTGAACAATCTTTCTGTGGAGAAGAGGAAAAGGTGAAGAGGATGTAGGAAAGAGGAGTGTGCACAGAGGAAGGAAGCCACCCCTCAGTGCACAGTTACTTCTCATGTTCTTTATCAGAAGGTTGTCATCTCTGTACATGTTCACCCCCCTCACTGTATGGTAAGTTCTTGCAGTTAGCGACCACCTTCCTTGAGATACCACTAGCTCATGGAACACTTCTATGCAGACTGGAAAATGGTGCCTTTTGTGCTGGGTCACAGTCTGTGGTCAATGTGAGCTCGGCTTTGTAGACAAATGACCCCTTGGTTCACATAGGTCTTTTGGAGTGTACTTCCAGGGGCATGCTAGTATTCTATTTCTTGACCCAAGTGCTGATTACCTGGGCGTGTTCAGCTTGTTAAAATTCATCAAATGTGTGACATATGATTTATGCACTTTTCTTAAATTATGTAGTGCTTAATGACATTTACAAAAGCATTAAAGGAAAAAGAACATATATATTTTAAAACACTTTTTCTTCCAACTTGCCTTGGCAAGGGGATCCAGTTGCTTCTTCAGCCAGGGGCCTTTGTGCACTGCATATCCTATACAACTGTACATGGCTTTCCTGACCTTCCTCAATATCTTATATCTCAGGGGGGGCTTCCTGAAACTGTCTGGCCTCCAGTGGGTCATCTTGTTAGTGGGTATCTACTTGACCTACTCATCAGTTGTATTGAGTCTCTGTGGCCCTCTGAGTGGAGACAGCTCTTTGTCTCCTTTGTTGCTAGTGACAGCTCAGCCATGTGGCACAGTGGAAAGGTCACTTTTGTGAACCTGAGAATTTTGTCACTTGAGCTAGTCCTGCTTTTGCAAGAGCAAATGAAAGGTTGGCCGGCAGCTCCCTGTGCATGAGAGATTTTGAATGATGGCTCCAAATGCATGTAGGACTGGGAAAGTCTCAAGATCATTGGGGAGGTTGCATTTTCAGCTGCTGATAAATAGCTTTCAACTGGTTTCTTATTGACTCCATCCCTTTCTGGTGCCGTTTCCCTTGTCTCTCTTCCCTGCCCACCTGCCTCAAGAGTGGACTACCCGGTCTTTGTCATGCACCTGGAATCTCAGATCTCAGATCACCAAAAGATGATCATCTCTGCTTTTTTTTTCTCCTTAGCACTGCTCAAATAGGTTTTCAGCCCCAGTAAAGTAAAGATTTACCAAGAGCCTCCCTCCCCACCCTTATTTGCTTTTCCTGATATCCTAAGTCTGTGCACATGTCATAAGACAGGATTCTGTGTGGCTATTTTCAAGAGCCCAGACCACATCTCATCATAGCACAAGAACATAATTCAAAGAAGCCCAGCTCTGCTCTGGGGAAGCATTGCATGCGAGAGATAAGATGCTTGGGGCTTATCCCACAGTGCAATAGTTTATTTCAGCCACAGACCAACAGTTGGGATGCCAAGGGGAAGAGATGGTGTACTTTTTAAAGAACAGGGTTAGAATTTTCCAAGGGTTACGATTTATCAGAGGTTCACATCAGAGACCACTATCTGGCCATCAGGCCCCTAGTGGTATTTCTGTCCTAATTGTATTTACTGTTGTCAGTGGGAGTGGCAGAGTTAAAAAAAAAAAAAAAAAAAAAAGGAAAGCAGGTGACTGATGTGGGACCTGCGGTGTGTGTGTGTGTGTGTGTGTGTGTGTGTGTGTAGGAGGTGAGGTGGTGGAGAGACATATCAGGGAGGCGGGGTGCTCTGGATGCTTAACTGGAATAACTGAAGTACTCAGCGGGGCTAGGAAATAAGCAGAGGATAGCAGTTGACCCTAAATGAGAGGAGCCACCAGGAGCCTTACACTCTGCCCATCCACAGGGCATTGTTGAGGGTTGTGGGGAGATCCTTTGGATCACACACCCTGCTTCAGCCCTTTGGAGAGAGAATGCATTGATGCATCAGGAGCATGCCATCCACCACCAAATTCCTTTGGGGGCCTGATCAAGTTTTGGAGGTCTCTCAATGAAAAACTACCAATGTTCAAGGAGACCCAAGGAGTGGTTGGGGTTGGGGATGGTAGTTGATGGTGGAGGAGAGGAGCGTGGAGACAGGTGGCAAGCATTCAGGCTCTGATTGAAGCCTATTTGCAACATTTGTTTTAGATGCTCCCAGTGTCCCTGGCTTGCCTTTACCCTCCATGTACCTAAGCCCCCCTTTCCTTTGTGCAGGACTCCTGCATACTCATATTCCCATCTGAGCTACTGCCTGTCCCCAGCTCATTTTGCAGGCCCTCTTTTGTTCCTGTCTAATGGGGACATCAAACACAGAGGCCCAGGAGAAGGTTTTGAGGGGCTGAGAGTGTTTGCAGTCTGCCCTGTATGCCTTTAAAAAGACTAAAAATACATCCAGAGGCTTCACTTACTGCAAGAATTTGGAAGGATTGCCAATACCACCAACAGGACCATTTTCTACTTTATAAGCCACTGTCTCCAAATTTTAATGAATTACTCCTTCCAGAAATCTGACTACCTTGGTGACATTACCATCTTCTAGTTCAAAAGGCAGAGTTGCTGGAGGCTACCAAGTGTGCTAAACTAAAAGCCAGGGATTTAGAGACAGGTCTGATGTAATTGAATAATTGTGGACACACACTGTGGGGAGAGGAAGCAGCTTGCATACTTTCCAACCATCAAGGGAGTCGACTGTCACCAGGTCAGTGAAGGGAAGACGCATCAGTGTTATGTGATCCCCAACCCGTGACCCCCTGATTCATGTTGGATTAAAGGCTCACTGAGAGAATCCTTTTGCACTGGTGATTTATTTCCCATTTTGTAATGGGATTCCCAAGTAGTTCAGAACTATGAGATAGATATAGTGGGAGGGGTTTCTTGATTTCAGTATGAGATTTGCAGAATCTGTTACGATTTCATCGGAGGCAAGACAGATAACTGGGCGTGAGTACAGCTGGCATGTTACTCGCTGGTGGACAGACTGCTTCAAAAATGTGATTAATGGTCTCATGGTGGGGAGGGGCCCTCTTTCATGGCATGTCTGCACTTGACTCTCCAGCAAGTTCAACATTTTCACAAATGGTAGTGAATGAGAAAAGTCAAGCCATAAAAAATTTCAGCGAAGACATAAAAGGCATAATTATCACATTTGCAAGAGACCCGAGGGTTGCAGTAGTGACCACAAAGTGTGACAAAGTTCCAAGATCCTGGGCCATCTCCACAGCCTGCAGATGGAGGAGATGAAATTTAATTGGGATAAGTGCAACGTCCTACACAGATGCCCTGAAACCAGCTACGCAAGTACGAGATGGTAAATCCTGGCTGAAGAGCACTTTCTGTAGAGTGCTTGTAACTTTTGGTTTTGTTCACGTCCCTATGATCTGATATGGCTGAGGATGTGCATTAATAGAAAGAACCCAGATGATAGCATTGCTGTCAGACCTCCCCCTCTTCCTGCCCTCTCTGTCTCTTGCTCTGTGTCTTGTTATTAGGGAGGAGACTTTTATATATATATATATATTTTAATTTATTTCTAGGAGAGAGAGAGAGAGAGACAGCATGAGCAAGGGAGGGTCAGAGAGAGAGGGAGAGACAGACTCTCAAATAGTCTCCAGGCTCTGAGCTGGCAGTCAGCACAGAGCCCGACATGGGGCTCGAACCCATGAACCGCGAGATCATGACCTAAGCGAAAGTCGGACACTTAACCAACTAAGCCATCCAGGCGCCCCATATCAGGGAGGAGATTTTTAATGACACCTTGAAGACTTCCTCAAGCCCGTTCCTGAGCCCAGTATTTGCAGGTAGAATGGAATCACCATTATGGGTCACATGGAATGACTGGCTATGAGAACACATAACCTGGGCAAAGTCAAGATCCTGATAGAAAGGAGGGAGGGAGCTTGCTGCCGGGCAGGAAGCTGAAAATGTCAGCGACTCTAAGATTCCCTAGTTCTTTATTTTCTGGAGAGCCTGCTACAGCGTTGGGTCATTAGTGGGTCAATTAATTAACTATCGGATTCTTCATCTTTTCTCCCTCATGGTGTTCGCTGGTTATGAGTGTGTGCTCAGCCTAAACATAGAGCAAGCTAAAAATGTCTAGGAATCAGCGCCCCAGGAGCAAACTTCACCACTGATGTACAAGAGTTGGAAGATAAATGCCAGCTTCCCTGCCTCTTTTGTGGAACAATTCAGAGTGATTCAACATTTTCTCTCAGAGCGGCCTTGGTGGGCAACCCCAAGGTTGTAACCCACACAAGTTACAAGCTTGTGTCTATACCCTGTATTGACTTCTTTCCCCGCTTCCTTACTGCTGCTTCCTGGGACCACTCCCCATATCAACTGCTTATTTGAGAGTCAGCTTCTCGGGGAACCCAGATGAAGATAGAAGCTGAATTACTAGAACCATATTTATTTGGGAGATGAAAATGACAAGTGTGTCACCATCATATATCAGTTCTTTAAGTGACACTTAATAGACACCTACTGTATACAAGGAACTATACTTTATGTTGAACACTTTTACACAGATGAGTGAGCTATGACTTTGTAGTGTAGTAGGGAAGGTCAAATACAACATCCCACTCCGGAATTTCTCTGCACCACCCAGCAAGGAGTGTCCCCCAAGAATCTTGTGTTCTGCTCTTCTTCTCCATCTTTATTTGTAAAACCTTCTCTTAGCCTTCAAGGAAAGCTTTGAATCTTTTCTTTTCTTAGGAAAAGAGACATGGTAGGATGCTGTTGCTTTGGGCCCATAGTTAGGAAACCTGTTGAGGAAATCTTCTATGGCAATAGAAGGATATGTGTTCATTCCCTGTAGGAGCAAGCCTACATTGCATTTGACAAACCCTGCCACGTTGTTTTATGATGGCTATCATTTCAGTAACCACACTCTCTCCCAGCTAGCAGAGAGGTGTCCCTCTGTGGCTAGTGGTGGCTCAGAAATCCTCTGTCAATCTACAAATCCCAAATCCTGGTCACAGGGCAAGGTAGGCAGGTGGGAGCAAGGAATGGCTGAGGCAGTGACTTCAGCTTGGTGGGGGTGGGGGCGGTGTGTGGGGGCGCTGACCTGAGAGTCCGTGCCATGCCTGGTCACCAGCCTGGGTATGTAGCACTTCTCGTACCCTGGAAGGCACGCTGTTTTCGCAGACACAGAAGATGACACTGAGACTTTGTGCAGAGCCTCCCCGTTAATGCCTTGGAAGCTTAATATTAGAGCCCAAGCTTTCTCTTGGGGTTAATATAAGGGGAGGCATATGCCAGATACGGCTCCTCCATGAGCTGTCTGGTGCTATAAAAAGAAACACTGCAAAGGGCATCCAGAAAAATGTCTCAACCCAAGAAAAAAATGAATAATGTAGCACTTACCAATACATGGCCTGGGATGTAAAGGGAAAGCCTCATGGCATAATCCCAGATCTTGCTGGAGCCTCACATTTATGACCAGAGTCTCTACGGTAGGCAGAGGGAATATACACAGGAGGGCAGGGTTCTGGTGCCTCATTTGCTTTGGGCACTGGGGCAAATCAGTTTACCTCCCTGAGCTTTGACTTTCAAATGAAGGAATGAAACTGGGTCATCTTCAGTCACCTTTTTTTTTTCTTTTGCATGATATAAATTCTGGCTATAATATACATTAGTTATGGCCTCTCTTTTTTTATACTCAAATGAAAATGCTTTATTAAATTCCATTTGAAAAAATGTGTATTCTAACAATATAGATGATTTATTCCACTGAATAAAAGAACACAAGTGAAAATGTCAGTGCTGGGGTGCCTGGGTGATTCAGTCAGTTGAGCATCTGACTTTGGTTCAGGTCATGATCTCACAGTTCATGAATTTGAGCCCCATATCGGACTCAGTGCTGTCAGTACTGAGCCTGTTTCAGATCCTCTGTCTCCCTCTCTCTCTGCCCTTCCCCCTGCTCGTGCTCTCTTTCTCTCAAAAATAAACATTTAAAAACAAGTATTCATTAAAAAAAGAGAAATTGTCAGTGTTTACTTTTTACCCTCAGAAATACTAATATTGAGGCATATTTGAAAAGTAGTGAAATGAGGGAAGCTTCCCAATGTTCTACCCTAAAACTGGCTCTTCAGGCTGTTTGTGAAGCCAGGCACATTTATGCATCCTGACAGCCACAGATCATTCATCATGGGACCAAAGTCCCCTTTGAGGACAAATACTCTCTGGGTGTGTGACTCTGGCCGGCTGTTGCCCCATCTGGAGGAGGGCAAGGGAGTCAGCTGGGAGGGCAAGTGGGGCTGTCCCCAGAGAAGGGACCCCATGCAGCTTCTCCAGGAATCTCATCTAGTTCATGCTCATTGGCAGTGGCAGCTCTGGCTCTAAAGCTGGGGAGGCTTTAGAGGACCAGGTGCCCCTGGGAGAATCTCAGAGAATCCAGGGAATGACAATGGACTCATTCTCTAGATTTTTACCTCCCCCAAATCCAGACCACACACAGTCCACAGTTATATCAGTATCCTTTTCTGTGTGACTTCTGCACACCTGAAATGGTGGGGCTGGTCAGAAGCTGCCATGCTGCCTAGGGCGGGACGTGTTCTGGACTCATTCGTTCTACATCCTGTAACAGGGCAGCTTCAGGCCTGGCTCGTACCCACGTGCACATGCACACACACCCTCATGTCCATGTGTGTCTGTCTGTGTCCTCTCCATTCTTGATCTCACTTGAGTAAAGTCAAAGGAGGCTTCTTACATAACCTTTAAAAAGTGTAGCTATGTAACCATTATGTTTAACCAACTCCAGCCTTATATTGGCAGCAGTCCTGGCTGTTTTTTAAAAAATTTCAATAGACCTGTGTTTTTACATATAAAATGTGCCATATTGACCCTTTTTTAAAAATTTTTATTTATTTTTTATTGAGATATAATTAACATATAGCATTATATTAGTTACAGATGTATAACATATTAATTTAATAATGCATATATTATGAAATGATCATCACAGTAGGTCTAGTTAACATACATCCATCACCACACATTTTTATAATATTTTTCTTGAGATGAGAACTTCTAAGATTTATTCTCTTAGCAATTTTCAAATATATAATACCGTACTATTATTTCTGACTGTCATGCTATACATTACATCCTTTTTTTTTTTTTTTTACAAATAGTTTATTGTCAAATTAGTTTCCACATAACACCCAGTGCTATTGACCCTTTTTAAAAAAAGCAAATGCTTACTTATTTTGAGAGAGAGAGAGAGAGAGAGTGTGTGTGTGTGTGTGTGTGTGTGTGTGTGTGTGTGTGTGCAAGAGGGAGAGGGGCAGAGAGAGAGAGAGAGAGAGAGAGAGAGAATCCTAAGCAGGCTCTGCCCTGGCAGTGCAAAGCCTGATGAGGGGCTCAAACTAATGAGCTGTGCGATCATGACCTGAGCCAAAATCAAGACTCAGATGCTTAAACCCGACTGAGCCACCCAGGTGCCCCAACCATTTTTTAAATGTACAGTTTAGTAGCACTAAGGATTTTCAAGTTGGGTGTACAACTCTCACCACCTTCCGTCTCCAGAATTCTTTTCAACTTGTGAAAATGATGTTCTGTACTGATTAAACAACAAATTTCTCATTCCCCTCCTCCTCCCAGCCCCTGGCAAACACCATTCTGCTTTCTGTCTTTGTAAGAATTTGATGACTCTAAGTACCTCACAGAAGAGGGATCATATGATTTTTGTCTTTCTGTGACTGGTTTATTCCATTTAGCATAACGTCCTCAAGGTTTATCCATGTTGTAGCCTGTGACAGATCTCCTTCCATTCTGAGGCTGATTAATATTCCATTGTATGGATATACCACATTTTTATCTCAGACTGTGTTTTTCACTACTGATTGAGCAGTCTACTTCATGTTATTAATATGTATCCTGTGGTTGTCCATGTTGGAAATAAGAATTATATTTAATTCTTTGGGGAGAGTGGAAAGTATTGGTGAGTTTTTGCTGTATGAGCTTTATCAAGTCATGTACTTTGATGGAGAGAATTGTTACGTGTAGACATGGGGAGCTTGGGACACACTTGCTTTCACTCATCAGAGTGGTTAAAACAGTACTGTTATAGTCAGCCTTGCTCAGAACTCACTTCACCTTCCAGTGTGAGGCTGGGGGTCACTGGAGTATCCTTAGATTTTAGAGCACATGGGTGTGCAGGATGTAAGCGTGGTGGAGGATAAATCAGCCTTATGGACTTGATCGAGTGATGAACATGGTTTTTTGAGTTGAGTTGCTTTCAATGAAAAGTAAATATATTCCAGTATATTTTATTTTTTTAAAGCAGAATACACATTCTTTTATTTATTTATTTATTTATTTATTTATTTATTTATTTATTTATTATTTTTAAAAATAGTTTACTGTCAAATTAGTTTCCACATAACACCCATTGCTCATCCCCACGAGTGCCCTCTTCCATGCCCATCCCCTCTCCCCCCTACATCCATCAGTTCTCAGTTTTTGTCAGCATTCAAGAGTCTCTCATGGTTTGCCTCTCTCCCTTTCCCCACTATTTCCCCCCTTCTTCTCCCCCTTGGTCCTCTGTTAAGTTCCTCCTAATCCTCCTATACATGCACACATATGATATTTGTCCTTCTCTGCCTGACTTATTTCGCTCAGCATAACACCCTCAAGGTCCATCCATGTTGCTACACAGGCCAGATTTCATTGTTTCTCATTACCATGTAGTTTTCAATGGTATAGATAAACCACATCTTCTTGATCCATTCGTCCGTTGATGGACACCTAGGCTCTTTCCATGTTTTAGCTATTGTGGAGAGTGCTGCTATGAACATTGGGGTACATGTGCTCCTATGCCTCAGCATTTCTGTATCACTTGGGTAATTTCCTAGCAGTGCTATTGCTGGGTCATAGGGGAGTTCTACTGTTAATTTTTTGAGGAACCTCCACACTGTTTTCTAGAGGGGCTGTACCAGTTTACATTCCCACCAACAGTGTGGGAGGGTGCCCATTTCTCCACATCCTCACCAGCGTCTCGTGTTCTCTGATTTGCTCATTTTCGCCACTCTGACTGGTGTGAGGTGGTATCTCAGTGTGGTTTTGATTTGTATTTCCCTGATGAGTAGGGATGCTGAGCATCGTTTCATGTGTTTGTTGGCCATCTGGATGTCCTCTTTGGAGAAGTGTCTGTTCATATCTTCTGCCCATGTCTTTACTGGGTTGTTTGTTTTTCGGGTTGGAGTTTGGTAAGTTCCTTATAGATTCTGGATATCAACCCTTTATCTGATATGTCGATTGGGACCTCATCAAAATTAAAAGCTTCTGCACGGCAAAGGAAACAACCCACAAAACTAACAGGCAACCAAGGAATGGGAAAAGATAGTTGCAAACAGTATATTTTATTTTTAATGTTTTTTTTTTTATTTTTGAGAGAGACAGGAGGTGGGGCAGAGAATCTGAAGCATTCTCTGTGCTGATAGCAGTGAACTCCCTTTCCAATATATCTTTTTTTTTTCTTCCTTAAATAGTTTATTGTCAAGTTGGTTTACATATAACACCCAGTGGTCATCCCAACAAGTGCCCTCCTCCATGCCCATCACCCCTCTTCCCCTCTCTCCCGCCCCCCTCAGCCTTCAGTTTGTTCTCAGGATTAGGAGGAAGTTAACGGAGGACAATGCGGGAGAAGAAGGGGAAAAATAGTTGTGGAGAGGGAAGGAGGCAAACCATGAGAGGCTCTTGAATGCTGAGGTCCAATATATCTTGAAGAGATACTTACCATAACCCTGAACATCCACACCTTGTTATGGTTATGTCTTGTTATAGTTACCAGCAACTTCAAGATTCCTATTTAGTGCTTCCCTAATATCTCTCTCTTTAAGGTTCCATCAGGTAAGACAGCCAAGTATAAATGGATTTCTTTTAAGATTTCCTCATATTAATAACCTGCTCATTGCCATTCTTCATATCTTTCAGTTATGGAAGGAGTGGGAACTTAGGCATGTGCCTGACACATTGTTCTAAGTTCTCGATACATTTGAGACACCATGTAAATATTTATTGATTTTTATTGCACAGACTGTATTGACATAATGCAATATTAAATAGACTCTTAGTCCTGGATGGAACTTTAGAGAGTAGTTGTTCTTCTATCCAAATACAACATGTGAGCTTTGTTAAATATTTAATAAATGGTCAATAAACTATTTCTTTTAATATAACCAATATGATGTCTCTCTGGAAGTTGAATGTAGATTTGTGATCTTCAGGTAGTTGAGAGAGATGCAGGGAACCCCTAGGAGTGTCTTTCTTCCACGGATATCAGCCCCCCACCCCGACCCCAGCACCATGAAGGCTGAGATATCGCAATGCCAGACAAGCCTGCAAGTTCCACCATTCTTCAGCCCTGCCAGCTCTCAAATGTTCATTTTGCACATACAAATCATCTGGTATCTTGTTAATATGCAGATTATGAGTCAGAAGGACTGTAGTAGAACTAAGGTTCTGCATTTCTAACCAGCTCCTAGCTGAGGCTGGTGCTGCTGGTCCCACCGCTCTGAATAAGCAGGGCTCCTGGGAACACAGATATACAAGGACGGGGCTCTGGTCAGGTGAGGGAGCCATCTGGTAAGGGGGGCTGGTTCTCAGTGTTATGTAAGTGCACCTGGCGCTGCTTTTCTTCTCTGGGCAGGTGTGCTAGTGCAGGGCTGCCTCCATCCCAGAGGAATCCTTACATTCTGCGCCCTAAGTTCCTCCCTAACCATACAATAGTTCTGGCCCTGAAAGGAAGTTTTTGGTCCAGGGAACTGGGGACATAATATGCTGCTCTAACCTGAACCCATGGGCCAGTGCCGTGGAAAGTCCTACGTCTGTCCCTCTTGCTCCCTGGGCTGACCTTGGACAGCCACCTAGGCCCACCTAATTGACCCACCGACTAATTGGGCCAGGACTCCCACATAGCTCAGTCTGTCCTTTCACTGCCTGACCCGTGCAATCTTTTAAAAAGAGCTCGTTTTCTCCCGACTACTCCATGGTGTGACGTGCATGATACCCCCCATGGCAGCAAGCTGGGGGGCCACTGAGTGAGTCGGTGGCAGGGCCGTGACTTGAACCCAAGCGGAACCTTCACTTGGTGTGACTTAACCGCTTGCACAGCTGAAGCAAGACTGATGGAGCATGCTCAGTGCAAGCTGTCTTATGTTGATGTTTTTCCCTCCAGGTGCTTATCACGGATAATTAGACTCTCTCCCACATGTTAGCCGTGTGAGGGATCACTGCAAAGCCTCTACACTCTCCTCTCTGCAAGTCTCTCACTCTCCAGTGAAATGCAATTATCTGAAAGGAAGAGAAAAGAAGGATGAGTGGTTAGCTGACAGCTGCATACCACAGGCTTTCCTAGATGGTTCCAGTGGGTGGGTGGCAGGATGCACATTTCCTGGTGGGATCATATGACAGAGAAGACCAGACTTCGGTTGTTATTAAGCTAAGAGTTCATTTCTCAGCCCATAGAAGGACTGAAAACCTCTTCCCACCCCACACCCAGGCCTGTAGGTACCTGAAGAGGAGAAGCTGCGGTAATGATGTCCACACCTGGGGAATGCGCTCAGCCTTCCCAGCTTTTCCAGATGCTGCATCTCTGCTCACATTGTGTTCATTTCCCAGGAAGAAGCTTGGGGTGCTAAGTCTCAATTCACTCCATGCTCTCTCTAGATGGTCTTGGATAAGTCCCATGCCCCCTGCCTAAAGTGTGGTGGAAAGATTTGGCTCTTATTTCCTCCATCAGAAGAAAAATGGGAAAGGAAAAAAATACATACACACATATATACATATATGCAAATATGCATGCGTATATCCACGTATTAGACATATGCATACATATATACATTATATGCATACAATATGTATGCCTGAACATTTTTATTTGCCAGATACTTGGCAAGGTACTTTACTACGTCATGTCCTGTGTTCCTAGCAGCAATCTTTTTAAAAACATTTTAATTATTTTTGAGACAGAGAGAGACAGAGCATGAGTGGGGGAGGGGCAGAAAGAGAGGGAGACAGAATCCGAAGCAGGCTCCAAGCTCTGAGCTGTTAGCACAGAGCCCGACGTGGGGCTTGAACTCAAACTGTGAGATCATGACCTGAGCCGAAGTTGGACGCTTAACCAACTGAGGTACCCAGTGGCCAACCTAGTGTCAATCTTAAGAGGAAAATACCAATGCTCTTCTCCACCTACTCCTAAGGAGTGAAGTAAAGTATTGAAGGTTAAACAAATAAGATGACTGATCAAGGATTTGAATCCAAATGCTCTGACTCCAATACCTGGATTCTTAACCGCTGTGACAGTAGTTCTCATATGTCTGAATTTGGGTTTCCCCAGAAGCAAAGTTTGCTCTTTCCCTGAAAATGCACATAATTTAGTTGAGACGTAACTCTAGGAATCACTGGCGGATGAGTGGAGAAGTGAGAAAGAGAAGGAAGGCAGCCAATACAGTGTACTTTATCCAGCCAGTTACCTCTTTGGATAGCTGAAGCCCAGTCCCACTGGATAGCTCTGGGAGACAGAGCAGAACATATGTTTCAACATTAGTCAACCTGAGGGGTAGGGGAGCAAGGGTATTTATGCACCAGCGCCCGTTATTCACCGAGCACAGTTCATTCTCTGGCCTTCCAGGGCTGCCGTGCACACAGGCAAAGAAGGCTGTCTTGGCAGAAAAAGCAAGCTCACATGGACACTGATGGCATTAGGATCATCCCTGCACAGGTGCCTGGTGGTGATGTGCATGTCTGTCCTGCTTCATCCCCCAGAACCTGGGACAGAGGGAGAGTGCCAGCTGTCCCCTTCCTTTGTTCCCATTTCCAAGGGAGGGAGGAGCTGCATGTAGACACAGCTCTCACTTGAACCTTGAAAGCCCAGAAAAGCCCACAGCCCATGGAAGCTATGAGCTCCCCAGTCCTGGGGCACCCCCAAGGGCTTTGTGCCCTGTCACACCCCTACTCTGTTCTCTCCATACTCTCTTGCTAGCAGTTACTGAGTGATCTCACAGAAATCCAGGTTCATATTTATCTGAATATGCAAAGGGCATATGCAGAGTCCAACAAGGTCACTGATAGAAGTCAGATCAGCTAAAGAATAAGTGGCAGGAAGCCAAGAAGAGTGGTAAAATGACTGTTTTCAGACCATCAGGGATGGCCGGTGAGTCTTAGGGGCTCTGGCATAACTGAACTTCAACGAGGAAGTGCAAACAGCACTTCTTGCTTCTTGTGTTCCAGGTAAGGGGACCGGCAGATCATGGGCCCCCTACATGCCCTGCATTTCAAGGTGAACCTGAGCCTCCAGAGCATTCACTTGGGTCTTTCAGTTTCAGTAGCAAGGGTGATGTGCTTTCACTGCATTGAAGGGGAAGTGGAGGGCGAGATGTTTCAGCCTCTGCCCTGACATCTGGGCCATATGCCGCACACACCCCTGCATGTGGTCTCTTGCTTTGGCCCTGCTCACCAAGGGTGTACTTGACACAAATGATCTTCCTACTTGCAGCCTTCCCGTTGCACACAACTGAGTCTGCATCTTGCAGATGGTGGTACTCCCCTCACCACAGTCCCCTGCCTTTGTATAGTGTTAGTGCTGCTCTTCAAAGAGTCTCAGTCTTCCTGTCTTCCAGGCACTTGGATGATATCTGTCTGCCTTTGAAGCGAGGCATGCTCATGTGATGTGTTTTCAGCAGAAGCACTGTGTGTTGTCTCACGTGGAGCTGTAAGAGCCAATGGTGGGTCATCATGTCTTCCTTCCCTGCTTGGCTGGTTGTGGTGGCAAGGGTTGAAGTGAAGCCTCCCAGAGTGATTTCCTGGAGCACAGCCTCCTGCTGACCTACGCTGGGCATGTGAATGAGAAATGCTGTGTTAAGCCCTGAAGATCCTGAGTTGTACATAACTGCAGTGTAACCTCACATACCCCGAGTGACACAGCTGTTGTTAGGTTCAGGGTTACCTGCTCTCAGGTAGCCCAATCTTCTCTCTGTCATGCAAATCCAAGTTCCTGATTGCTCCACCCAGGCTTTTCCCAGAGTAACTTGCCCCCTGACTGCTGGTGGCTTCTGCTTCCTTCCTCGGGGTCTGGACTCCTACTAGGCACTCCACGTAGTCCCCAAAACATGTTCTGAGAAGGTCTTCAGGCCAACCCTGTTAGTAGTGTCCATCTCCCTGAAAAGGTCCCTCTTGTTAATTCTCAAGCAAGAACCTTTTCCTGCCACCTTGAAAAGAAAGCATTAGTGGACAGAGTTGGGTATTCTGTTTGAAGAATTCCACTGTTAACTAGGGGGAATCACTGATGATGTTCCTAGTGGTGACAACAGTGGGTCCATCCTCCCTGAGGGACCACCTTCCAGGTCTCTCAGGGCTGCTGTCACCATGTTTTTATTCAGTTCACAACACGATATCAATGCCTTTTCTTGTCAACTCAAGGAGAAGTAATCCATGGTTTTTATGAAGTGCGTGCCATTTCCCTGCATGGAAGCTCCATGTTTATTTATGTAGGCTTCTCATGGAAGGCGCTCAGTTCACTGCCAGTGTCTCCAGGTCATAAGCACCACTGCCTCCTTGTTCATCCACCTTGTCTTCAAACAGATTGCTAGAGGGGCACCTGGGTGGCTTAGTCGGTTAAGCGTCTGACTTCGGCTCAGGTCATGATCTCACGGTTCGTGGGTTTGAGCCCCACGTCAGGCTCTGTGCTGACAGCTAACTCTGTCTCCCTCTCCCTGACCCTCCCTTGCTCACGTTGCCTCTCTCTCTCTCTCTCTCTCTCTCAGAAATAAAACATTAAAAAAAAAAAAAAAAGATTGCTAGAGTGTACTTGCTGGGTCTGGTGATGCCAGTATTTCCCGAGTGAGGTGGTATACACAGGGACAGCTCCCCCTTTTGCGGGGACACAAGCATCCACCACAGTCTCTTCATTATTAACATTTCAATCTTGATGAATTAACATTGAAAGTGCATGTTCACATGTTTGTGTGGAGAAACCCCCAGAATCCCTCCACCAAAGCATTGAGCCCTCATCATTTTGTTTTTTAGTAGCACATATCAAGATACAAGAGAGCTTTTTATGTCTTTTCCATCATTTGTTCTGAGACCGCTGCCCAGGTGAATGCAGAGCATGAGTTAGATGTTAAAACAGGGGAGGGATAAAGAAGAGAGGTGTGTCACACTGGTTGGAGTGGCTAAAATGAACAAACTATAGATGCTGGTGATGATGTGGGTAAACGAGAACCCTCTTGCACTGTTGGTAGAAATGAAAACTGGTGCATCTGCTCTGAAAAACAGTGTGGAGGTTCCTCAAAAAATTAAAAATAAAACTACTCTATGACACAGCAATAGCAGTGCTAGGAATTTATCCAAGGGATACAGGAGTGCTGATGCATAGGAACACATGTACCCCAATGTTCATAGCAGCACTCTCAACAATAGCCAAAACATGGAAAGAGCCTAAATATCCATCAACTGATGAATGGATAAGAAGATGTAGCTCATAAACAGAATGGAATACTACTTGGCAATGAAAAAGAATGAAATCATGCCATTTGCAGCAACAGTGGATGGAACTGGAGGGTATTACACTAAGTGAAATAAGTCAGTCAGAGAAAGACAGATATCATATGTTTTCACTCATGTGGATCTTGAGAAACTTAACAGAAGACTGTGGGGGAGGGGGAAGGGAAAAATAGTTACAAACAGAGAGGGAGGCAAATCATGAGACTCTTGAATACAGAGAACAGAGGGTTGGTGAGGGTGGGAGAGAGGAGAAAGTGAGTAGTGGGCATTGAGGAGGGGACTTGTTGAGATGAGCACTGGGTGTTGTATGTAAGCCAGTTTGACAATAAATTATATTTTAAAAAGAGGGGCACGGAGCATCAGACATGGTAGGCACCAGGGTAGGTTCAGGCGGGCCATAGGGCAGGGAGTCCTTCCTGCCAGCACTGAGTGCCCTGCTGAGAAGCTAGGACACATAAACAGGACCCCTCTCCCCTACTGTGCATGCAGGGTGAGAAATTCAGGAGAAAAATCTATCTGGTAGGGGTGACCTGCAGATGCAGTGAGGGCTGAGAAGAGCACAGGAAGGGACGTGAGGGCTCATCCTGGCTGGGTGGAGGTCGGGCAGGGAGGGAGCTCAGCCTTGCAGTAGCCTTGTCACAGGGCTCTTCCCAGATTGCTGGGAGGCAGCCCCTGTTGGGGTGGGAGGCAGCCCTGGGACTTTTTCTCTCCACTCTTACTGTTCACACAGCCTCCACAGGCCTGGACGCTCACTCCTGACTCGTGAAACACTGAGAAGGAAATCGCAACACACTGTCACCAAGGCCATCAGGAAGTTAATGGTTTTCTATTGACCTTTTTACAGGTTAATAGAAACTGTAAAAAGCTGCTGCTACAGTGAAAGGTTCTTTGTCACATGGGCTGTCAGGGCCTGTCTGGCCTCCTGGCCGGGTCTGGCTGCTGGAGGTGAGCTTTCCTGCCTTCTCAGAGCTGCTCTGTGACTTGTCTGTGACCTGCTCTCACTCCTCCATGATCACCGGCTCCTGAGCCCAGACTTCACATGCACGTGTGCACACCCACACATACATATGCACACAGGTATACACACGCACTGCCAGTGGGGGTGATCACCCGGCTCCTGAGCCTGTATTCACAATGTGTGCATGGCTTCACATATACCTGCACACAGGTACACACATGCACTGTCAGTGGGGGTGAGTATGAATGTGAGCCTATTTAAGTTTGTGCCCAGAAAAACAGGGGCAAAGATAGAGATTAAATCCATTGGGAAAGGAGAGACCCTGTGAAGCTCTGTCTTGTTCAGAGCACCACATGGAGAAATCGTGTGCTTGCTCGTTTGTTTGTAGTAATACTTTCTCCTGGGCCTGGTTTCTGGAGGGCTGTTTGTTAGTATATACTCTTATTAAAATTCAGCAACAATAATTGCACATTTCTGTACACAGTACATTTGTCTCAGGAATTTAAGCCTTTTTAGCAAGCCTTTTAATATATTGAAGTGGGAGGGGTGCGGAAAGGAGAAAGTGTGTTCATTATACAGATTAAGAAAGTAAGGTCCACAAACACTGTGATTTCCCCTGTTCCCAGGAGGTCATGGATTATACTTAGATGTTTGATTTTCCTTCAGTTCCCTCTCCCCCAGCCAGCATTTCTCCAGTGACTTTTACAGGGATACCGTGGGTCCAAAGCACTGCTGCCCAGTAGAACTTTCTGTAGTGATGGAAATACTGTCTGCCTGTGCTTTCAACATGGTAGCACCTACTACATGTGGTCTGTGGCTCCTGTATTGGACATATCTGCAGCATGTAAAGGAAAGGGAAGATTTCAAGGAGTGGATAGTAGGCTCTCCTTTGCTCCTCTCTTGGGATCCCTTCCCAGGCAAGGCAGGAGAGTGGAGCGCTAGCACCTGGGAGTTAATGGTTGTGGAAGCATCTGCAGTGTCCAGTCCTTGAAGAGAACTTCCTCTTGGAATACATTCTCCCATAAGGGACTTGAGAATATCCCCACGCAAATACAGAAATACAAGATTCTCACTCACATGGCTTGCTAGGATGTCTGTTTGTTGCAATCTAGCAAATGAGCAATGACATTTAGTTAAGATACTTTCTACCAAAACCAGAGTTGAGGGGCACCTGGGCAGCTCAATCAATTAATGCCCCAGTCATGATCTCATGGTTCATGAGTTTGAGCCCTGTATCTCAGCTCAGGGCATTGGATGCTCAGAGCCTGCGTCGGATCCTTTGTCTCTCTCTCTCTCTCTCTCTCTCTCTCTGCCCCTTCCTTGCTCACATGCTTGCTCACTCACTCTCTCAAAAATAAACATTAAAAAAAAACAGAGTTGATGGTATGCCTGTTGTATCACTGATAATGTAGAATGGAATCCATGTGATAAATTCAGATTTTGGGATCTTCCAGAAAATCAGGGACTCCTTTCTCTGCAGCATCCCCTTAGCAGAAAATAAAATTGCTGTGGCACAGTATGATTCCCTTTTGTTTATCATGGATCTCAGAAAACCTACACCGTCACCAACCAGTTGTGCTCAGTGGTTCATCTCTGGAATGTAATAGAATCTAATCTTACTTCCTCTGGGCCAGTGCACCTACAACTGGAAGTATAGTAGAATCACCAGAGAGCTTTAAAAATGACCCACTGAGGCCCAGACTCCACCCCCAGGCTAATTAAACGAGACTCTCTGGTGCTGCCTAGAGTGAGCACCCCTCCTTGAGGTGGTCGTTGAATTGCCCCAGCTGCCTTGTTTTGCATTGGATTTCCTTGTAACCTGCCCAAAGCCCATTTACAAGTAGACTGGTAAACCTTAAATTAAATTTCTCTTCCTATTAGAGAAAGTACAACCTCATATTTTCACCATATTATGTAGAAGTTTGGGTTTTCTTGAATATAGGAGCCCAAACTGTATATCTGAGCATAATTTCTGTAAAATGTCAAATGATGGCATTATTTCAGGCTGATCCCCTCTACTGCTGATCCCTACAACAGCCCTTTTGATCAAAAGGTCTCATTGCCGCAGGAAAGACTCTGCAAACCTCTCCTAAACAGGGATTAAGTAAAATGCACCACAGAAAAGAGGACGGTGAGCATCTGTGATGCCTGAAGAGACACAGGAAAGGTACTCCAGCCAGAGCCACCTCTCCTTTCAGCCTATATTTGGTAGAAGTGTCTCGTGGGTGTTCTGTGTTTGCATTGGAGAGCAAAGCATAATCCTTGCTTGAGGGGGAAGCCTCTTATGCTTCTGGAATATTGCCCTGATCATCCTTCCCTTAAAAGCTAATAAAATATATGCATATTCTGTTAAGGAACAAATGTCAAAGTGTCCACCATGATGGAAGTCTCCGATTTCCATGGCTCTGATATATTGCAGTGGGAGCTCATGAATCTTTAATGGCTGGCCTATATTTAGGGCCTTTCAGTTTCTGAGGACGATAAAAGGTTCTGCAGAGATGGAGTTCTCCCAGTGCCCTGTCTTCTGCCAGGGCCGGGACTTATTTAAAGCACATCTCGTCTTTCTAATGTACAAAGATTCTGCTGACCATGAGAAACTATCCTGGACTTGAGATTAGATTATAAGACCTTCTCCCCCAACAATAGTGTTTATTAATTGATGCAGAAATAAGGTAATGATCGTCTGTGATGGGTCAGGCATATGCTGGGCACAGTGGTGAATAAGACAGGGCTCCTGGCCCCTGAACTTCTATTCCAACTGGAGGAGATGGACAACAGACAAAACAAATCATTGAGGTAGTCACGGGCTGTGACAGTTGCTATGAAAGAAATGAGCTGGGTGGTGTGACATGTACTAAGCTCAGAGGTGACATGACCTGATTTGCATTTTGAAAGATCACTCTGCTGGGTGGGAAGATGGATCGTAGGGGGACAAACATAAAAGCCAGGACACCAATTAAGAGGCTGTTTCAGTGGTCCAGGGAGCAGGTGGTGATAAAGGTGGTGAGGAAGGGCAGATATGCAGCATATTTGAGAGTGCAAGAGAGAGAACTTACTGTTGATTTGACAAGATAGCAGAAAAAAAAAAGCCAGACAAACTCCTAAATATGCGACTCAACAACTTGTAACATTTCCCAAGACAGGGAAGACTGAGATGTCAATAGAAGGGACTGGTTTGGGGAGAAATAATCAAATGTACTGTCATCTAAATGATGCAAATATGGGTATCATAAGTGGAGAGGTACCTGGAGTTCTGGCAAGAGGTCAGGCCTGGAGAGATCCATTTTGGAGACATAAGCATATAGGCCATGTTTGAAGCTATGGACTGACCTGGAAAGACAACTCAGTTAGAGAATGAACCCTCTGATCTGTCACCATCTGGACTCCTATAGGAGAGGTACAAGTGCTGGAAACCACGGAGTGACAGTGAAAAGAAGGAAAAAAGAGTATGGTGTCCTAGAAGCCAAGAAAGGAAAAGAGGGATGGTTACCAGGGACATGAGATTAGGCAGATGCTTAGTGAGGTGTCCTGCCCCATGGGACCTATAAGTGACCTTGATAAAAGCAGCTCCAGAAGGAGGTTGGAGGGTGTGAAATGAATGAGTCAAAGAGTAGCTGAGTCTAGGAGGAAGATGAGCAAGTCGCATTTATACTTTCACAATTTTTTTTTTTTTGAAAACTGAGCTTAGAAACAGCTGGGTATAGGATGCTGAACAGGGGAAGGATTTGTTTTTAAGAGGTATCTTTGGATGGAAATTCTACAACATCTTTGTTTGCTGATGGAAATGATGGAGTAGAAAGGGAGAGGTGACATTTCAGAGCAGAGGGGAGAACTATAGGGGTAAAGACGTCAAAAACCCAGGAGGGAATAGTACCAAGAACACATGCATACCAGTCCTTCTAAAGCAACAGGGATGCTCTGCTTTCACAGCAGGTGAGGGAGAACACAGGTGTAGACACAGGGAGCCTCGGGATTTGGTGGAGGAAGACAAGAGACTGATCGCTCATCTCTTCTCTGAATATGAGGCAAAGTGATGAGCTGATGGTGAGGATGCTTTTGAAGAGCACCCCAAAGAATAGGGGTCAAGTTCACATAGAAAACGTAGTCCGATTGCCTAGCTCCCTAGTCAGTGCTTTGAGTTTCAGCAGTCCTTGTAAGATGAGGCCTGCCAGCCCAGATGTGTCATTTTTCTGGCCAGGTAAATTGCTCAAGTGTGGCTCAGAGCAGGTGAGCATTGGGTTAAACCATAGTCTGAAGTTTTGCTACTTGAGTATCACATAAGAGGTGAGGGGCAAGGAGGTGAAGGTGGAGGAAATGAGAAGCAGACAGTGGGACCTACTGAACAATGAAGGAAGTAAGGAACAGAAAATGATGGATAGTGGAAAAGGGCTTGTGGCAGTTGGGGTTGTAGAGTAAGTGGCCTGGACAGCTTGGTGTGGTCAGAAAGGATGCTTGAAACCAGGATGTCAGAGGTAGTGATGTAATTTATGATAACAAGAGTCAAGGCTTAACAGGGGCAGAGATCAAGAACCTTGTGGGTTATGAGGTCAGGAAGGGGAGAGGTTAGGGCTCTGGTTGTCCCCATGGATGTTGATGTCACCATGATAAATGACAGGAGCAAGGATGGAGAAGCAGCGAGTAAGCCGGAAGTTGAAGGAATAGGAGACATGGTTTGGAAATCCCAGTTGGGGAACTTTGGTGGAAATTAAAGCTATCTGGAATGCTTGAGTGTTCTCACTGTTCAGGCTTGGAGCTAGTGTTTTACTGTGTGCTGTAGAAGCTTTCTGGAGAACAACATATCCCCAGGCTTGAGGAAGCTGCCCCAGCCAACCTATAGTGCTCGAAAGATGCCACCGTCTCACAGTGCTGAGCAGGGAGTGCACTGTGTTGCCTGCATCCCCTGCTGTATGGCCAAGTCCATGGTCACATAGTGTGCATTCACCTGAGAACATCTGGGACCAGAAGACCTGCCCAGCTGTGCCAGCATGTCCCTGTGTGACTGTGAACAGGCGATGCCACCTCAGTTTACTCACATGTAATGTGGAAGAGCAAACGTACTCACTCCTTGATCTAAAGTCATTTTTGCTCTGGCCCTCCATAATTTTTCATCCTGCAGCTGGCCTCTCTCTATACCCTTGAGAAAACCCAGCACACTTCAAGCTGTTTATATTGATAAAAGACACCATTCATTTGTGAATATTGACATACCAAGTCCATCCAAGCATGTCACCTTGCCACCTTCACCTCTTCAAACCTAAAGATATTCCTGTGCAGAGGAGACACTTATCACATTGTTAAGGGGTATTTGTCCACACAGACGTCCTCCCTACAACCTTGGAGGTGCTCTCAAGTCATCCTAGGATGCTTGATTGACGAGCACCTGGCCAGCTAGGTCACTCCCACAGTCTAGGGTTGTATCGGGTGTGTGGAGCAGCCCTGCCACTCTAGCCCTGCTCGGTTCTTTGGACAGTCTGGTTTTACCTTTCTTGTCTCATAGTCAGGGACTTGATCTAGGGGCCTACGTCCTGCCCACAGAGGTTAACCCAAACAGCATCCTGTTCCTTCCTACTATAGAACTGCTGATGTGTCTGGCTCCCCAGAGTGGCTTGGCATGTGGCTTACAGGTTGCCAGTGGCCAGATTTGATTTAAGATAGGGGGTCTTGTGGGTCCCGGAGCAGGGCTCTTATTCTCAATGACTACAGGTGTAGGATTTTAGGGCTGGCTTTCCTTCTCTGAAAAGGGAGTGGATTGAAAGTAGCAGGCCAGGCTGCATTGCCCAGAAGAAGGACTCTTCTCTCTCCTGAGTAGCACTGCTCAGATCCTAAAACATGGAGCACTCCACAGTCTTGGAGATGATGGCTCAGGTACATGGTGCTAAGTGTGCACACTGAACTCCTCTCCCTACACATGTGTACATGTATACATGCACACATGCACACACATACACAAGACCGCTCTTGGCTAATGCTGACATTAACAACACAATATCCCAGAAATTAGACACAAAGGAAGACCGATCCACTCTGGGTCACCTGTGCCTTGCACAGGACTTGAATTTGGTAGATCATAGATGTACACATTTTTTCATTGATTGGTTTACTCTTCATTCACATGTTAGTGATATGAAACCCACATAGCTCCAGGGATTCAGGTAGGTGTAGGCTAATGGAAGTGAACACACACACACACACACACACACACACACACACACACATACACGCACACACGGGCTATGATGCAAATGTAGTAAGTGACATGTGATACCTGTCAGCAGAATACCATAAGAGCTCAAAGCAGTGTAAGTTTCTCCTAGAAGGAAGGTTTGAGAAAGGCTGTAGAGCAAGGTGGCAGGATGCTCCTATGATTACAGCTGGCCTGGGGAAGGGGCAGGGCCCAGGAGAGTGGATGTCAAGGCCTTGGAAGGAACATCAGGGTTCTATGCCTATTGTGATGTTTCTGGCTCAAAGTATCTTTGGGGAATTTGAGGGAGAATCAGGAAAGCGGGAGCCTCAGTGCTGATACCACACGTGGCCATGTGGCTGGCAGTGTCTGCAATTGTGGCATCACCATGAGGCCTTCTTGATGGGAGATCCCAAATTTGCCTGGTCTTCAAACTCAACCACTATTTCAGTCATTCCATGAATATGGTCCCGAAACATTCACAGAAACAGCTTCAGATTTCATCTTAAATAATGTGCCATTTAGATCAAGTTTGGCACCAGTTTCTTCCTTACGGTTCACTGCTAATGCATTTCCGCTTTTGTTCTGGAAGCCAGGAAGCCAGGTACTATCTCTGTGAACACTTCAAGGGGGTTGACTGCACATACATAACTAGGGAATGAGGCATGGGTGCCTGGTAGATTGGCTGAGATGGAACAAAGACTCGGTTTGTGATTTGTAGCCTTTGCTGGTTTGTCTAGTGTAGCCTACCCCCACAATGGCCAATGTCACAGTGGTAAAATTTAACAAGCGCTTGGCTTGTAAAATTTCTGAATATTTAACATATGGCTGTAGGGTTGGTCCAGGACAGCCCCAGCAGATGTCCTACTGGGTAGTAGGAGGGGTGGGATGAAGAAGTGAAAGCACATGCAGTAAAGTTGGAAAAGTCCCCTTCTCTCGGTGTCGTAATATCTCTGACAGCATGCTCCATCCACAGTTGGTATTTTTTAATTAAAAAAATTTTTAAATTTAATGTTTTCATTCATTTTTGAGAGAGAAAGAGACAGAGCACTAGCGAAGGAGGGGCAGAGAGAGAGGGAGACAGAGAATCTGAAGCAAGCTCCAGGCTCTGAGCTGTCAGCACACAGCCCAATGCCGGCCTTGCACCCACGAACTGTGAGATCATAACCTGAGCTGAAGTAGGACGCTTAACCAACCGAGTGACCCATTTTTGGGTGCCCCCTCAAACATTTTTTAACTGAGCAGATAAAGCAAGTTTATCTACGTATACCCAAATTTCAAAATGCTCCTTTGAAGAGAGCAATATCTGAAACTTTAACATATGAAAATAATAGTTCGCAAATTTCTGCGTGACAGAGAGATTATTGCCATGTACTTCTTTAAATACCAAATAATTTTGGGGATTTTCAGTTTTGCAGATATTTAGTTTATTGTTTCTTTACAAATTCCTCTCGTATAAAGCAGTCTTTCTTAATTTGGGGTCCACGAATCCCTGGATGGAGTCAGTAGGGTGAGCATTTAGGGACTTGGTGCAACTTTCAACATATGCTAAAATATATTCCTCAGAAGGTGGTGGCCTGTCATCTGCAATGGGGCCCCCTGTCATGCACATCATATATTCATGGGCAGTCATCTCTGGGATCCCACAAGGTGCTTCCAGGTTGAGGACACATTTAAAGTGGGTCCAGATTCAGTCTATGTAAATGGTCTCCTTCTCCTTGCTAGAGGCACTGGGCTTGCCCTGGGATGGGAGGCGGGACTTTGGCTTTACGAGGAAGGTCTGCAACAGATTTTTGATGATGACAGTGACAATGATGTCACCTCAGCTTAACTTACATAGGTGGGGAAGGAAACCAAATGAAACAGAAACCAAGCTAGAAGCCAGAGCTCATTGCCTCCCTTAATGCACAAGGCTACACACTGCCTGTTTATGCTCTTGAGTCTCCGGGTGTTATACATGCTCCTTCACCAGGTCTGTGAGGACAGTCCCCCATGAAAGCAACACTTTCTTTAAAAAATCATGAATGCACACTACACCATCATAGGGTTAGTATGTAAGTAAACTATGTTCTGAGGAATTGAGTCATGTCATTCTCAATATAGATGCCATTTGGGGAAAATATTTTCCTCAGCGAATTGTGTTTCAGAATGATGTGATCATTTCTCTTCTTTTCTCTCTTCATCTTCAAGACCTTAAAACACTTATTCCTTAGAACTCTGTAGAACAAGATAGACAGATATTATTTATTTATTTTACAGAGGTGAGAAAAGGAGCTGTGGAGTTTATGGAATTAGCTCAGGCAAGAGCTCTAGATGGCTAACTCACAATCTATTCCAGTCTGCCAAGGAGAAATAATAATAATAGTAGCAGCAGTAATAGTCACACCAATGACAGCTGGCCTTCCTTCTTTCATCCCATAATGACCTATGGCCTATGTAAGGACTACTGTTATTCACTTTTCCAGGCTCATACAGCGAGTCATTCGCCCATGGCCAGGCAGCTAGGGAGCTGGGAAGCCAGGATTTGAACAGCCCTCTCTGACCCTACTAACTGCCTTCTAGTAAGTTCCATGTAGGTCTTAGAAGATCTACAAGACCGTCCAAGACCTTGCCAGGGGGGCTGTTGGCACTTCCACAGAGGGTCTGATATCTCCTCTGCAGATGCTGGTGAGGAGCCTAGTGAAGTGCCCTCAGGGACGTTCAGGAGGCACCAGGTTGGTGCAGGCCTTGGCCCCCAAACCTCTCCCTGTCCTTTCCAGTCAGATCAGTCTGTAATTCGGTGGTTGGGTCTGCAGAGACTTCTAATTAAAAGATGGATTTTTTAAATGAACTTTTATTAATTCAGCAGTCTGCCTGAATGCTGAATTGTCATTTCTGCTAATAGACAAAATGGTTTGGTTTATTTTCCAGAACAGTGAAAGTCACTCAACTTAATTAAACTGTCTAAGGAGATTTTCTACTTGTCTTACTCAACACAGGCCCAGGAGCTTGCTTCAGAAAGCCTGTCAGCCGCAATGGCAACTCGAGTCGAGCTTTCTTTTGAAGTTGGGGTGGATTTGGTGTCAGCTACTTCTAAATTTCCCAATGTGGTCTCTAGTGGCACCGACCTGAAGCAAAACACATGATTGCTACATGATTTCAGATTATTGAGAAGGCCTCCAAGTCCACAGGGGTTTCTCCCACTGCCCTTAGGCAGGGTTAGCCCAAGAATGGTGGAGCATAGTATTTATTTCCCGGTGGCTTAGAACTTCATCATTGCCTGGATTTTAGACTCTAACAGAGAGCACCCTGAAAAGAAAACTATTAAAAATTAAGACCTGCCAAAGAAAATGCTAACTAAAGTTGGCAGTACATTAAAGAAGTAGTTTTCATGAGGAGGTAGGAGTTATCTTAGTGATGCAAATATTGATTAATAGTAGAATATCTACCAATGCCATATTTGTAGAAATGAAACTCCAAGGAAAAAAGTAATGTGAAAAAAAAATTTTGATATTGAAGGGAAGGGCATCCCCTGATGTCAAAATGACTCTCAGGGCACCTGAGTGGCTCAGTCAGGTAAGCATCCAACCTCAGCTGAGGTCATGATCTCATGCTACATGAACTGGAGCCCCACATCGGACTCTGTGCTGACAGCTCAGAGCCTGAAGCCTGCTTCAGATTCTGTGTCTCCCTCTCTGTCTGCCCTTCCCCTGTGGTCTCTCTCCCTCTCCCTCTCTCTCTCTCTCTGTCTTAAAAATAAATAAACATTTAAAAACTTTTTTTTTTACAAATAGTTTATTGTCAAATTAGTTTCCACATAACACTCAGTGCTCATCCCCATAAGTGTCCTCCTCTATTCCCATCCCCCCCTCCCTCCCACATCCATCAGTCCTCAGTTTTTGTCAGCATTCAAGAGTCTCTCATGGTTTGCCTCTCTCCCTTTCCCCCACCATTTCCACCCTTCTTCTCCCCCTTGTTCCTCCGTCAAGTTCCTCCTAATCCTCCTATATGTGCAAACATATATTTGTCCATTAAAAACTTTTTAAAACAAGACACCAACTTGAGTCCTGGGGGTGACCAGGAAACATACATGATCCATAAAAATCACATCTATAACCATGACCATTTTTATTTTACACACTTGCTTTTGTTTATTTTGAGAGAGAGAGTGCACATGTGAGTGCACACACACAAGCAAAAAGAGACAGAGAGACAGAGAGAGCTTTCCAAGCAGGCTCTGTACTGTCAGTGCAGAGCCCAATGCATGTCTCGATCCTACAAACTGTGAGATCATGACCTGAGCTGAAATCAATAGTCAGATGCTTAACTGACTGAGCCACCCAAGCACCCCAACACATTTGCTTTTTAAAAGGTCCTGCTTGAAGGTGTTATGCTTAGCGAAATAAGTCAGGCAGAGAAGGACAAATATCATATGTTTGCACATATAGGAGGATTAGGAGGAACTGAGGACCATGGGAGAGAAGAAGGGGGGAAATGGTGGGGGAAAGGGAGAGAGGCAAACCATGAGAGACTCTTGAATGCTGACAAAAACTGAGGACTGATGGATGTGGGGGGAGGGGGGATGGGCATGGAGGAGGACACTTGTGGGGATGAGCACTGAGTGTTATGTGGAAACTAATTTAACAATAAACTATTTGTAAAAAAAAATAATAATAATAAAAAAATAAAAGGTCCTTGAGGGTGTTATGCTGAGCGAAATAAGTCAGGCAGAGAAGGACAAATATCATATGTTTGCACGTATAGGAGGATTAGGAGGAACTTGATGGAGAAACAAGGGGGAGAAGAAGGGGGGAAATCATGGGGGAAAGGGAGAGAGGCAAACCATGAGAGACTCTTGAATGCTGACAAAAACTGAGGACTGATGGATGTGGGGGGAGGGGGGGATGGGCATAGAGGAGGACACTTATGGGGATGAGCACTGAGTGTTATGTGGAAACTAATTTAACAATAAACTATTTGTAAAAAAAAAAAAAAAGGTCCTGCTGAAAAAAATAAAAGGTTGGGTGAATAGCTATTATCAATAGAATGATGCATGTGATTTGCAGATAATATAATTTCATAACTAAAAAATCATAAGAATTTATTGATAATCTCTTAAAATTAGTAAGGAAGTTTTAAGTAGGCAGACACAGGGTATACTTGCAGAAATCAATAGCTTTCCCAAATATTCACAGTAACTAGTTAAAAGATACACTGAGTCTTTTATTTGAATAATAACAATAAAAATTGGTAATATAGCATATTAATAGGATTGATTTTGACAGTGCACTCCTCTATATAGAAAACTACAACATGTATCTAAATATATATTAAAATATTTTTTAAAGTAGATGTTCTTGGATAGATGACAGAAGCTTATTTTTAAATCATCTTTCCAATTTAATTTAAAAATGTATAGGATCTATTTTTGGATTTACCTGAAGACCTAAAATATTTTGAAGGAGAGCAATAAAGGAACATTTTTCCTCTCCTCTATACTGAAATGTGTTTTACATTTTGTGAGCGCTACAGCATTAAACCAGACAGACGAGTGCTACACAGAACATTGCCAGAAACTACTATCAGGACATGAGCCTTGTGTCTAACAAAGGGAACAGGCTTGACCAAGGCAGAACGGAAGGATTTTTAGCAAAGTGCATGGGGAAATTGGTAAACTACTTGAGAAGACTCAAGTTAGAGCCCATGTCACTGTATATATAAAACCCAACTGAGGGCAGATGGGGTGAGGGAGAGGGGAAGGGAGGTGATGGGCATGGAGGAGGGCACTTGTTGGGATGAGCACTGGGTGTTATATGGAAACCAACTTGACAATAAACTATTAAAAAATAAATAAAAATTAAAGTAATAAAAAAAACCCGAACACAAACAAACAAAAAACCCTCCCTGCTCTCCTCCAGCTTTCCCAGACCCAAGCCAGCCACTCACAGACAGGAAAGTGGGAGCCGTCTGCCCTTCCTTCCATGCTCTTTCTTGCTGCAATTGCAGCTGGTTATGTCAATGCCCCCAGAGCCTCATTTTGAGGAGCAATTGCTATAAATCCAAGATGCTAGCGGTTAATAATAAGTCTGAGCTTGCCTCGGATGCAAATCCTAGTCTTGATTAAAGATGGAAAAAGGCAGTCCTGCTGTTTCTACTGCTTAGCAAATGACTTCGCTTTTCCCGCTGTGCAATATGAAACAGGAGCCTGAATGTAAAATGTAAAACTTTAACTCCTAGAAGGTAGCATGGGAGAAAATCTAAGCAGCTTTGGGTTTGGTGCTAATTTCAGATAGGACTCCAAAAGCACCCTCCATGAAAAGCAGAAGATGGGAAGTTAGCTTTATTAAAATGAAAAACTTGGACTTGTTGAAAGACACCATTAAGAGAATAAAAAGACAAGCCACAGACTGGGAGAAAATCTTTGCAAAACACAGATGCAATACAGGGGTGTTACCCAAAATATGTAGAATTCTGTTAACATGCTGCTGGAGAGGGCTTGGGAGATGCTTGCAGACGGCAGCTTCAGAGGAAGAGGGAAACGCAGGGGAGAGTGAGTGGCCTTCACAGCAAGAAGAAAGGAGCAACCAGGGCTGTCATCGTCCACTTGTGGGAACCCAGAGCACAAAGAGTTCCAAAGGCAGCTCCTAGAGGAGGGATGCCAGCAGTTAATCCTCCTTTTCTGTGTTCGACTCTTCTGGGCACTATGCAGGATTTTAGGAACTGAGTTAGGCAGAAATGACAGTGCCAGGTAATTGCTCCTTTCCTTTCTGTGGATGAGGCCCCAGGGCGTCTGCTGGGGCATGGACCAGAGCACACACCCATGGAGTATATAGAACACTGTGGTAAGCACTGTGGTCCCCACTCAGTTGGCAGTTGAGTTGAGGGTTCTTATGTGGGTGGAAGTGAGCAGGGAAGATTGAAAAAGGAAGGTTTTTGGCTGGAGAAACGTGCTTGTGATGATACAACCAGGTGGGCCTCCCAAGGAGCTGCCCCCTATGGTGCTGAGGTAAAGGAGACCCAGTGGAAAGAAGAAGTTTGACAGGAAACTGGCTGGACATGGGCTGGGGAAGCATGAGGAGGCCAAACGGTTCCAAACCTTCTGTCCTGAACCCGTGTGGGTGTTGCTGCCTTTGGCAGAAATGACAAATGCAGGAGAACGACACAGGTGTTTGCATCTGGAGGGACCTTCAGAGAACAGATTGCCAGTTCAGTTGAAGGCAAGTAAAATCCATAGAAAGGAATTTAAATAGCAGATAAATTAATTACCTGGAAGTATTTTTGAGTTACAGTTTCTCTTGTACAGTATTGTGTCTGTGCTAAAAGGACTCTGCAGGGAAAAAGCAATGCTTAAGTCAGAGATAAGAATTATACAGGTGACATAGTTCTTGCATCAGAAAGTGTCTTCAGCCAACAGGTCAGCTTCCCCTTGGCCAAGGTGATCTTGCCTGTGAGGAGAGTATCCCATGCCACATGCCTAAAAATCAAGTGTCTGTGACATCAAAATCAAGGCAAATGGCTTGATTATGTTCTTCTCTGACAGTTTCTCCCATTTGCCAGCCTGATCCATGAATAAAGTATAAATTCTGCATACACTCTGTACTGTATGCATACTGTATATAATCTGTGTAGTGTAAAGCCATTTAGACTTGATGCCAAAAAAATTAAACTACTAATATTGCACTTTGAAGATTTTGGAAGTAAATGAAATAATGTGATTGTATTTTCACAAGAGACAGCCTTTAGCAAGAATAAAAAAAAAAAAAAAAAACAAACCCTAGAGAAACAGAATGCCTGGGTCTCTGGACATTAATTCCCTCCCTTGGAAGGCCTTCAGGAATCCCATCCATGAGGTCAGCAAGAAATCCTCAGTCATTCTCGTTTATTGCCATCTGTCATCTTGATTATTTGTTGGGATTTCATTTAGTGATCTGAATCCAGAGATTGTCCGTCAGCATCAGGAGCCAGGGGATGACCTTGTATGGCTGCCTCTGATGCTGTCCCAGCCTTCCTGCATTTGATAAATGACACACCCCTCCTCCCACTCCTGGGAGAAATGAAGTACAGGCTCAGGGCCTTATCGATTTTCCATAACAACAGATGCATCTTTAGTACTCTATTTTTATTTCAGAAGTGGCCTTCTGACCTGATTCAGGTCTGTAAATCAGCTGACAAAATGTATTGCTACTGTTCTTCCTGGCATGATCTTTTATGCCATGACTTTTTCTTATGTGTGATGTGGAGAATATCCTTTGGGTTCAGGTACACCCCCTTCTTCATTGGAAAGCATTTCTGAACTTTAATTTCAAAGATGTTTTTAGAGGGGAAATAAAAGGACCACAGCCCTTGATCCACTGTTGCTTGACAAGTCAGGCTCAGAAAGCTACAGTGTGCCCCAAATGTGACTGCACTCAGGGTGACCAGCTGCATTTCTTAGCCCAGTTGGGGTAAGGGTGAACATTTCCACCAGCAGGGCAGCGAGTTGCTCTAGAGCTTTTATGCTCTGTAAGAGCTGTCCATGGATAAGTTCAGACTTACCAGGTCATTCCCATTGTGTGACAAGGAACTGTAAACCATGAGTGTCTTGAGTGTGAGAACTAAACCAAGTTGATCTGTGTCCCCGGACATAGCCCCGTGCCTGGCACAATCAACTCCTGTTGGCTGGTTGAGGGAACAGGTGGCCTTGGTTGCCAGCACCACATATCCTTAGGAAGCAAAGCACTGTTGATTCCCTGGCTGTAGAACATTCTGCTTCCTCCATTAGAAAACCACTCTACTGGGGCGCCTGGGAGGCTTAGTCGGTTAAGCGTCCGACTTTCGCTTGGGTCATGATCTCACGGTTCGTGGGTTTGAGCCCCGCGTCGGGCTCTGTGCTGACTGCCAGCTCAGAGCCTGGAGCCTGTTTCAGTCTGTGACTCCCTCTCTCCCTGACCCTCCCCTGCTCACACTGTCTCTCTCTCTCCTAGAAACAAATAAAAACATTAAAAAAAAAAAAAAAAGAAAACCATTCTGCTGTCTTGGAACATGTTTTAGTCTTCTGAGGATGATGTGGCATTCCCTAGGCTTCTAACAGACCCAAGCCAGGTTCACTGACTGGCTATCCCTGAGTGGAGAGATCAGAGTCCAGAGAGGGTCAGAGCTTGGGTTGCCTCATTATTCAGTGGCTAACATAACTGCACATGGGGCTTCCTTTCTTGCCAGCATCTGATGGGTATAAGCGCCTTCGTCAGGAACGACTGACTTCAGGTAGGACCTCAGGTTAACTGCTTGTTGCCAGAGTCTTTCACTCTTGTCCATTTTGTGCACAACTCTTCTTGGCTTTCTAATTGTTCCACATCTATGTTTGTGGACCACCACCTCCTGACTGGCTTTCCTGACATCTCTTTTATGTGTTTCAAATGGCTCCTTTGCTCTCCGTTCTCACAGATATGAACAGAGAATGTTCCTATTCCTTTCTCTCAGTCTTAGCATGGGTTCCCCAAGGAGCAGACCCTGGGCTAAGATGCAAGTGCAGGAGGCCTGGGAGGTGAACCCAGGAAGGGCAGTGGGGAAGTGAGATAGGAAGGGAAGGAAATCAGTACAAGGCGTGTCAACGACCAGTTGGGTTCAGTCCCACTGGAGAGCTCTAGGAGGTGGTTTTTAACCTGCAGCTCCCAACTGTCATTGGCTGGGGCTGTCCCTGGGGCATTAACCCTCAGCTCTCCAGTCTGTTCCACTGTCCCAACTGCATAATGGGAGACAGCCTTTGGGTGGAGATTCTCAGGTTCTTCCTTGAGGACTGTAAGTGCTCAGGGTGCACAGCTGGGATGTTAATGGGCACGAGCTACACTCAGGTTTTGAGGATCTTCAAGGAAAATTCTAAGGGGCTTTGGCTTCCATACCTGCTTGCTTCGTGGACTGGGGCAAGCAGCCCAAACTCTGTTGGATTCAATTCTCCCCTCAGAAAAACAAGGACAGTTGTGGTACACACTCATATCATGGTTGCCAAAACTGCAAAATGCATATAAAGAGCTTTCTCTGGCTAAGGAAGTTCAAAATATTTTAGCCATTAATGGTGCCATTACCATACTTGTCTTTTGTTGATTGTTTCAGACTGAAATTTGCTCAGTGCACTGTGATAAGGTGTCTCCAAAAATATGCCTCAAGAAGTTGCAGTTACTAGGAGATAGGAAGCATGAGTGTCTGGCCTTAAGATAAGTGAGCTAGGGAAAGTCATTTCCCCTCTCTGGGCCCATTTTCTCATTCGGGAATTTGAGACTAGACAAGGGTTCTAATCACTGATGAGTCTATGGAATGATTATTCATGGAAGGCTGTGCTTTACTCCCCACAAGACTTTTCACCTCCCAAATTCATTTTCACACACCTTAGCAATGTTGCCTTGGGAACCATATTACATCATTGGACACATAGCTTCCTGAATTCTGCTTTTTTCAAAAAGAAAAAAATATGGTGCCCAGTTTGAGATACACTATTGTACTGCCTCATTAGGAACTGCTTGGTAGGTCACCTAGCAGATAGGTGGTGGAGTCCTTAGCTCTAGACTTGGTTCTGTGCCTTTGTTAGACAGCTAGTCCACTTAGCTTCTAAGCCCCTACTCACAGAGATTCCAGAACATTCTATAGACCTCACACTCAGTTGCATGTGGGTCTTGGAGAAGGAAAGGTTCCCAAGAGGAACGTCAACTTACCTGAGCTCCCTGGGTTAGTGGACTCAATCTGAGAGCTACATTTATTGTTTAGGAACATTTGTGTCATGGGAGGCCTATCTTTCCTGGCACTAGGGCTCTGGTGCTCTTCTGGAAGGCTTTGACACAGCACAGCTGAATTTAGTAATGTAAGAATAATCCAGTAAAATTCAACAACTGAATATTGACTACCCTGTTTAATAAAAAGCATCTGAAAATACTTTGGGTTCTTTTTTTTTTTTCTTAAATAGTTTATTTTCAAGTTGGTTTCCATATAACACCCAGTGCTCATCCCAACAAGTGCCCTCCCCCGATGCCCATCACCCCTTTCCCTTCTCCCCCGCCCCTGCCAGCTCTCAGTTTGTTCTCAGCATCCAAGATTCTCTCATGGTTTGCCTCCCTCCTTCTCCTCAACTATTTTTCCCCTTCTCCTCCCCCATGGTCCTCCATTAGCTTCCTCCTAATCCACCTGTATGTACAAACATATGGTATTTATCCTTCTCTGCCTGACTTATTACACTCAGCACAACACCCTCTAGTTCCATCCATGTTGCTACAAATGGCCAGATTTCATTCTTTCTCATAGCCATGTAGTAGTCCATTGTATAGATAAACCACATCTGCTTGATCCATTCATCTGTTAATGGACACTTAGGCTCTTTCCATGTTTTGGCTATTGCTGAGAGTGCTGCTATGAACATTGAGGTATATATGCCCCTATGCATCAGCACTCCTGTACCCCTTGGGTAAATTCCTAGCAGTGCTATTGCTGGGTCATAGGGGAGCTCTATTGTTAATTTTTTGAGGAACTTCCACACTGTTTTCCAGAGGGGCTGCACCAGTTTACATTCCCACCAACAGTGTAGGAGGGTGCCCATTTCTCCACATCTTCACCAGCATCTAGAGTCTCCTGATTTTTTCATTTTCGTCACTCTGACTGGCGTGAGGTGGTATCTCAGTGTGGTTTTGATTTGTATTTCCTTGATGAGGAGGGACACTGAGAATCGTTTCATGTGTCTGTTGGCCATCTGTATGTCCTCTTTAGAGAAGTGTCTGTTCATGTCTTCTGCCCATTTCTTCACTGGATTATTTATTTTTCAGGTGTGGAGTTTGGTGAGTTCCTTATAGATTCTGGATACTAGCCATTTGTCTGATATGTCATTTGCAGCTACCTTTTCCCATTCCATCAGTTGCCTATTAGTTTTCCTGATTGTTTCCTTGGCCATGCAGAAGCTTTTTATCTTGATGAGGTCGCAGTAGTTCATTTTTGCTCTTGATTCCCTTGCCTTTGGGGATGTGTCAAGTAAGAAGTTGCTGTGGTTGAGGTCAAGGAGGGTTTTCCTGCTTTCTCTTCTAGGGTTTTGATGCACAAAAATAAACTCAAAATGGATAATGGACCTGAATGTGAGACAGGAAACCATCAAAACCCTAGAAGTGAAAATACTTTGGGTTCTTGATGGAACATTCAAAATGCTTGCCTTTCCCACTTCTTACTATATGCTAGGACTTGTAAAATCTCTTGTTGCTGTATATTTACTGACAGAGCAGTCATTTATAGAGCACATTCAGGCTTTGTAAGGAGAGTTTGGGAGTCAAATATGAATGAGAAATAGCCCCTGCCTGTGAGGAGGGGCCAATCCAGGAAGAAACATATATTTGAGGCAATACTCTCAGGAGAAAGTATGACATGGCCACATTTTATCTGTAAGTGTGTACTAAGTATGTGAAAAGAGATATTAAAATGAGAGCTAGGATTTATTGAACAGTTACTATGTGCTGGGCACTTGTTTTAGTACTTTATATACATTAGTGTTTAGCTTCACACAACTCTATGAAGTATAGGTGGCAATAGTCACAATGTTAGATGAGGAAATTGAGGCCCAACATTGCCCAGCTGGTAAGATGTGGAGTCAGAATGAGAAACCAGGAGATCTGCCTTCACACCTTACTGAAAATCCATCCAACCAATATGAAAAGAACTTGGTAGGGATAGAGGGGAGGGGCTGAGAGAGCTAGGTCTGGGGTGAGGGCATCAAGGGTCAGGAAAATTTGAGCCAACTCTGATTTTTCAGTTGGGTGCCTGAGGATTTAGAGGCCCTGCCAGTTCATAAGGTGGATACAGAATGAAAACCTAGTAGGTGGCTCTGAGATAGGAGAGAACAGATTAGGTCTGAGTTGGGGTAAGTGGTGTTAGTGGGATAGTGAGGAGAATCTCCAAGGGGGCTCACTGGAGAAGTCTGAAAAGTCAAGGCAGCATTTTGGTCCACCCAGAGATGGCCAGCGCGTGTTCATTGGGTGACCTTCCCACATGACCTTCTTCTCTGGAGAGGGCACTAAGGCCTGTTGTATTTGTTCTTGCCTTCACATATCTTCTCTGAGTTCTACACCTGTCTGTCACGCCCTCCTGGGAAACTATACTCCACAATGGTTTGGCACTTCCCTCTACACCTCACCTCTCTCAGCACACCCCTCCTTTTCTCCCCTCTAGCCCCACTATCCTTCTTGAATTGCACCAACACATGTTGGTCCCTCACGCCCACCCCAGCTTTTCTGGGCTTTCTGTCTTACCAGTTTTTCCTGTACTTATTTCCTGTTCCCCTCCTACTTCTTCCCTCCCTTCACAGGTACTTCAAGTCCAAGAGAGCATCTTCTTATGTTCATGATAGTTGAAACTTTATATTCCTAATTGAAATTAAATTGTCAGTTACTAATCTCCTTGTACCTTAGTGCCTAGCAAATGGCAGGCACATAATAAGTGTTCAACAGATGTTACTTGAATGAATGAATGAATGAATGAATGAATGAATGAATGAATGAAGCAAGCAAGCAAGCCTGGGCAGTCTTATTTCTCTCCCATTTGGAGATTGTTTTTACCTTCTGTGAGGACAGAACCCATACCTTGCTGAAATGTTCTGGACAATAAGAACTCTTCTGCTGAGGTATTTCCTCCAGCCCCTGACCTCAGAGATCAGGAAGGACCCTTGGGCAGAGTTTAATGACGTGGCTCAGCCAGTGCAAGGCTCTGCAACTCTGTGGCTCTGCACTGACTGGAATCACAGAGTTTATGATTCAACATGAACACCACCTTAGCAGACAGAAAGTGCGCTGGGTTACATCAAGGCAGCGTGATATTCCTGGGGTCCTCCCCTCTTTGAAGAATGGCAGACCTAGCGTGGCCTTCTGGTTGAACCCATGTGTCAGCACACTGTCTGTCTCCACTGCAAGGCTCAAGGCTCTGCAGCAAGAAATTACCTACTAATGATTCGCTTGTTTGCTTGTAATTAATGACTACTGAGGGCAGGCAAATCAGGGCCAGTGATCAGTCCTAATTCATTGATCAAAATGTCCCACTGACCAGGGACTCCAGGAAGCACCTGCACTCGAGTCACCAATAATTCTCTTCCTACCCACACAGCAGGGGTTGACATTTAACAAGCAGAAGCTCCCTGGCGGACTTTTGATTGAGCCTGGCTTTCCAAAGCAGTGGGAAAGGGGACTGAAAAGGAAAAAGAGTTATTTGCAGTTGAAACAAAAGAAAAAGAAATTCCAGAGGCAGCCAGCCTAGGATGCTGGACACAGAATTTGGCTATCACATTTCAGTGGCTTGTGGGACTATGTGTGTATGGTTTAACCAAACCTAAATGTAGGGTTTGGAGTATTTTTGGCAGGATCTTAAGGGTAGGTAGCATTTTTACTAGCTTTACCAGCCAGCTGTTTGTCTTGCCTCTGAGGTTAAATGATGTTCCCAGTGCCCTAAGGAGCCGCCTCCTTTGTATGTGCACCAGGGTCCCTGCAGCAGTGAGCAGGAGAGAAGTCTGTGGTCAGCATGGTCAGGGGGCCTGGCCAAGTGCCATGACACACAGCTGCTGTGTCAGGAACTTTGGGAGGATCTTTCTCTGCTCAGAACCCAGCCTTTCAAAATTACCTGGCCAGGTTGAGTCCACACTGTTAGAGCTGGTTCTGGCTTTATTCTCAGGTCACCTTAGAAGGCAAAACCCCAAGAGTATGGTAGGGATCTTGGGATTCAGTGGTGGGCTTAATGACTGAAGACAGAGACTTCCTGGAAACTGAGGCCCTAAGGGGTACTTAAGGGTCAACTGGAGAAAGTGTGTTCGAGATGGTCTCCAGAAGAAGATGTGTGAAAGGGAGAGAAAGAGCGCCATCCAGGTGGCTAGAACAAGAACCTTTGTCTCATTCTATTTTTCCCAAACTGGGCTGCCTTCCATATTTGGGGTCAGCTCCTGTGGGCAAGCCATCAAAGACTTTGGATAATAGACTCTGTTGCCTGCAAGGGGTCTGGTGTCGGCAGGTGCAAGGACTGGGGCAATGGTGGGGAGGAGTTTGAAGGGGGCAGTGACTGGGTGTGTAACAGAGTTGGCACTCAGAGGCAGCCATGGTCAAGATTTGTCTTTGCCATGGACACTGCCTTTTTGGATGGTGGTTAAAGGTACAGACACTGGGATCAGTTAAACCTGGGATTGAGTTCGGGCTCCAGGTCCTTGAACACAGTCACTTAAGTGTCTAAACCACAGTCTTATTCATCTATGAAGTGGGGAAAATAGTAAGGATGCATTCTTCGTAGAGGAGTTTGGAAGATCCATTAGATAAATTTGGAGAATTAACTATTTTCTTACAATCTCTCTTTGGCATCTCCCATAGAACCAAGTGCTTGGAACACAAGAGATGCCAAAGATTCTTCTTGGATTGAATTAAATGCTTGGGAATGTGATAAGAAGTCTCTGAGCCTGCGGGCATCACCGCCACTGGGAATCCTCCTAGTGTCCACCCAGAGCCACAAGGGGGTTCTATCTGCTCCGTCTTCATCCCCTCTTTTCCTTTCTTAGTTCATTGTTTTCATTTTCAACATTCCTTTGTTCCTCACTACACTTTGACTAAACCTGATCGGTTTTCCTTGCATCAGAATCAGTACTTCTGAAGAATACTAGTGGGGCCAACAGTAGCACTTTTAAGTTTCCAAATCAGAAAATGTCTTTTGTAGGTTAGGAAACTGAGGCTCAGAGGAGACCCACGACTCACCATGATGAACCCAGAGCTCTCTGGAGAACTGGATCCAGCTTGTGGCACAGTTGGGCATCAGTACTAGAAGACATCAAGAAGTTCCATCTTGGGGCACCTGGATGGCTCAGTCGGTTAAGCATCTGCCTCTTGATTTCTGCTCAGGTCATGATCTCACGGTTCATGAGATTGAGCCCCACATGTGCTCTGTGCTGATAGTGTGGAGACTGCTTGAGATACTCTCTCTTTCTCTGTCCCTCCCCCGCTCACACTGTCTCTGTCTCCCAAAATAAGTAAATAAACTTTAAGAAAAAAAAGGTTCCATCTTGAGTCAGTCACAGCCACTAAACCTAGTCAGTCATTGAGTGGAAAAGAGGAAGGACAAAGATCTGTACACCACACCAACTTCCCAGTGAATTTATAGGGTGAGACATAGCTACTGAATTCTAGAAATACTTGCTGATCCCCAAGGTGCTGATACTACCCTGAGGTCACAAAGCTCTGTTCCAAGCCTCTCAGAATGATGTCTCTTCGTGGTTAGCTGCCACTTCAATTTGGTTGTCAAAGTCCCTGCAGAGTTTTGTTTTGTTTGTTTTTTCCTGATGAGGCCAGATATGTGGGTTATTTCCTTCTTTGAATCTAGGCTAAATTGGGGGATGAATCCATAACCCTCTCTGCATGTTGATTGTTCACTGTAGCCCAAACAGACCCTATGTCCTTATACCCCCTTCTCCAGAGACCGATGGGGATGGGAAGACATCACCAAGGGAGACTTTCATATACTAAGCAAGAGAAATTAGCATGCTCTGGGTAATGTGACTGCTCCTATTTACTCTGGCTTCCGTCCCACAGATACAGCTGGAATCATGGGACCTCAGGCAGTGCTTAGTTCCCTCCTCTGGGCCAAACAGAGGTCAGAGAGCAAGTGCTTTGGAGCACTGAGCTGGACCTCTAACCTCAGCTCTGTTCCCTGCTCACCTCTGAGGATTGATTGCACCTCCTCCTTCCTGCCTTGAGCACTCCCAGGCCTAGTTGGAGAAGTTATTCAGGGGTATTGACATAGGATCCTGGTTTTTGGTTAGAGAATTTCATGGGTTGGATTCTGTTCTGCATCATCCTGCAATGCAATGAAGAATTACTAGACTCTCAGTCCCATTCGCAGGGACTAATAAGTAAAGGTGCAGGCTTCTTTCTCAACAGGATTGACCCATTGACTCTGTGAGCTTTTTATTTTCTCAGTGTATTTACTTACATAAACATTCATGTTTCGGAATCCTTAGTTAAGGTTATAGGTTTTGGGGCACCTGGATGGCATAGTCGGTTAAGTGTCTTGACTTCGGCTCAGGTCATGATTTCACCGTTTTTGAGTTTGAGCCCTGCACTGGGGGCTCTCTTCACAGCCCACTTCAAATCCTCTGTCCCCCTCTCCCTCAGCCTACCCCCCATGCATGCTCTTTCTCTTTTGCTGTCTCTCTTTCAAAAATAAAAATAAACATTAAACAAATAGGTTTTAATGGCAAGTGTTGCACTTTATTTTATATTATTTTAATTACAGTCACAGAGAAATCATGACTATATTATTACGTGGTACATGACTCAAGAAAATTAAGTAAATTCCATAGTAATATATTCTACATAGACTCAATTCCTCTGTTTTCACTTAGTAATTTACATTTACTGAACACCTAAAGTTTGGTAGTTATATTCTAAACATGTACATATTTTTCTCTGTTATAAATTTTCCCCCAACTTAATTTTTCAAAGGAGCTCAAGGGTCTTTGGAAGCAAAGTAAAAGTGTAGTGTTGTTCCAGGATTCTATTAGCCAGAAACCACTATTCAAAGGCACCAGGGTACTTGTCAGTAGAGTTTTAGCTTGTTGAGTTTAATAGTGGCCTTAAGGATCTGTGGGTCCTAAACTGTCTTTTGAGCATGGAAAAAAATCAAATTATGTCCCGAAAAGTGTTAGGGACGAGTGTACTTTATAACATGTGGTCTTTTTATTTGGTGGCCTGTATGTTAGCACATGGTAGGTAGCTCTCTCTCTGGAATATGCCATTCCCTTTTCTATCCTGAGTAATAGAATTTAATGTTGCCCCGTTTTCTTTCTGAATCCAACACTCGCTCATGGAACCTTTGTGTAGAAGGTAGTCGGGAATGTCTTTGGGAATAAAGTTTCTATCATTTGTGTGTGTGCATGTGATGCTGAATTCCTATATTTTTCCTAACTTATAAACTTCTGAAGACTGCCAGGGATCATGGAAGCCACACTACCTGATCATCAGTGGCCCGTTCACTCAGACTGTCCTCTTGACCTCAGAGGCCACCTGTCCACCCATCTGTCCCTATGGACAGTAGTGAAACGGAACTCAACCTTCAGCCCAGGGTAGCACCTCTCCCACTCACAACTCATGGCCATGTGGGAATTGAGAAAATGGCTCCTGGTCCACTTCTTCAGGACATAAAGTCTTCTCAGACTCATGAGAAAGCTGGCAGTTGAAAAATGTCTCCTGATACTCACTCCATCCTACTCCATTCACAAAGCCTGAGAGAGGCAAGTCAGAGCCTAAGGGCCCTTGAGTTTGTTACTGAACTACTGGTTTTCTGGGGAAAGGATGTCTAGGTGTTATCATCTGCATAATTAAGTGCTTTTTATTAAAAAAAGGTTCAAGAACATCATATTTATTTATTTAAAAATATTTATTAGAGGGGCGCCTGGGTGGCTTAGTCGGTTGAGCATCCGACTTTCGCTTAGGTCATGATCTCGCGTTCGTGGGTTTGAGCCCCGCGTCGAGCTCTGTGCTGACTGCCAGCTCAGAGCCTGGAGCCTGTTTCAGTCTGTGACTCCCTCTCTTTCTGACCCTCCCCTGCTCATGCTGTCTCGCTCTCTCTCTCCTAGAAATAATAAATTAAAAAAAAATATTTATTAGAGAGAGAGGCAGAGAAGAGAGAGAGGGATGCAGAGAATCGCAAGCAGGCCCCATGCTTCCAACTCAGAGCCCAAAGTGGGGCTCGAGCTCCATGAACCATGAGATCATGACCTGAGCCAAAACCAAGAGTCAGATGCTTAACCAACTGAGCCACCCAGGCTCCCCAAGAACATCATATTTAAACAACTGATAAAGTCTGGAAGTCTGATAAAAGACAGTAATGTTTCAGTGATTAACACAGTCAGAGGTGTAAGATTTGGAGGGTAGGGTGAAGATTTTATTGAAGACACTGGTGTTGAAAATGAACATTGTGTTTTGGTTTGGTTGTTCCACAACCCACTTTCCATGCCCCCTTTCCTGAAGGACACAGATTGCCTCGGCTCTTTGCACAAAATAATATGCGATCTGCCTCGAGGGGATTCAGGGACTTAATCTTCTCGCCCTTGCTCATTGCCTTCCCTCAGAAGTGTTAGAAATGTGCCTCTGCAGATGTTACAGTCTCTGAGTGACTTAATGACTTAAATGACTTAAAATGTCACTGCCACTTTTAAAATTTGGATTATCTTTGCTTTGCTTTTCAATGAGCAGAAACCGTGTTTTTCATATTTTAAAATGTGGAGCTTCTGGGGTGCCTGGTGGCTCAGACGGTTTAGTGTCCAACTTCGGCTCAGGTCATGATCTTGCTGTTCGTGGGTTTGAGCCCGTGTTGGGCTCTGTGCTGACAGCTAGCTCAGAGCCTGGAGCCTGTTTCAGATTCTGTGTCTCCCTCTCTCTCTGACCCTCCCCTGCTCTCTCTCTCTCTCTCAGAAATAAATAAAACATAAAAAAATTAAAATATAATTTTATTATTATATTAAATAAATATTTAAAAGAAATATTAAAAGAAAATAAATGTGGAACTTCAGTAAAATTCAGGTTTGCCTTTTCCCCACTTCCCATGCATTAATAACTCTGTTATGTTAATAATCCTTTGAAGCACATGTACTTGGCCCCGCTGTTCCTTAGGGAGAATGCGTCCTCACTGCCAGCCTTGTACTTGGATGCCGGGGATACCACCACCAACTGCCTTTCCTCACATACCCTACCTGAGCTGGGTGGGGCCCCAGGGAAGGAGAGACAGCAGTTAACTTCTCCCTCCCTCCCTCCCTTCCTTCCTTCCTTCCTTCCTTCCTTCCTTCCTTCCTTCCTTCCTTCCTTCCTTCCTTCCTTCTTTTCCCCTCTTCCTTCCTCCTTCCTTTCCTTCCCTCCCCTCCTT
>JAESUZ010000457.1:0-351562 GCA_017311185.1 Proteles cristata cristata | reverse complement strand
CCTAATCCTCCTATACGTGCACATATATGATATTTGTCTTCTGCCTGACTTATTTCGCTCAGCATAACACCCTCAAGGTCCATCCATGTTGCTACACATGGCCAGATTTCATTGTTTCTCACGCCATGTAGTATTCCATCGTATAGATACACTCACGCCTCAGTCAGAGGTGGCTAAAATGAGCCAATCAGAGAACTCTAGATGCTGGCGCGGATGTGGAGAAACGGGCACCCTCCTACACTGTTGGTGGGAATGTAAACTGGTACAGCCCCTCTGGAAAACAGTGTGGAGGTTCCTCAGGAAACTAACAATAGAACTCCCTATGACCCAGCAATAGCACTGCTAGGAATTTACCCAAGGGATACAGAAATGTTGATGCATAGGAGCACATGTACCCCAATGTTCATCGCAGTGGACCAGAATTCCAATGCATGCCAAAGTTATGTTCTATAGCCCCAGGCTTAGTAAATGTCTAATCAGGAAAACTGGCCAGTTTTAGTCTTGGGTCCCATTCTGGGTTCTAATTCACCATGAAATTTAATGCAATCCCATGTGCTTTCTTAGATTCTGGGTGAAGTCTTTTCCTTTGGGAAAAAACAAAACAAAACAAAACAAAAACAAAGCTAGGTTTTGCATAAGCACGTGCTTGCTTTCTCTGAGCCTCGGTGAAAACGTAGCTACTAGGGTGCAGTAGAAAGGGCACTTGATTTAGATCTGGCCCCAGGATCATTCTTGCTTTGTGAGCTAGACCTCAGTGCCCCCCCCTTTTTTTTTTAAATGTTGTATTTATTTCTAGGAGAGAGAGAGACAGCATGAGCAGGGGAGGGTCAGAGAGAGAGGGAGTCACACACTGACACAGGCTCCAGGCTCTGAGCTGGCAGTCAGCACAGAGCCCGATGCGGGGCTCGAACCCACGAACCGCGAGATCATGACCCAAGCGAAAGTCACCCAGGCGCCCCTAGACCTCAGTGCCCCTTCTGCAAAGCAGAGCTCTGGGAATAGCCATGAGCATTAGGAAAGATCATGTAAGGGAAATGGTGATAGTTTAACACATTAGTACCTCTTACTTTTTCTCCTAAAGAACTTGGCTGTTCATTCAAGGAGAAACACATTGAACAGTACCCACCCCATTAGAACAGGAAATGGCTTTGCTCCTTCCCACCCCCACACCTCTGTCTCTGCTTCCTGTACACGTGGAATGCTTCCTCTGTAGGTATGTAAGCCCTTCCTTCTTTGAGGCTCCACATATCTGACTCACCCATGCAGTCTTCACTGCTCTGGCTCATGCTGATATTTTTCTTCCTGACCCCAAGTACCATTCACTGTCTGATACATGTTAATATAGATAAAGAATTGTTGTAAATGTGGCCATAGATGTAGTTCTCACTTTCAGATAGAGGTAAGTAGTGGCAGATTGCATCTTCCAAAGTGGTCACAGTGATAACGAAAGGATCAAGTCCTCTTCCAGAATCTTGTTCCTCCCCCTTGACGTCTGCCGTACCTTAGTAACCACCCTCTGTATGACTTCCCAGGCTAGATTATAAAAGACCATGCAACTTCCTCCTCTGGCTTTCTGTTTTGAAACTTGTGCCTTGTAGCTCTGAGCCACCATCTGAGAAGTCCTCATGCCAGAGAGACCCCGAGGAAAGACCATGTGGAGAAACTACACTGAAACAGAAAGAGAGGTCAAGGAGCCCAAGCAGATCCAGCCTCCCAGGTGTTTGAGACTCCCCAACTCAGGTGCCAGAAAGGCAGTGAGTAGGAATCACATTTCCAGTTCCAAATGCTAAGTCATCGCAATTGTGTGAGAAGCCAACTAAGGGCTATTTACCCCCCAGAAATGTGAGACATAGTAAAAGAAGTTCTGTTGCCTTAAACCACTACTTTTTGGAATAGTCATTATGCAGCAATAAGCATGTATATGATACATGTATGTGTACAAATATATATACACATATAGATAGATGTGTGTGCACATACATACATATGTGTTTGGGGGGTAGAGCCTGCCTTTTACAATCCTCCAACTTGTGTGTTTGTGCACCTAACTCTTGCTTCTTCAATGGGTCTATAAACTCCACGAGAGCAAGGCTATGTTGTATACTTCCTAGTTATCCTGGCCAGAGTTAGAGCAGCCTGGCAAATGTAACCACTGCATTGTGCATCTTTGAATGAAATTGACAAGAAAACATCTGTGCGCACATCTGTGTCCCTGAAAAGCATGCTATCCTTCACAGGATGCAACTGTGATCATGAAGAAATCAAAGTCTCTTTGGTACTTGAATCTTTCTCAAAGGAACCCTGTATCTTTGGAAAGAACCATTCGCCTGAAATCACTGAGAGTAAGCCACTCAATTTTATTCTGTGTCATAGACTCAGGGAAAGAGAACACTGCTCTCACCAGCCCTTCCACCTACAGGCACTTGACAGCCAACCTCTTGGAGGTGAGGAGGCAGGACCTTGTTTCCTCAGTGCAGGACCCCCGTGGGATTTGTAGCTTCCATCTTCAGACTGAAAAATAGCCCCTTTGCCTGTCTCCTTATCTTAATGTTACCTAGGAGATTGAAGGTTTTTTATGCAGATAACCATGACAGTCTGGTCCAGCTTATTTGAGCTATGACGAGAAAACTTAAACATTGGAGTCTCTCATAGGATAATAAAGTTATTTGTATTCCTCCCTGAAACTACAACAAAACCATGTTTCTCAAACATCAAAAGGGTCATTCTTAAGAGAATTATTTTAATAGATTTGTCCTTAGATCTATATGAAATGCCCTGAAATTCAATGCTTATGTGAGAAGAGATGGGAGGAAGTAATGATGTGAACTCTTCCTGCCTTTGAAAATCCGCTAAGTCCTTTTACCCACCCGTTGCACAAACTCACTCTCCAAGCAGATCAGGTGAGCTGCATGCCAGCATCTTTGAGTATATGTGGAACCTGTCTTTGGGCATTGGAGTAGCAAGAGGGGTCTTCATTATCTCTGACTGGCCTCTTCTTAAATGAGCCCGAGATTTGTCCTGGTTTATGTAGTAAATATGTACATTTGCATCTGGCTTCTGTGATGTGATGACCAAGGTTAATGCGTCACAAGGTTTATGTTGCCTCCACATTTTTTTGGTCTCAAAATAATTATGTTGGTTTCTTTAAGGATTTCTTTGAATGTGTTTTCAGTTCCAACAATCCTACAATGACATGCAAGCACCTAGAAAGACATAAGCTAGCCAGCAATGACACAAAATCCTAAGTTCTGACAGGGGACCAAAATGTCATTAGCATGTAGCAGGGAATATGATGGGGTTCTGGGGCAAGAACAGAGTGGAACCCCTCCCTCCTCTTTTGTGTATACCTTTCCTCTTTCCTTTGAACAGAAATTGCAGTGGTTATTATTTTGTTCTTCATGAATTCAGGAATTTAGCCGGATTTTATTTTTCTTCTTTTAAAAAAGTTAAGCACTAATATGTTTCTGTGCTTGTTGTAATGGCCAGATTTAGTCAGAAATTTTATATTTTCTGCCTACCTTTCTTTCCTATTTCTGAAGCTTCACAAATTTGTCTGGACTTGAAAGGCACTTATTAAACACCTACCTTCTGTTGCTGTGATTTTCAATTTGCCAACTTCATGTAGAATGTCAAAATTTGACACTTATGGGAAACATGTAAGAGAACCTCCAGACTCCGAAAGAAGTAGAACATGATTTTGTTCCCTTGGCGGTAACTGGTTTCCAATATCATTTGTCCTCTAGCACACATTCTTGCCTCTGAGCCTTTGGATATCACCTGTCAGAGACATCAGGACTGCCACAGATGCTTTTTTAGGTTGCCTTGACCTTCAAATATTTGTAGTTGAGGGCTGTGGGATTATGTAGCATCTCATCCGGTAAGGTAAGCTCCAACTGTATTGAGGACCCTCTTTGTCTAATCTTTGGTTTATTGATAGAAGTTACTATGCAGTTAGATTACCTCCTAGCCCTTTATCAAATCTTGCCAGCCTACGCCACTAACCTTCACTTTCCCCGAGTCCTTATTTACCACTGGGCTGCATGGTTACTTCAGGCTGCATTAGTTCCATGGAGAACTTAATGTGACTAACAGCAAGTTTTTGTGAGCTGAGTTTTACTGTAAATTTTCTGCCCCAGGTGATGACATAGAGTATACTCTGGACTTTTGACTCCCATTCAAGGTAGAGTAGCTTGTTGGATTAATGTTCCAGTAGGAATAATTATGGACTCTGGACAAAATAACAAAAAAACAATTGTTTAAAAGCTCTGAAAAGTGAAAAAAGCCAATAGAAACTGGAAGGAGTATGAAACTTGAAAGAAGGAAACCATACCTATCAGCTCTTCCTCTGTGAATCTCCATAGTGTGTGCAGTGCATGGAGGATAGAGCTAAAACAGAAAACAGTGATGTTATTGGGCTGAGGCACATGAGATTAGACTTTTTTCTAGCTACTGGAAGATCTAGAAATTGGGAGGCATCCGGGGCGCCTGGGTGGCTTAGTCGGTTAAGCATCCGACTTTCGCTTAGGTTATGATCTCACCGTTCGTGGGTTCGAGCCCCGCGTCGGGCTCTGTGCTGACTGCCAGCTTGGAGCCTGGAGCCTGTTTCAGTGTGTGACTCCCTCTCTCTCTGACCCTCCCCTGCTCACGCTGTCTCTCTCTCCTGGAAATAAATAAAACATTAAAAAAAAATTTTTTTAAAGAGAAATTGGGAGGCATCCCAGAAAGAGAGGCTTGACAGCAGGGGAGCCCTAAAGCATACATATAAATTCCCCTGATGTTCTGACTGACCCCTGAATTGTCCATGCTGAGGGGGACACCATGTAGTGGGGAGTGGGGGACACAACAGCTAAAAGGCTGGAATTGCTAAGTAAAGATTTCACAGCCACAGCTCTGGAGAGACAGACTGTAGAGTTCAAGTCCCCAGTGTTTTAAGGTAAATGGTAAAAGGTAAGGTAAATGGCTCAAACTTCCCATTCAGATCCTATGGGGACAACATCCCAGGATTGAGAGCACAACCAGAACAGACTTTGTTAGAGAAAAGCCTAAAACCAGCACTAGATATGACCCTCCAGTAATCTACTGCCCTGCTAAAACAAATTCAGCCCTCTTCCAAGGAAGACAACAGAATCCAGAGTCTCCTTAGTACATCATCTTTAAAGTCAGATATATCATCAAGAATGACAAGACACACGTCGAGTAGATTCTAAATTATTTTGCTTTAATCTTGCCTGCTTCAAACTGTAACCAGTCTTGCTCTGCTAACTAGAAGACAGCACAGTGGCCTTCTTGAGATATCTTGCTTTTTAAAAATTTTTTATGTTTATTTATTTATTTATTTTTGTACATTAAGGATTTTAATAAATGCATTTAAATAGATGCATTCTTATTGAAAATAAAGAAAAATAATTTACTAGAGGAGCAGGCCATTTCACAGAAAAAGAACCTAAGTGGCTAATACTAGGTGGAAAGATGCTCAAACTTTCTAATATTCAGGGAAATGCAAATTAAAATAAAATCCCATTTCACACCAATGAGATACATATAATTTTAAATGTCTGACAACATCAATAATTACTGAGAGTATAAACAAGGACTTCTAAAATGGCTTCCTCAAGCAAGGCTAAAGGTGTGACTGTCCTATCACCTGGGGGAGGGGAAGAAACACAAAAGTATCATGAGTGAAGAGCAGAGACATTCCTCAAAGTACAGATTTTAAAATGTTTATTTATTTTTGAGAGAGAGAGAGACAGAGTGCAGGCAGGGGAAGGGCAGAAAGAGAGGGAGACACAGAATGGAAAGCAGGCTCCAGGCTCTGAGCTGTCAGCATGGAGCCCAATGCAGGGTTTGAATTCACAAACTGTGATATCATGACCTGAGCAGAAGTCGGATGCTTAACCGACTGAGCCACCCAGGCATCCCCCTTTCTTGTTTCTACTCTTGATTTATACCCTTAAAAGCCTAGTTTGGAGAACAGAGCACATTGTAAAGACAGAGGAATTTAGTCTGTTTCATTCAGAACTATAATGTACCATCAGTACAGCTCAATGATGGGCCAAAAGAAATGAAATAAAATTGACACAAGAAAACTACTTTTAGTCTTGGATTAATTATATTCTTATATTCCATTCAGATGGAGCCATCATATTTGAAATCTAAACTTTGGATGTACAAACTTAGTGATCCAACAAAAAAGTTCTACCCTTAAAAGAGTTTCAGATGTAATTAGAAGATTCTTGAGTGTTTTGACCCCAAACCATAGATATTTAATATTTAATATATGGTAACATAAAAGGGAGAATGATTTCTTCCAGGTAACATCTTAACTTTTCTTCCAAGGAGAGGCAGAGTTTGCCAAGTATGAAATGAGTGGTAAACACAGCTTGTATTTTGCCAGCTGAATTAGCCAGTAGTTTTTGTACTTATTTACATCTCTTCCTACAACTAACTGTGATATTTATTTCATTATTATAGACAAGATTTCAAGCTATTATATTAAAAGTGTGTAACAACCTAATACATCTGCTTGAATATATTTGATATCTTCAGGAGACTGTATTGAGATCCTTCTAGGGGCACCTGGGTGGCTCAGTCAGTTAAGCATCTGACTCTTGATTTTGGCTCAAACCCATGAACCATGAGATCATGACCTGAGCTGCAGTCAGATGCTTAGACTAATCCATCCAGGCACCCCAACCATGTGTGTCTTCTTAAGGAGCTATTTAGTGGGTTTCTGTGCACATCAGCTTGTTGGTCTGCATTTTTCTGGATCAGTAAAAATACATGAGAGCATGAGAGATTCAACACCTATGTCAGACCCCAGTTCATCCATCCACACATTCTTTGACATGGGCACCAAGGGCCATTTTGAAGAACAGAGAAGGCCATTAAGGGCATGAACACCACAGGGCTATTTCCATAAAATTTCCATATTCTTTATTGAGGATTCACTACTGACACAGTTATGGTAATCCCACATGAGCAACAAATAGGCTCTTGTCCCTATAGATAGGCCTTCTTCTATGTGCTGCCATGTTTGTGGCCTCAGAACACTACATTAATCACAGGATCACTGTATTTTCTACAGTAGCTACTGGCTTGGAGACACGAGCAACATTGATGCCATGACTTTTTATTATTGATAAAGAAATATGTTTCCAGTTCATCAAATTACATTTCAGTGCCTTGCCAGGCCAAAAGTCTCTGGTAACTAATGATTGAGGTTCTTTAGTTGCAAAGAATGTCTGTTCCCTTCCAGGAGAAAATCTTGTGGGATGCTTTTTTTTTTTTTTTAAATCTTCTGCCAATATGGATATGAGAAAAAGAGCTCTGAAGTGGAATCAAGAAGCTTCTCATGGGTGTGTTGGATCAACTTCAGCACCATCAAAGAGGGGCAGACAGTCTTCCAACCTGCATTCAGGGGCTGGCTGTCTCTGTGCTGCTGTCAACAAAGCAAGATGCATCATTTCCCTGTAAATGCATAGAAATAAGGCCATTAATGACTGTTGCCATCATTGGGGGGGAAATTCACTTGAATATGGATGAGCCCTTTGCTGGAAAAACTAACCTTTGTTTAAATGGAGAGGTGCAAAAGTACAAAATTCTTAGCTTCCCTTGTCTAAATATGGGTTCATCAGAAGTAAGTCCTTGGGCAGATTCGAGTACAAGTTTATTTGGGAAATGATCCAGGGAGAAGAGTCAAGAAGTGAGATAGGGAAGGGAAGGTGGCCAATCAAAAGAGGGTTATAAAGCCAGTTTTCATGGTGAGCAACTGGAGTTTAATCCTGCTTTGAATGCTAGCAAATGATGAAGGACACACCTGAGAGGTCTCCTACCCAGATGGTGAGGGAGCTGAGGTGTTTATACACCTACCTGTCATCAGACTTTGGTTGAAGGCTATGCCTGGAGGAAAGAGCAGTATTAATCCCCTGGCATGTAGTGTCTGGGCAGAGAACCCTATCTCAGCTTTGGAAAAAGTCTTTAGACTAAGAAATTCAAGTGCTGGTATCTCCTTTGCATAAAAGTGATAGGACCCCTGGAGTGTAGGCAGGGCATTGATGTCTTGGGAAAACTCCCTTGTCCATATTTCTCCCTCTCTGCTATATTTTAATAAGGTAAAAGGAGCTATCATTTGATAATTACTTACCTGATTCTAGGTGCTACATATTTTGTAAATAGCATCACAATCAATCCTCATAATTACATAAACTGGTATTGTTTTCATCCTCGCATTTTATGCATTAAGAAATAAAGACTGAAAGAGGTTAAGGAACATCCCCAAGGCCACAGGACTCGTAAGTGGTGAAGGAGGGCTTCAGGTCTAGGTCCTCAGCTCTTGTAAAACCCTGGCTGCCTGTGGTAAACAAGTATCACCACATAGGTATTGGCTCAGACAGTCTTTCTCAGCAAATTTGATTAGTAGGATCTTTTTGATTGACAATTTGATAACCCTACACTGAGGCTCTTCGTTACCATGACCTGTTCACAGTCTTCTTTCCATGCACATATCAATCCTTTAAATCCAGACTTTGTTTCTGGCTTTCAAAAGGAAGATGTTGTGCCCTTAAAAGTCAAGGAAAAAAAAGATCAATTTGCCCTTGCTAATACAGAAAAATCAACATCTAAGACCCCAGTCATGATCTCAGTTCCTCCACTACTGTCTGTGTGAACTTTAGCTGATTACCTGCCTTCTTTGGGTCTTGATTTGCTTATCTGTAAATTGAGGATAAAGATTCCTATCTATCATAGAAACATTGCAAAAGCGATAAATATATATTTACAATATTCTATAAAGATTAGTTCCATCTGTAAATATTGGGATGATTGCAGACAGAGCTGAGTGTTCCCTGGCCCCCAGCCTACACTTTGGTCCACTCAACTGGGGACTCCTCAGCGCCTTTGTGTAACTAAGGTTGAGTATGGTACCTGGCCCAGAGCATGCTAAGGGCTGAATGAGCATGTGTTTATTTGGACACGATTGATTTGTTAATACATTTTCCAGTGTTGTTGAGACACAGATTCCAAAGATGACCTCAAAGCAGCCTGCAGTTCTCTGGGACACTCTGCACCCTCCCTTTGCCACATATATCCCACCCCCTCTGTACTTTTGTGGCTCGCTGAACCTCACTGAGCACAAGAGGAAGGCACCAAAATGTCTCTGAAACTTTTCCAGAGACTAAATATTTAGAAAGTTAAGTTGAGAATATATCCATTTTCACACACATTCTTTTGTGGATAATTTTGTCCTAGGGCCTTCAGTTATGACATGTGTGTTCATTTAATCAACAAACACTCTTAATTAAATGACTGATCTGTGCCAGGCACCAAGCTAGGCACTGGGGATAAAGAGAAGAGAAGAATAAATTTCCCTCAACCTTAATTGCTTACCCCCAGTCTAGTGGAGAAGACTGAAGAAACCAAAAGTTGCTGAGGCGAGGCCTCATTTGCAGAATACAGTTGGGATGCTGAGCACCATATTAGCTATTGTATTACTCAGGGCAGGCTTGGCTATGCTGGGTAACAAATAGCCCCAAATCTCAGTGGCTAAGAGAATAAATGTGTTATTGTTTTACTCACACTACATGTATAAATGTGCATATTAGAAGGGTGGGATTCTGCTATCAGTCGTTCAGGGACACAAGCTGATAGAAGATGCATCCTGACTTATGAGTCCATGAATATTTAGACAAAAAAATGCAAAGTGGTGAATCAGATACTGGCTGTTAAAGCCTGCCTGGAAATGTGACAGTTGTCATTTTCTCCCATTTCATTGACCAAAGCAAGCTGCATGGCCCCACCTACCCTTAAAGGGAACCTAGAAGTATGTTCTTTCCAAGTCCCTCAACAAGTAGAGATAGGGCATTTGTGAACAGCCTGGGTGGCTGCTCCCAGTTGCTGGAAATTTTACTAAACTCTTTCTTCTATGTAATTTCTTAGTTAATAATTCTGTCTTGGGTTTATACAAAACCCATCCCCATGGGAGAAATGTCCCTTTAAGTTTATTCACACTTGTCTTTACTTGGTATTTACTTTTTTCTTTCATGGACCCTGACCCAGTGGGTGCTGGCCCCAGAGAGAGAAAAATGCAGGGTTCCTGTCCACAGGTAGCTCACAGTGTAGGAATCAAAGGTAGGCAGCGAGTGACTGCAGTTTGGCTGGAAAACCACTTGAGTACTTTCACAGGATAAGGGTGCCAGAAAATGAGTCTAGAAGGCTCCATGGGAGGCCAAGTATTACCACAGCTGACTGAAGTGTTCTCCCAATGTTCCAGGGGAAGAGGGAGCAGAGAAGGCTTTATGGGACCGAACACCTGGACAGATGTTAGGCCCCTAAATTCTTGAGGCATCCCTCAAGAGGCCAATCAAGATGCACTAGGTGGTTTGTTATGAAAAGGGCCCTGGGATGACAGATCAATGCTCTGATGGTTGCATTGGCCCAGATTACTTTTGCTCAGACATGTTAAGGTAGCTGTGGTTTTAGATCTTCCTCTTGGGTGGCTCCATTTGATCCACATAAGATCAGTATGTCTCTAAATGCCATGAATGTCTCTGCTGCATCTTTTCCCCCAAATGAGACAAAATACTCTCTATCCCTTGCAAACCTCCATTTGGACTCATCAAACTCCGGCCTCGGGAAACCAGCCAGGAGAAGCAGGTCGGCTGACTGCTGTTGCCTTGGAAAGGGGAATCTACTCTGGTCCGGGCTCTGTGGTTTCTATGGGAACAGCACTGCTTGCCTTTGCTGGCTCCCCCAGGCTGGCAAGATGTACTGAAAGGAAAATTGGGGGAGAGAAAGAGAGAGACAGAAAGAGACTTTGAGGATTTTGAAGGTATTTGAAGAAACCCTCCACTGGATGTGTAGCTATTCCCAGCACACCACATGGGCCATTTGGCTCCAACACAGCCTCAACACAGAAGCATATACCTAGAGACACATACATTCATGAAGCTCCCTTGGACTATACGCCATCCTGGAGAAACAGATGCCAGAACAAAGCAGGCAGGAATTGGCATAGGTGGTTTTCACCACTAAGACCAAGAAAAAACATGTCCTTGGCCCAAGGCCAGACCAGCATCTGATCATTGCTACAGTTATGAAGAATTGGAATAGATGGCCCAGGAAGATGGTGAGAAGTGTATCATATATATTGCCCCCACCCTTCCCAGCGACCCTGCAGGGCTGGCGTTAACATACCCATTTTACAGATGAAGGCAATTGGGCTCTGAGAGAGGAAAGGATGACCTGTGAGTGATGTGGGTGGGATCTGAACCCAGACCTAAATCTCCACCCTGGGCCCTTATGCAAAATCTAACCAACAACCAAGGAAAATTAAATTAGAGTCCCAAAGATGGCTGGTCATCCAATTCCCATCTTAACTAAGATGCCCCTGGTTCTTTGGATTTGAGTAGGAGGAAGTCCACTCAAATGGGAGGCAGTCGGAATGGCATCAGCACTGCCGTTAGCTCTGCAAGAGGCACTAGCAGCCCCACCTTGTTTTATAGATGAGGAAACTGAGGCCAAGAAGCACTGGGCAGAGCCTTCTATTCCAATGTGCCACCCTGTCTTTGTATACTCTTGTCTTTGTATACTCAGCTTCAGCTGTTCTGAAAACACCATTTCTCAGGCGTGTTTGGGGTCTTAGAATCTGTACCGGCCAGGTGGGGCATTTGCTCAGCCTCACAGAGGCCAGATCAGCTGCTGCTGAACACTTTTTTCTTAACCTGTTGAGCCAGCTGGACAAGGCTGATGTGCTCCATCCCAGTCATTGTCGAGGGTCTTGCTTCCTTTGGCATTCTTCATCCTGATAACACTTATTAAGACACCTGCTGTGTGCACTAACCGTACCCTGAGATTAGACTGGAGGGAACAATGAAGAGGAATCCCAGGCCATTTTTCAGATGGCTAGTAGGCAAATCGAGGCCCAGAGATACTAAAATACACACCACCAAGAGTCACACTGTGGGAGTGCTAGGACTGAGCCCTCCCATTTCTAGATGCCCAGATGATGATACTTTCCTTGTCCCCAGGCTGACCCCTTCCTTAGGAAGATTAAAATAATCAGACCAGACTGCTTTAGAACCACAGCAAACAACACTTGGTGAAATAACAGTGTGTGTATAGTGCATAAGTAGGGGGTGATGAGATCGTTTGTAAACATTAGGAACTTCCCTCAAATAAAGCTGCTGCCTTAGCAGGTCTGGAGACAGGGCTGTCCCTGAGTCATGTTCTCTACAGCCAAGGTCATCTGGTAATGTCCTTTGTAAATGAGACGAAGAAGCTTCTAATATGGTGGAATCAGGCTTATTACAAGAACATGTTACAATGCAGGTAACTATGGTTGAAATCTTAACGTTTGGGCCTTACCATGCTGGATTCAGAATGCAAGTCCCTGTACAGTCTGTCTGGACTTTTATGCCTATGCACAGAGTGTCTCTTCTGCTACTTTCACATGATGCCCTGATGCTCAGTGCTGATGCCAGTGATGCATGAGGAAGTCATGATCTCTCATTCCTATTCCTGCAGACACCCTGCACGTCTTCTTTTATAGTTTCTACATAAGAGGTTCTTGGAGGATCATAGAGATGTAGCATGCAGGGTGGAGCAGACATTGGGCATCACCACACCACACATGCAGATGGCTTCTTGATGCACCTGTGACTCTGTCTAGGGCCTTCTCTGGTACCATGAACACACTGACTTGGCCAGTGTAGAGCTGAGAAGGGTTAAGGGTCATCCCTAAAGTGTTTAGGACAGCCCTCAACAGTGAGACAAGCATCCATGGACAATGCTGATGCATATTCTACACTGTCTCTCAGAGGGGCACCAGCATATCTGAGCCTACTTTATCAGCCCCTTCTCTGACTTGTCTTCTTCCTGTCCCATTGTGGGATCACCTCCAAATAAACTGTTGGAATTCAGATCTCTGTCTCAGGGTCTGCTCCTAAGACAGTCTCAGACATAGGCATATGGGACTATGAAGGAAGTCTCACTGCATGGAGGGAAAGAGGATATCCCGGGCCTCCAGCTCAAATTTTCAAAGAATTTTTTCTTGGGACTTTCGTCAAAAGACAACGCAGCTTTAAGAGGAAAATAAAATCTATGTATCCTTCTCTGCAAATTGTGCATTAGCTTGGAGCACCTGGATGGCTCAGTCGTTTAAGCATCTGACTCTTGATCTCAGCTCAGGTCTTGATCTCATGGTTGTGAGTTCAAGTCCTGTATTGGGCTCTGTGTTGGGTGTGAAGCCTACTTTTAAAAAAAATCGTGCATTAGCTCTTTGAAATAACTGTTATAATCTCATCACTAGCCCAGTCCATATTTTCATACAGGAGCAGTAGTGAATAAATAGCCAGAGTGGGATCCATGTCAGGAGAAGCTTCCTGGGGGAATACTTAAACTGGTTATTTTTTCCACATTGCTGTGAACCACCAATTAAGAATTTTGTTGTTTGATTTGAGAACATTGAACTGACTCTTCTCTGCCTTTCCCACCGCTCCTCATCACACTCATCCTTATTTCTGCCACTGACCAGTCCGCCACATTCAGATTCATGAGGAAGTCCAGCAGTGGCCTGCTTGGCCAGGACTTTGGACAGCGCCCCAGCCCTCCCTGAGTCAGCACTAGGCTCTGTGGGTCACCTTACCCAAGGGCATAGTGTCCAGCACAGTCTTCTCCAAGGGCTCTAGCCAGGTCCCGGGGTTGACAAGGCATCTAGTCCTCTGCCAAGACCCTTCACAAACCAAAACCTGAAGCCTAGTGGGTCCATTCATTCATGGTCATTTACATACCCACTTGCTGTCTGTTGAGTGACAAGGAAAATGCCTGGATTCAAAACATAACATATCACTTACTGACATGGTACCCTTGATCAAGTCCTATCACGAGCGCTGGGTTAGCTCATGGATGAAGCAGCAGAGCAACAGAGAGGACAGAGCTGGCACAAGTGTGGATACCTTGCAGATGCAGACTGCTGGGGTAACTCCCCGATGGCCTTCACTCCCTCACATGCTGCCCTCGGCCCCATTTTTACTAAAAATCACATTATTCCTCATATAGGAAGTCTGAAGGGCAGGACATAAAGTAGTTGGCTTCAACATGCCAGTGTTGAAGTCCCTCAGTCCCACTTCTGTACCTACCTCTGCTCCTCATTGATGATAAGTAGTCCCTATGTATGATTGCCTTGCATGGCACCCATCACAGGTGGCTTCAGTTTCTCGAGGGTAATGGCTGTTGTGATCCGTAAAGTAACTTAGCAAACCAGTCCTGTCTCTCATTCTCTAGGGGTAGGAGGGCAATAGGATGGTCACATTTAAACACTGAACTGGCCAGTGTGGAAAGGCCCCATTGCAGCTACACAGAGAAATGTAAAGGGAAAAAAAAAACCAGCCTAGCTTTTTGCTCTGGTGTGTGATAACAGTATACAGATCTGATCAGATCCCCTACTTGGAGGAAGTCCCAAGAAGGAAGAGGCCACCTAGCAGAGAGATTGCAAATAGATGCCAGAAGCTAAGAAAACAACAGAGAGGGGTGTTACCAGGCCTGCATTTTCTGTGTGGGTGGCTCTTCTCTGCAGCTTTCCAGCTGTGGATCCTTGAGTTGGAATCTAATCCTCTGCCCCTTGGGTTCCTTGTCTATAAAATGGCAATGATGGCTTTCTGGGAGGACAAAAATGGATAGTGGGTGTAAAGTGCAAGGCACACTACTTGCCAGGAGTAGGTGCTCAGTGAATGTGTCATTCTGCACAGGTTTGTCAAGGGCATTCTGCCCACCAGAGCCTTCGTCTCAGCCCATCTCAGTCCATTACCAGCCAGTCTATCATAAGCCCCACCTTCCAAGGGCACTGAAATGTCTGTACAAAACAAAGGGAACATTAGATGCAGACCATAGTTGTTGTTTCTTTAGAACCAGAAATTGGGACACAAGGTCTGGGCAAGTCTGGGTAAACATGGGCACCAGTCAGTGCTGGAAAGTCTCCAGCTCTGGGTGCTGAGAGGGATGTGGGACAGGCCTTCTCTCTCCTTACCTTTGTGCCCCTCCCCACCAGTGGTGGCCCATGGAAGCTGTCAGTTTCCTGGGTTTGAGAAGTAGACAGGAAACGACATTTTTCATGGTTTCTGATCCACACTGAACAACATGGGAGGGGAGGGATATGTGAAAGCCATGGGATGGTTATTTGAACTAAAATTTATTCACCTGAGTTCAAAGAGAAGTTCAAAAGAGGAAAGCACTGGAAAGCATCTCTTAAGCATGTAAGACATCCTATGTGCACAGGAAGGGCCAGAGGGTGGGGAAGGAAGGATAGACAAGAAATGACTGAGGGCTAGGACACCTGGGCAACTCTGTTGGTTAAGGGTCGAACTCTTGATTTCAGCTCAGGTCATGGTGTCAGGGTTCATGGGATTGAGCCCCACATGGGTTCTGCACTGACTGTGCAGAGTCTGCTTGGGATTCTCTCTCTCCCTCTCCCTCTGCTCTCTCTCTCTCAAAATAAATAAATAAACATTTTAAAAAATCAAAATGACTGGGAGCTGCAAAGGCCAGGTCTCTCCAGATCTAGCCTGTTGTCGGCAGAGAGGTTTCAGGAAGTAGAGGGGTTTCTTGTCAGAGAGGCTGGAGGGCTTCCTCCAGCTCTAATCACTGGACAAGAGCATGCCAGCCAGAGGCATTAGGCCTGTAGAGGGAAGATACTAGATCAGAGACCTCTCATAGAGTGGCTAGAAACCTTGCAATTTCCAGGGCCAGATGGATGAACTTCAGGCTTAATCTGAACCCTTGTCCCCTCATGGTAATTTCCAGATTGTAGTGTCACTTGGTCTTCAAGGTGAAATCTTCCCAGCTTGCTCTCATTTTTCCCATTCATTGATCAGGAGAACTCAGTGCAGTCTGTTTGGAACAGCTTTAGCTTAGAAAATCACTTGGGGGATCATGAAATCCCTGTCTTTCCTTGCCTCCCCAATTTCATCACATAAAGGATTGGACAACTGGCCAAGTCTTTCATGATGTCTTCATCCAGTGCTACCCTGGAAGCAGAGAGAACTTTTTCAAAGAATAGTCAAAGGCTTGTGTCTTGGGCACCCCTCCCCAGGCCAACAAGCTGCAGCCTTGAGGTATGTACTGTGCAAGCTCCCCAGGTCTGTGGCAGGACTGGGTCCCAGGTGTCCTGAGCAGTCACCACCCACTTGATAATGTCACCATCTTGGGCTCCCCTCCTTCCCTGGTCTCATTGCCTTCCTCATTCACAGCATGTGCAGGGGTCACCTCTAAATAACTGTGTGTAACCAAATCCTTGACTGAGAGTCTGCTTTTGGGGGAACCCAGAGAAAGGTATCGTCTTGTACATCTTTCCCATCGACTGGTGATAGTTTCCCTGTGTGTGCACTGGAGAAGGACTGAGAGCTTGTGGAGGTCTGAAAGGAAGGCTGCTTCCATCAGCTGGCTGCATGTGCTGAAGATGAGGCCGAGGGCAGCATGGTGTGCATAGCTTCCCACAGAGTCTGATCTGATAACGTCCTCCAGAGAGGAGAGGCTTATGAAGGCCCTGGCCATGATGTTGATTGGGTTTTATGAGAGGAAGGAGAGAGGGCAAGCAGTTGGGGGTGGGGATAGCCCAGGCTGATGGTATCATCTGTACAGATATATAGATAAAGAAAGCAAATGGAAAGTGTGCTGAAGGAATGGTAAATTTTCCTGTCTGGTGGGAGTATGAGAGCCCATGCAACAATGCTGACTGCCAAATTGTTGCGCATGGCCTGGCGTGCAGTACCGGCTCAGTCAGCCATTGTTTGAGTGAATGAGTACATGCAAAGTGTAAAAAGGCAGGAGAAGAGAAGTAAGCTCAAGTGGGAAACAGCCAGGACCAGCTTGGGACTGCCAGTGGACAGACGGAGGCTTTTATCTCCTAGCAGGGAAGTTTTGGGAGCAAGGAGAGGGGCATGGGCCGTTCTGCTTCATAGTCCAGTTCAGCAGTGGCCAATGTGGGTCAAGTTCAAAAAGGGAATGAGAGAGCAGGGAGGGTGTTGTAACAGGGCCAAAGCCCAAGGCCCAAGCCAAGGCAGTCATGGCAGGGAATGAGGGGCATTCTAGAGCAGGGGCAATAATGCTGTGTGTGCCATGCACTGTGTTGGTAATTCAATGAAGCCTACAGACCTCTGCTCAGGAAAACATTTTTCGATGCAGGCGATAAGATATATATGCTTACAAAAGGAAACTGATCATATTGGAATGAAGTTGTTGGAGTATTAGAAAATAAGCTTGCATGAAGGTAATTCCTATATTTCCTTGTTAACCCTCTAAATCACAAGGTGCCATCTAAAAACTAACCAAATGTTGAAGTGATGTGTGAGAGTTGCCTTGACTATAATAGTATAATGAATCATGAAAATATCTGTTAGGGGCAGAGTTCTCGATGCTTCTTAGACTCCTGTGGTTTGTTACCTACCTTCTTATGTGAAGGAAACACTGAATTCCAGTTAAGAGATGTGTGAACATAAAGATGGAATTTTTCCTCATCCTGGTTCATGGATCCCACATGAAAACGAGGGCTGGCGAAGCTGTCCCAGAACTCCAGCCCTGAAAACATTGTCATCCATTCTGAGCTGGTTTTCTCTCTCCATTTTTTAGCCCTGCATGAATTCCCCAATGACATCTTCACCAATGAGGATCGAAGACAGGGGGCAGTGGTTCTCCACGTGCTCTGCGTAAGTACCCCTCCAGGGGCTCTGCCTGGAGGGTCTGGAGGGAGGCCTGGCTGGTGGTGGGTGGGTAGTGAGTTACATACCTGGTGCAGGTCTCCTGAGCCCTGTGGAAGACAGTCTCCAAATGTGTCCTCTATGGAAGGCCACAGATTTGGAAGCTGGAAGACACCTGTATGTATTATTTCCTTGATATCAGAGCCCAAACCATGGGCTCCGAGGACAACCAGACTTGCTCTCTGCTATTTAACCTTGCCCCTCTCTCTGCTCAAATGCCACCCTCTGGGGGAACCCTTTCCTAACCAGCCTCTCTAAAATGCCATTGTCTTCCCCTTCCCGGCCTTTCTTTTTCTCCCTATCACTGATCACTGCCTGATGTAATACATTATTGTTATTTGTTTATTGTCCATCAACCTCACTCACATGTAAGCTTCAGGAGAACCGGGACTTTGTTTTGTATATGGCTTCATTCCCCAGACCTGTTTCTGGCATCTGGTAGGGACAAAGTATTTGTTAAACTGACAGATTAAATATAAGAGCACAGGTACAGCATCTGACATTGATAGGTGATCAATAAAAGTTTGTTCTGGCTCTTAATGTCCACCACCACTGCCCTAGCACTTCCTCAGTAGACTCTACATTGAGCACCTTCGGTTTTCCTTGTCCCCATTCGGAGAGGTTGGGGAGGCTGTATGTGTGAAATCTATCTAAGGAGTGGCTGGCATCAGAAAGACCCAAGCCAAATTCTGGACTAGGTATGTCACTGTGCTTTCCTGTCCCTATGGGATGCACTCTCACCCTGAATGCTTTTAATTCCATTTTGGTTATTTATTGCTGTGAAACAAATTCTCCAAATTTAGTGGCATACTCAATAACCATTCTAGTTGCTCTTGTGTTCTGTGAGTCAGTAGTTCAGAAAGGGCACAGAGGAAATGTAGTACCACAGGATCTGGGACTGAAATAGAGCAATTCAGATGGTTGGCAGTGACACTGATGTCTGGGGCTAGAGTCCCTGGTGCTGGAGGACCTTTCCCAAGAGAGTTTCTACATTCTCATGTCTGGTGTCCAGATTGGACAAACCCTTCCCAAGAGGGTTTCTCCATTCTCATCTGGGGTGGCCAAAGGACCTGCTCACCTGGGATGTTGACCAGAGCACCTCCGTGTGACCTCACCAGCATAGTTTCAGTGGCCCAGGACTTGGAGAAGGAGAAAGCTCTGTGGCCTATAATGCCCTGGCCTTGGAAGTCACATGTATCATTTCCACCAGACTGTCTTGCAGTTACAAACCCACCATAACTCAAGGGGAGCGGACAAAGACCTTACTTTTCAGTCCACACCTGGGGAAGGCTAGTGGGTATCCCCTGGACTCTGGAGTCAGAACTGAACCCAGTTATGCTGTCTTTGCTTTGTGTATGACTTCTGATGAGATATTTAGCCTCTCTGGACCCAGAAGCTGCCCTAAGCCTGACTCCCTTAACAGTGAAAGCAAGCAGCTCTTTAGGCCTTTCCCCACTTGCCCCAACACCCCTCCTCAGAACCCTCCCCTTGAAGAAAAATCATGAAAAGTTTTTTTTTAGCAAAGACATTCTCCAAAACTACCAGATAAAGTAGCCTCTTTGCAATCCTCCCTGCCTTTCAGCAGAGTCCAATGCACAGAGCAATTAATATGGATTCCAGCTGCCTCTTTAGGCACCAAGGAGGCTCCTCTGTCTCAAGGTTGAGGGGCCCCAGTTACTGAGTTGGATCCAGAATTCCCCTGTAGCCATTAGCACCCAGATGCCTCAGTGTCTCAGACATGAGATTCCCACTCTGGGCACAGTATGAATTTCCATCCTTTCTGGGCAGTGTTGCCACCTGGTGCTGGCAGAGTCCTTCTTCCCATGTCCCCTGCCAGGTCCTCTGAATCCATCTGAAGTCAGAGCAGAGTGAATTTGCCTTGTTCTTCATGAACCAGGGGTTATACATAAGGCCTCTGGTCTCCATGATCATACAATCCCCAGGGAAGGCATGAAGGCAAAACAGGACAAAAATGATAAATCCCCCTTACACACTCTTGCAAGAGTGGACACAAGCCTGCAGGTTAGTGCTTTGTCATCCTTGGTATCTAATACCACAGTTAGGTCCTGCCCTGGGCCCTGCACTGTAGAAGTCACAGCAGCAAGGGGCCAAGGTCAGCGTCCACCCTTTTATGACCCTGCTCTAGGCAGATGGATGTTCAGAATTCTCTGTTCAAATGACCTGTATCTGCTGCTGAAGCCTGTGTGGGCCTTCTGCTAAGATTTGTCACTGGGAGGGAAAAGACCCCATAGAGAAGCTTGAACTCACTGCTGAGGGTTTTCACACAGACATGCATGTGGAACAGGCTTGGATGAGGAGGAGGGCACCTCTTCTATACGGCAGAGGCACATGGTACTGTGGGCCTGCTGGCACCCTCCCCAAGCTCAAGGGCCAAATCTTATGTTACGTTACCCAACCTGCAAGAATATAAGGACATAAACCTTATGAGGAAGCCCTTTGTCCACTGTCTCACACATTGAACAACAAAGTTGCACAGTTGAGTGCAGGAATGCAGGATTCTTTGTATCCCCTTCACTACCATGGTGCCTGGTATACTTAGGATGCTCAGGAACTATTAGATGAACATCATTGAATATGAGAAGAAACACAGCCAGGGCCAACCTGTAGCCTTTTGGTGGCCAGATGAATACATGAGTCAAAGCTGCAGGCAGCTGAGTGTAGATTTCCTACTTTCAGCCATCTAGAAAGCGTTTCTGAGCTTCTGTATACAGTAGCGCTGGGCCAGACCCCTCCAGAACCCCAAGATAGAGCCTCACCCTCCACATAGCCACTGTCTTTTGGGGAGACCCCCTTATGGACAGCCCCTGTCAGGATATGCTCTGTGCCATGTGCCTTGGGAGCACAGAGAGGTCCACACCTGGTGTTGGGAGGCACAGCTGAGCTGGAGTAGGTTGGCATTTTCCAAAGAAAGGAGAGGAACTCCAGGCAGGAAAGGGATATCTTCATCAAGGATGTAGAGACTCAAGAGTACAGGGGGTCTGCAGTGAACATAAATGAAGGACAGGGAAGGTTGCAGGGGGAGCATCATCACCTGGAGGCGCCATGAGGTGACTCTGCTGCAGAGCTGGAAGTGGGGCAAAACAGATTCCTGGTCTCTCCATCCCTCCTTGCCTAGGGAGCCAGGCATGGCCAGAGAGGATAGTGTGGTCTGTGCTCTAGTCAGGTGACAGAGACCTAGGCAGGCCACAGAGGAAGGCTCAGGGCCATTTGGACAGGGGTCCCAGAGTCCCAGGTATCCCCAGAACACTGAAGTCCTGGGGAGGAGAATTGAGAAGGGGGTGTGGGGGACTGAACGTCACCCGGGTGCCTCTAGACACCTGAAGAGCAGAGTCTGTCCATCCAGTAAGGCGAGGGTCCCAGAGGTACCCCCTGTCACCTTAACCTACCTAAGGTGAGAGGACCATGGGCCTGTCCTTTCATTGGGATTCACTAGCTGTCATTTTGAATTTAGACCAGAGAACCCAGTCCTTTCAGATCTTACTCTGAAACCTGACTAAACTTCACATTTGTGCTCAAACTCAAACTTCCCCATTCCAGTTGGGCCCCATGGGTTTGCATTTTGCATGGGGCCCCATAAACCCCATAGCCTTCAGCCTCAGTCAGTTCCTGGTCTGTGGACATGGATATTTCTGAGAACACCCCAAAATAATCTTTTAAATCTTAGCTATCATAACTTCTCATTTTCTTTTCTTTCACACAAATACTTTTTCTTTTGTGTGAGATTCATGGAAATCAAACAGCCATTTCCTTGTTTTTTTGTTTTTTGGTTTTTGGGTTTTTTTGAGAGAGAGAGAAGAGAGCAGAGGGGAAGAGGGAGAGGGAGAGAGAGAATCTTAATCAGGCCCAGTTCAGAGCCCAATGTGGGGCTCCATCTCACAACTGTGAGATCATGACCTGAGCGGAAATCAAGAGTTGGACTCTAAGTCAACTAAGCCACCCAGGCACCCCCAGGTAACCATTTCTGATTAAACTTTCCAAATTCTTTAGCTCCAGTTTTCCCTTGGATCTTTCTGGTTTTGTGGATTTCAAAAACGCTAAGTCCTAGGATTGCCCTACAAGAAATATTTCTATTCTTCTGACTATTCTTCGTGTATGGGTTCCTTACTAGTGTGGAAATTCATCATTGGTATAATAACTTTATCAACAGTGAATATCCCCAATGAAACACACTTGTCTTAGAACCTGCTTTTGTAGCCAATCTCTTCTAGTGTTGATACACTAAAAGCAGTATTCTCTTGTCTGTAAGGAAATTTGCATGCTACAAACTTGTGGGCCTGCCCTAAATAGAGAAGCCTAGAAATAATTTTCTAGGACTGTGGTTTACTTGTGATTTATAAATACCTTTAAAAATTTGCTAATTTCTCTGTTGGTAGGTAGTTGAATCTTTGAGATTGTAAGCCAAGGCACACATTTTCTCATCTAGTAAATGAAGCTATAAATAATATTGAGAAGATGTGCGTTGAATGCCGAGAACAAACTTAGAACTGATAGGTGGGGGAGGGGGTGATGGGCATGGAGGAGGGCACTTGTGGGGATGAGCACTTGGTGTTGTATGGAAACCAACTTGACAATAAACTATTTAAAAAAAGAAGATGTGGTATATTTATACAATGGAATACTACATGGCAATGAGAAAGAATGAAATCTGACCGTTTGTAGCAACATGGATGGAACTAGAGGGTGTTATGCTGAGTGAAATAAGTCAGGCAGAGAAGGACAGCTACCATATGTTTGCACATATAGGTGGATTAGGAGGAAGTTAATGGAGGACGAAGCAGGAGAAGAAGGGGAAAAATAGTTGGGGAGAGGGAGGGAGACAAACCATGAGAGACTCTTGAATGCTGAGAACAAACTGAAGACTGATGGGGGTTGGGGGGAGGGGAAGGGGGTGATGGGCATGGAGGAAGGCACTTGTGGGGATGAGCACTGGGTATTATATGTAAACCAACTTGACAATAAAGTTTAAAAAAATTGAAATTCTTTTTCAAAACAGGTCTGTCCTTAATAAAGTTAACTTCCATTGCAGAAATAAATACCCTCTGTGTACCTTGTCAGCTTTCAAATGTAGTCTTCCTAATCTTCAAGTCTTCTTTTCACATTTTTAATGTAATTCTCTTCTCCAGCAGACAGATATTTCTATATGCATGTGTGTGAGGTGATATAAAGTATCACACTCCTGAAAATAAAGGTATAGCCCTTATGAAGGCAAATTCCTGCCAAGTGAATCTGGCAGGCAGTTGGGCTCCTTAATGGGTCCATCCACGGACCAGCCCAGGAGAGAAACAGCAGTGAGAATGTTTCTGATGTCCATCTTCTGTACTAAAGCCTGGATATGCTTGGAGAAGCCCCACAGGAAACTTGAACGTCAACTCTGTGCATGCAGAAGGGACTTTCTTCTCTGTAGAGCTTTAGGGTAACCACATTTGGGCCACACTAAGCTTTTCAAGACAGCTAACCCAGTGCATTGGTCACTGGGATATCCCTGGCCATCTGCCTAAGGCCCACTTTGCCCAGTGGTGGGGACTCCCTCATCTACATTTCCATCTTCACTGATCCCCAATATCCAGTGCCTATTTTAGGGGCTCATGTGTATTCAGAGAAGGTGAGCTCTACACAGAGTGGGATATTTCAGAAGTACAGACAAGATTTCTGTGCTCGGTCATCAAGCTGTGGTTCCCATGATGTGGAGGCTCTCCAGGAATGGCATTGAGGACCATTGATGTCAATCCCTGTGGCATCCCTGTATGATGGTGTCTGGGGCTGGATCCCAAGTGTGGGGGTCTTCCCAAGCCCCAGCCCCTGTTTATATTCCTTTCCTCCTCCTCTAGCCCAGGGACTTTTAACCTGGTCTGGGAATTTAGGGATACTCGCTCTGTGAGCCTGCATCCAAATTCTGTCTTATTCCTCGATCAGTCTGCTTTCTAAACTCAAGAGTTTGCTCATTTCTGTCTCATGGTTCTATTAAGACATCCTTGCTGTCCACAAAGTGACAGAGGAAACCAGTTGGCATGATGGAAAGCCCTGGAGATAGAGGTGCTGAAAAGTGATGGGATGAGAAGAAAGGGGTTAATCAAATACCAGACTCCCTCGAGAATTGTGGTTTCTGTAGGTCTGTTCCATATTGCCTTGATGTTGTTGTAGCCCCAGTGCCCCCAGCCAACTGGAGTGCCAGATGACTGGATAGCTCCATCCCACCCTCCCTTGCCACACCATCTCTGTTCCCGTACTGGTCTCTTTTTGCACCTTCTCTGGTTGCTCCATACCTATACTGTTCACTCTTTGTTAATTCACAGCCCCGGAGTCAGCTCATTTTTTTCCTGACTGACCATGGGTCACCAGCTGGCCTTTGAATTGACCTCTCCTGGGTCAGGCCCTGACCAGTCAGTATGATTAAAGCACTGAGCTTCCGGAGATACAGAGAGTGGGGCAGCTCCCAGAGGAGGAGTCCCAACCCCCAACAAACCCTCTCCACCCAGAGTGTAAGCAAAGGCTAATTGGGATGTGTACTTGTAGAGGCTGGGTGGGAGGCCTTTCTGGGGAGAGCCCACATCCCAGGTGGGAGGGGCTACCTTACTCCTCTGAGACTTATGTCCCTGTCTCAGTCTTGGAGAAGGAAGCCATCTAGAAGGGGCCTCTCCAAAGGATGTCATTTCCTTGTGGCCCGAGCTCCTTCTAGTTCTCTCTGCCATTTAATTTTAATATCTGCAGTAGTTCCTCTGATGTGCTCCTCTCCCTGGGGACCACACTGCTTTTGTTAGGAGCCAGGGAATAAACTGATGCAACAGCTAGCTATTAGGGGGAAGAAGGGCCAAGGTACTAGTGGGAGGCAGAGGAGGCCCCTTCCACTGCCCGAGCCTCACATCAGCCCCTGAAGAGGCAGCTTTGTGTGTCAAAGCTCACAGTCCACCTCCACCCTAGGGGTGACTTTCCAGATCTATCCCTTTGCTTGTTAGGCTCTGAAATTCAACTCTGCTTTTACAGATCAGCCCTATCTAATAGAACTTTCCATGCTGGTAGAAATATTCTGTCTGCATGGTCCAGTAGGGGCAGCTGCTGGCCCGTGTGTGGTGGCTGAGCACTTGATGTGTGGTTAGCATGACTGAGGGACTGATTCTTTATTTTATTTCATGTTAATGAACATAAATTTAAATAGCCACTTGTGGCAAGGGGCTGCCCTAGAAGGCCTTCGATGGGTTCTGATTCAGCACACCCTTCCTTCCCATTTTTTTTTCATGTTATCAGCTTGAAATCAAGAAGCAGAGATGGTCAGGGAAAAAAGTCACCTGCAAAGAGGTGCTGTTCCTTTACTCTGTCCTTTCAGTTAGCCTGGGTTTAGCAGTTCAAACAAATAGGATGCAAGGAAGACATTGCCAGGGGAGAAAGGGATGTTTGATGAGGAGGAAGGACACCCAGATTAGGAGTAAGAACACGGGTAGGTGATCCACAAGCTTTGGTTTGGAACAAGTCACAGAACATCTAGCATCACTTTCCACATCTGTCCAGTGGAAGTGCACAGTAGGTTCTCAGTAAATGGTAGGGTTTTAATCTTCACCTTCTCTCACAGCCCTCCAAGGACAGCTCACCTGTGATTAACCTGTTACAAACACCTGTCAGGGACCGGAGCCAGATCCATTCAGAGACAGCACCATCCCTGTGAGCAGCCAGACAGGGGGCATCAGGGAGGCTTCTCTGTAGCTGGTGTTTGGCCAGGCCCAGGGCTCTGAGAGACAGACTGCTGTTGGGGTGGAGGAGAGGGTGGTGAAATTTAAAGGAACCTGCATGATCTGATCAGCAAGGTCCCAGCAGTGGTTCACGCAATGGGCAGACGTGTTTACTTAAGGGATTTCACCCTGGAAGGGGAGAATGATTAGAAGAGCTTGTGGAATTTGCTGTTTACTCTTGGAAAAGTGCTGAGCATGTCCTTAATTTGTCAGTGTCAACACAGAGCTAAAACTGGCGTCCAGAGAGGATTAGCACAAAGAGAGTAAATTATTATGTTTCAATAGATCTTAAGTTATTCCTTGCCCCTCCTTGCTTCTGGGACTCACTGCAAAAGGTCCAGCTTTAACCATTAGGTCCTTGTTGGGAGATTGATTCCCCAGGACCCCTGAGCTGGATACAAAGCATGAACATGGGCTAGAGCACGCTCTTGGAATGAAACCCAAACGAGTTCCTGTCCTGGCTCTTCCACTGATTAGCTGCATAGCCATGGGCAAGTTGCTTTGCCTTGCCAAGCCTCAGTTTCCTCATGTGTCCCTGGAGGTAAATTCTGCAGCCACCTCATCAGATTGCTCTGAGGAATACGTGAAGCCAGACGTAAGCTCTTGGCAGAGTGTCTGGCACTGCATAGATGATGCCCCACCTCTACCCCCTCACACTTGCAACTTGTGTGTACCTGCCTACCTCCCTACTTCCAATCTCCACAACTCTAGGAGTCTACCATTCTACCAGCATGAAGCCCAGAGGTAGCCCTCAGATGGAGTGGAGTTGGTTGGTAAATAGTTCCGTTCCCACATGCGTTAGTTGAGCTACATGAAACAAAGGTTCTGCCCTTTCCTAGACTTGACCAGAGCAAGAATAAGCTCTAGGTGCCCAGTACCTTGCTTGATAATACCGTGATCGGCTGCCCATCTTCCCCAGCTCATTTTCCTGCTTGTCTACTGGTGCTTTTTGGGACCAGCCCCCCTACACTTCCAAATGAAGGACTTGCACTGGAGTTCTGGTATCCAGTTCTGCTTCTGAGGCACAGACTGAATAGATATAACCTACCATTATTATTATGCAAATTAGGTCCCTTTCTAAAATTCAGGATGCAGACTTCAGAGACCTCAGTCCCTCATAGACATCCAGAAAGCAAGAGGTGACATGCATTGTCTCTGTGGCTCATAATCTGAACCCAGTGCAATATGGAAGGAACTTGGGGAATGAGCTTTGAAGCAGAGAGGAAATTTGGTCTTATGAGGTGCCCCAAACATGACGGCAGAGAGCATGCACATGACTTAGATACCTAATATTTACTCATGGAGGCCAGACACCTGTAGCCTGCTCTATGGTCCTCTTCATCTTATTTATCGATTGTTTGGTTCACTCATCCCCACCGTCTATATTTTTAAACTTATTTTGTTAGATAGAGAATAAATTTTATTTATGTGTTCCTCTGAGATGATTTTGCCAACAGTCACAATTTGGATGCAGTACTTATGTGTTCGCTATTTGAAATTTTGTAGTAGTTTTTCCTGTGAAAAGTAGAAGTTCAAAAACATAGTAAGCAATGAATTACTGCTATTTGGATTTATCACATGCCCTAGCTTAAATAAAGAACTAGTCTTTAACACATATTCAACAAATGAATCTGGATAAAATAGTCAATTAAGTGCTCTAATTTATCAGAAAATACCCCATGTATTTTAAATGTTGGTGCCCAGTGGTTTGGATATTTGTCAGTAGTTTCCTGGCGATTCTGTTCCCTGGAGAACCTCCGTATAAGACCTGCTGTTTATCATGCCTCAAGACATCAGAATAAGTGCTCTCTGGAGAGAAGTTTTTTATTCCCTCTATCTTTCATTCCCCCACCCTAACCCTGCCTCTAGTGTAATAGAGACTCCAGATAGGACTTTCAAGTTTCACAAAAAACCTGACCTTAAAGTTGAGAAGCTTCTGCACCCAGGGGCCCGGATCTGCAGCCTGTTCTGCAGTCTGAGGAGCCAGTTTCTGTCTTGGATCTCTACCAGAAGAGTGCCTGTGGCCAAGATGCTTGTCTCAGACAGGGACCCCCCAGAAGTTGACCCTGAGACAAGGAGTCCAGGGCTGGTACTTCCTTTGGGGGATGATGCCAGGAAGCACCCTACAGAGGGAGGCAGAGGAGGGTGTCAGACAATAAAGGATGTTCGGTGAGGTCAGTTACCCACCATGGGCAGGGTGGCTGGAGCTTAACTGCACAAGGAAGGGCAGAGAGTGGAGAACACGCCCCTCTGATTACCCTAACTGAGGTGCGAGGGAACACAGCCTCCTGTCAGTCACCGGCTGAGGGCTGCACTTCCATGGGAGCTGAGCTGCTCCAAAGCCCTGGTCAATAGATGGAAATTGTTTGGCCGGCATGCCAGAACACAAATGCCAAGGCTGAGGATGGGCAGTGACGCTGTCTGCCTGACACGGACTCGCCAAGCCTCCCCAAATAGGAGCAAATTGCACCTGTGTCCATACCCTGAGCTCTGCCTGAAAATGCTAACCAGTGACTTTTCTCTGCCTCTTCTCCCCAGCTCCACCCTCAGAGTCCGATGCCAGCTCCACCCTCAGAGTCCGATGCCAGCAAGTGTCCTCTGTATGAGTTTACCCGACTGGGAACTCCTGAGGCTGGTTGCTTGGCAGACTGTCCTGTAGCTTTACACGGTCTGTTGGAACCTGCCTGGGCTGGGGGTGACAGAAATGGCTATTATCCCTTTCTCTGAGTGAACTGTGTGGTTCTGATACCCCCACAAGGAGGACCTGTCAGTGCTCCCTTGGGGTGTGCAGTGTCTTCACCTTCCCTGGCAAGGGTCTTTTTTTTTTTGGCCCAGAGCATTTGTTCCCTTCCCAGTGTGCCCTCCAGCACTGCATCCAACTTTGAACTTGACAAGGTCTACTAGTTCTACCGTTCCTCAGCATTAGTGCAAAGGTCAAGAGTATAAGCCCTGACTCTGCCACAGACTGCTCCCATGACCTTTACTACTCAGGGCCTCAGTTTCCTCATCTGTATATGGGGACAAGGCTAGTACCTGCTTTATAGGAGTGTTGGTGCCAGGTAAGAGAAAGCGGATAACATGCTTGGTCCGGTGCCTCAGACATAATAGGAACAAGAAAACATTAGCTATTATTTTTCTCTCATTGTTCTACCCTGGATCAGTCTATGGTCATCTCTTATATGTTCAGTTAAGGATGAGCAAAGGTAGGGCTTTGGGAACACAGTTTCTTGTTTGGATGGCAGCCATCAAAATCATCTTCCTAGCTCAGTCTGTTTCCTTTCAATCAAAATTCAGCACTACTCATACCAGATCAACCAGATCATACCAGTCTTAAGGGACATGTCCTGGTCATGCTTTACTTAGAACTCTCCCCTGCTCCTATCCCCTACCTTTAGGGCTAACATGACTTGGAAGTGAGGGAGGTTTGATGTCAGAATCACACCACCTGGTTTCAAATGCCAGCCTCACTGCTCTTTAGGTACATTAATAGTGTTGGGCAAGTTGGGCATTCTCTGTGCCTTAGTTTTCCATAGCATAAGAATATTGGTAGTATCTGCTTCGGAGATACTGTCTTAGTGCTTAGAGCACAGCCAGGCACTTAGGAACTACTCGTAATTGTTAGTTGTTGTCCTTACTGTTATTTCAGAGTGTGCCCACCATTCATGTGTCAACCAGTTTTCCAGTCTTTCTTCTTTTCTTCTATATGCTTGTATATTATAGTCTAGCAAAAATGGTTTCTTCACCACTCTCCAAGAAATCCCAGATGCCTTCCTGCCTCCAGTTCCTGACCAGCTCCCAATTATCTTTAGATTCCTCATGATTTTCCTGCAAGCTTCAACTGGATGGCATGCCCTCCTTGAAGCTTTCTCTTACTTCCCACAAGGTGAAGTGGGACTTTACATTGGCTCAGATCTGACTCGTATTCTAAACGTCCACTTTGTTCATCTTCCAAAGAACTCCATGCAAGCCTCCCTCTGTAATAACCTGTGTCTTACCTCTCCCCTTCTTTCCAAGTTGGGACCATACTTTAGTTATCTTTATATTCCCATAACACCCAGTGTGGCACCTTGCTGGCAGGAATTGCTCACTGAAAGTGTTGTGTGTGGGTAAATGAATGAATGAAATGAGCTTAGTATCTTGGCTGCCGAGTACAGAATCTGTTCACTAAAAATAATATGGTATTTTTATAAGGTTCTGGGGTTCGTCAATCCTTAGTATAATGAGATGGTCTTTTGGGGATAGACCTTCTCTGAGAGAAGTGTACTGAGTTAAATGCTTAGGATATCCCAGCATCCAAGGCAGGAATGAGTGAATTAATGCAATAACCCAGAGCCCTCCTACTTCAGTGACCTGTCTTTCTTTCCATGATGTTGGTGCTTCCCGGGTAGCTTGGGCATTACAAAGATCCAGCGGCAGGGGAGACATCTCCTGCAGAGATGTGTAGGTTTCAAGATTTCAGTTACTCAAAATCCTTTCTGAATGTTTGCACAAAGACATAGCAGCTAAACAAACAACATAATTAATAATAATCACAATGTTCTCTAACTCTGTTAAGGTAAATTCTTTCCCTAAAAGGTTGACCTCAATCTACTAAGGTATTTTTCTGCAACCCAAAGTGGTGTCCACATGTGAAAGGCACTCAAATATGTTCAGTTAAGGATGAGCAAAAGTAGGGCTTTGGGAACACAGTTTCAGTTTCCTAATCCCCATTCATCCTGGGGGACCCAAGGATAAGAAAGGCCTGTTTGCCCCAGATACCAGGATTATCCTGGGACCCTCCCTTTCTATGAGATCCTGGGGAATTTCTTTCTATCTTCAAAGGCCCCTAAAGATTTTGCAGAACTGTTGCTCTCTTGTTCTTATACTTTCAGGAACCTCAGGGATCCCCAAAGATAACTTGCCCTTTCAGTGTTTACCAGCTGTTTTGTTGGAGAATGTAGAGCCAGTTCCCAAGGAGCTGGTTCAGAAGACATTTGGAATAAACTGTCAACCATCAACTCTCCCCACTGGGCCCAGGGTGACGTATACTTACTCAATTCTTTACCCTTAGAAAGAGGTGTGTCCTTGACAACCTACAGCACTCTCTTTGAGAGTTTTTTCCCTAAGGTTCTCTTCACATTTCTCCCATCAATTTTAAGAGCTGTTTGCAAATAAATTCCTGGCAACATACTTTTTCACCTAGAAATCTCAAAGCAAGTATGCAGGTGTGGCCCTCATTCTTGAGTCTTTGGTTGGGATGCTTTTCATTGATTCTTCTGATGTGTCCTTAGGTCCTTGCCCATGAGTAGATTCCAGAGGTGATCATGGAATCTGTCTTATCAGCTACTTCATTGATACTCTGATGGTTCTCATCTTATGTGCAGAGGGGGAGGCCTGAGGATCTATTTTTTCCCTTCCTGAACTTGTGAGAACTGTCTTTTCCTTTGTGCTGTGGACTACAGGGATTAAGGCAGACATGTATTTTTGGCGATTAGCGTAATGCTTTTCAGCATCTGAAGCTGTGACAGGACCAGCAGTTTTGGCATTTGCTGGGCCCTCTTATCTTGTCCTGGACACAGGCCCAAGTTCATTTGACTTCATCACTGTTTTTGGTTTTACAGAGTTGGCTTGAGGCAAGACCCATTACTCTCTTCTGAAACGGGCAGGGCCGGGGTGTGTGGTGCGTAATATTATCCCCAGGCTCCTGTGCAAGTAACACATCAGAATGGACACATTCCACACATAGATGTACGTCTATGGATGCAATTTCCCACTTTAGAAAGACAATAGGAAATACTTTTTAACATATTAGGCACAACTACTTAAGGTAGGATTCTAGAGAAATAAAGGTGCGTGCGTGTGTGGGTGGTATATATGTGTGTGTGTGTTTCTAATGTTTTCCTTGGCAATTCAGCATGAGTTGACATGGAGTCAGAATATAGTTTGAAATGGAACTATGAGTTTTTAAAAGACATTTATTCTTTAAAATGTCTTTATTCTCCCTTGTAACTTATTTATCCCTTAGTTTGGCCACCTTGGCAATTGTCACCACCATCCATTGCGTTGCTAAGGCTGGAATCTGGAATCAGCATTGACCCCTTCCCTCCCACCCCACCCATCAGCAAGTTGTGACCATTCCTCCTTCAACCTTTGTCTCTATTCCGCCACCTTTCTCTACCTCTGCTGGCATGATCATCATCCAGGCCACCATCATCCCTCATCTGGACTAGGATCTCCCCTTCAGGTACACATACCATGTAGTGGTCCAGGGGTCCTTTAAAAACATGTGGGGATCAGGAGTGCATGTTCTGGCCCTTCTGACCCCTCCAAACTCACCTCACCTGCTGTACACACCACACTTCAACCCCACAGACCTTTCTCCTATTCTTCAAATATTTCAAGATCATCCCCGCCCCCTTAGGTAGCTGGGTATATCCCCTTCCTCTGATTGCACTCAGACCCCCTGTACTGCTGTCTTGTGCAGATTTTCACCCACATCTCAATCCTTGCTCGCCTGTGAATTCTCACTAACAAGCTGCTGTCTAAAAGTTCTGCTCTAATTTTTGCTCTGCTGGCAGAGGAACCAGATTTTCTATACCAAAAATGGCAAAATAGCACATCGTCTTGTTTCCCTTCCTATAGTAAATAGACAAGTCAGCTCAGAGAGGAATCTGTTCAAACTAGTAAGAGCTCAGCATGACCAAAGAGATAATTTACCTTGTCATCCCTTATCAAATTAGCCGGCCGTCATTAAAATTAAAAAAAACAAAAACAAAAAACAACTGTTGAAAAGGAGGGAAAAAGCTCTTCTGTGAATGTATTCATATAACTTGACTTAATGATGGTGTTGACATGGAGACGAGCATGAAAAGGGAAGGGAAGAGGGTATATTGCACTGTAGAATATAGAAAGACTTTAGTTTTCCTCCATTTTGATATTTCTAATAACAAAATGCAAAGAAATCATACTCAATGGGCTTTAACAGGATAGCCATGCTATTTTGGAAGTCTTTAAATCAGTTGAGTGCCTAGGAGCTCTTGCTGTTTGTCTTTTGAGTACTAGACCTGTTCACCAAAGGGAAGATGGTATGGCCAGGTGCAGATGTTAATATCTTAAGCTTGTCGATTTCCATGGTGGCTTAAGGGTGGGGAGGCCTTCTGTCCAGAGCTACCAATAACCAGCTTATTGAGTAAGTGGTAAGTGGCCTGACTGAGTAAGTAGCCTTGAGTAAGTGGCTTGCCCTTTGAGATCTTGTCTTCTTCAACTTTAAGTGAGAAAAATGTTCTCAATGTCCAGTCTGACTCCAAGGTCCACCTGTCCCCCCACAAGACTCTGAGATCTATAAAGCTTCCGAGTGACTTCCCCCATGATATAGCCACTTCTGAGAAGCCTGGAATGCCTGGAAACATACAAGAGTCTTGATATCGCCCAGCTAACATTTGCCAGGTAGCTGTTGAGAGTTTCAGCCCCAGGGTATCATCAGGCACTCTCAGAGGCTCTGTACCTTCTTGTCATGAGTTAATAGGCACAACTTCATGGCTCTGGGGTTAGATAAAGTCACATGACCAGCATGAGCAGAACAGAGGCCCACAGTTGCTCCATATAAGGAATAGGACTCCTATAGAGAAAAATAGCTACTGTCCCCCCAACTAATATTAATGGCAAAGGCAAAATGCCACATGATGCCAGACTTGGTTTGCCAGTGGCCCATCTCCTCCATGCACTGCACGCACATCACTTCTGTGCCAGGCTGCAGGCACCAAGATGGGACCTGAGTGGAAAGGCCACTGATGTTTTTTGCTTCTTTACTGTGTGCTAGCCACCAGGTTTACTGGCCAATGGTGCCCCCATTTCATTTTTCAGCTGCACATGGGCCCAGCACTGTCCTGGTGCATCAGTTTCCCCAAAGTTAAAAAAAAAAAAAAAGCCTTACCTCCTACTAAGATGCTTACAAGGGAAAGTGGGAGAGAGAGAGAGAGAAATGTAACATGTGTGAATACATAATGTACACATACAGTTCTACAGTCATTTTGCTCCCAAGCCAAGAAGAGAAAGAGGAGGGGCATGGCACTGGTTGGGGTCTACCATGTGGGGAGAGGCATGCTGGAGTCTTCTCACACCCTTTCCTCTGGTTCTCCTAGGTGTCTGTCACTTCCCCATTTTATAATTGAGAAAAGCAAGGCTTGGAGAAGTTACTAGTCCAAGGGAACCAATTGCTTATGTCATGTTAGACCAATGGATGTGTAAATAACTTGGGCTCAATCAAATGAAGAAATGTTTACTGAAAGCTCTGTAATGAGCAGTGCAGAACGGAGACAGAGAGGGATAGATAAGAATCCTCATGGGAGTCTGACATCTTGTAATACATGAACTAGTGCAAGTGGCATTTGCGTGGTTTGTTCTATCACCTGACTGTTCTTCCCATTTTGTTGATGGAGGGTTAAGGCTCTGAGAGGTTAAATGACTTGCCTCCTATGATGTAGATACTACTTCTTCCATTTTACAAGTGAGGAAACTAAGGCAGAGAGAAATTAAGCAACTTCCCCAGGGCACATAGCTCAAGAGTAGTAGAGCTGGAGTCTGACCCCAAGCCATAAGGCTCCAGAGTGGGGGCCGCCATAGAGAGGGAGCCTTCTTCCCATGACAATGACTTGAATGATAAGTTTGTAAGGGACTCCAGGCTTGATCAGTGGACACATTGTCTGATCAGGGTTTTTAGTCTGTATTCTAGATGAGGCTCCAGAAACAACTTCCTGATTCCTGTAAGCTGCCAGAGAAGCCAGGGTTCCTGGAGAGTGGACATGGAGCCTGTGGCCATGCCCTCAGGGTAATGTCGCAGCTTCAAGCCTAGCACCAAGTGGACTAGGATGCTTGGATAGGCCTTGCACCCCTCCATATCCAGACCCCTGGTGACTAGGGTTTGTCTTCACCACTCCCTCATCCACACCCCAAGGAGAGGGCCCACTGGGAGAGATTCTGGTCACAGCTTGGGCCTGGGCCCTGTCCTGGCCCTTGGCTCTCATCTGAGCAGAGCTGGACTGTGTGAGAGAGCAGGAGCTCAGGACTGATGCTGTTTGCTGGGCTCAGCCGGCTCTATCTTTTACCCTCATTTGTCTGAGATTCCGGAAGCCTTTGAATAGCATGCATGATAATTACAGAATTCCCACATATATTGATGAGAAACAGCTACATAAATAGTACAGCTTGGTATTTACAAAGTGCCAGTTTTCTGTAAATATAGAATTTTGGCAATTACTGCCGAGCAGCTCGTCCACCTTCTGGAGCCAGCACATGTCTTATTTCAGCTCTTTCCAGGGGACACTTCACATCATCTCTGTGGCTAGTCCCATGGCGTCAACAGGCACAAGCCCATGAAGCAATCAGGCAGTCTGAAACCAAAGATCCCCAATCTATTTTGGAGCATGGGGACTCCTTTTTGACAGCCAGCAAGTGCACTGAGCATTCCTTGAACTTCCATGCCCAGGCTCCCACCCGCCCTTCCAATAAGTCAGGCTTCTCAGGCGGCCTGTGGTCTACAGATTAGGGTTCATTTACTGATCTAGAGCAGTGTCTCCCACACGGTTTTCTCAGGACACTACTGAAGGTCATCATAGGTATTATGTGGAAAATAAGGATTCTTTAATCCAGTGTTTAAGAAATGCTAAGTTATCATCTGCTTATTTTCTAAATGCGGGATTTCTCACAAACTAAGTATACCAATTTGAGCCATGACTCTCCATATGGGAAGTATAGCTCAGGGCTTTCAAAAATGGACCACAAGACTCTCCGTTTCACATAGTATTTTATAGGAGTTTGCAGAGCATCCTACTTCAACTAACTGCCGTCAGGGCTCATTAATTGATCTCAGCTCAGCTGTCAAAAGAATGGAGATGTATCAGTTACCTTTTACTGTGTAACAAATGACTCCACATTTTAGTAGCTTAAACCAACAGCCATTTATTCAGCTCATGGTTCTGTTGGTCAGCAGTTTGGGCTGAGCTCAACTGGGTGATACCTTTGATCTTAACAGGCCTTCCTCGTGTGTCAGCTCTCAGCAGCCAGAGAGCTTGGCCTTGATCACTTGACCAGCTGTCAGCGGGGGCAGTGAAAGCAATTGGGCCGCATGATATTCCAACCTCCATCAGGCTACCCTGGGCTTATTTACTTGGCAGCTGGGTGAGGTTCCAGGAGAGCAATCAGAAGCTGCACTAGGCTCACCACGGGCACAGTGTCACCGCTGCCACATTCTGTTGTTCAAAGCTATTCACAAGGTCGACTCCCATGAACCCTAAGCCAAGGAGAAATGAGCATGAGAAATGGAGGTTTCCAAATGTCTGGGGTCTTTGGAGAGGTGATTTTCTTGGGAGGACAAGGCTGGGGTTGTTGAAGCTGTGGACGTATAACAAAGAAAAAGAGTTTCAGACCTACATGACATGTATATTTTGTGTACCAGAGGGTGAGGGGCTGCTGATGACAATTACACAGGACTAAAACTACCTTCTAGTCCACTCCTCCATACCCGCTGGAGGTGAATCTAAACTTCTCTTTCCTGATACACTAGGATTCTCAGGCAAAGGCCACCAATCAGAAATGTCCAGGAATGCCTCTTTGGTCACTTGGAGTACAAATTTAGATTGTTTTAGCATGCTGCAGCAAGGGAGAACATGCCCAGAGGAGCTTTGGGAACCTCTCTCAAAGGAGGAAGTTAGCTGTGGGGCATGTGATTCTGAGGGATAGAGAAAGAAGGGGTGGCTGGATCCCAGTAGGTAGGGTGGTGATTATATGGGGTTTGGGGTTCAGTTTTATCCGTGTGCTGTCAGACACATTGCTTAAAATCTGATGGTCTGTGTGGAAATGTCAGAATTCTGTTGGAATCATTGTTAATTTGGTTGCTGGTGGGCAGATTTAAATTTTTTTTTATATTTATTTATTTTTGAGAGAGAGACACACACGCAGACAGTGTGCAAGTTAGGGAGGGGAAGAGGGAGAGGAAAGAGAGAATCCCAAGCATTCTCCACACTGTCAGTGCAGAGCCTGACGTGGGGCTCAAACTCATGAACTGTGAGATCATGTCCTGAGCTAACATCAGATACTTAACCAACTGAGCCACCGAGGCGCCCCTGGATTTTTATTTTATCACAGGCCAGGATGGAAGTTGGTCAGTAAGAGACTTTACCATGTGCTAGCCTCAGCAGTTCATTACCCTGGGATTCTTCATCATGTTGGAGGCATGGGGTTATCCAGAGTGAACTCCCAGATTGATTTGGCTGGTTGTAACCTTGGCCCTCCCCTGGTACTTCATGTTGACTAAAGGAAACACTACACAGGTAGCCACTGCTCAGAGGAATCCTTGCTTTGTCAGCCTCAAAAGTAACATATGGACCAGAAGGGTGACTCTTGGAATATCCCTGGACAAGCCATTTGACATCTAGTAGTAAAACGAGTAGGTGACTGGCTTCCCCTACCAAGCTCATAGACTTTCAGAGAAGTTTGTAGAAACTCATGCGGGGAGTGCTTTGAGAGCACAGCAGTACATATGGTACCCCTGGATGAATGACAAAAAGCCATTGAGAAAATAGTACCTCTTCCCTAGTGAAACGACCCAAACAGGGCATGATTAACCACAGAGTGGAGGATAGGAGCCCATACGCCCTCAACTGAAGTGCTTGTGCAGTGCACAGATTGCACAGCTGTTCTCAGTAGTCATCATGCTTTGGAAGAAAGTTTTCTGTTCATCATCTGTAGCAGGCTGAAGAGTATAGCCATGACTGATTAGTTCAGTACTTACATGAGATCATTGTTTGTTGTAGCTCATAGCACTTAATAAAGAAAATTTTTTTTTAATTTAAATTCAAGTTAGTTAACATACAGTGTAGTCTTGGCTTCAGGAGTAGAACCCAGTGACTCATGTCTTACATATGACACCCAGTGCTCATCCTGAAAAGTGCTCTCCTTCATGCCCATTGCCCATTTAACCCATCCTTCCACCCACTGCCCCTCCAGCAACCCCTCAGTTTGTTCTCTGTATTTAAGAATCTCTTTTGGTTTGCCTCCCTCTCTGTTGTTTTCTTATTTTTCCTTCCCTTCCCCTATGTTCATTTGTTAGATTTCTCAAATTCCACATAAGAGTGAAAAATAATGAAACCTTGCCATTTGCAACAGTGTGGATGGAACTAGAGTGTATTATGCTAGGCAAAATAAGTCAGAGAGAGACAGATATCATATGATTTCACTCCTATGTAGAATAAGGAAGTTTCTTTAGCCTACACCCATCAGTCAACAAATATATGGTTAATTCTCATGATTCACAGATTCTGTATTTGCATATTCATATTCATCTACCTGCTAAGATTTATTTGTAACCACCAAATCAATATTCACACTCACAGACATGCAAAGAGTGGTGACTCCACATGCATGTTCTCAGCCGAGGTTGAACCAGGCAATGCTCTGCCTTCTTATTTCGGCTGATGCTGTCACCAAGCATCCTCTTCACAGTGTGCTTAGTGCCAGCCTTTTTGCATTTTTGTGCTTTTTGTTGGCGATTTTGCTGTTTAAAACTGCCTCCAAGCACAATGCTGAAGTTCTGTCTAGTGTTCCTAAGCATGTGAAGGCTCTGATGTACCTTAGGGAGAAACCATGTGTGTTAGATAAGCTTCATTCGGGCGTGAGTTATAGTGGTGTTGTCTGTTGAGTCTGATGTTAATCACTTGACAGTATGGATTCAATGAGGTGTTTTTAAACAGAAACAGAAATGTAAAACAAGGTTATGTATTAATCATTTGATGAAAATGGTATGACGTGGGGCTCACAGGAACCTAACCCTCTATTTTGTCTATGAGGAATGGTTTAGTATTCATGAATTCAGCATTCATGGTGATGATCAAGAACATAACTACTCTGAATAAGCACCCTCAGGAATGCAGCCACTGCCTCCTTGCACTTGCAGCAGGAGGCCAGTGTGGACCATGCATTTTACTGCAGGTGTTATGCCATGCCATGGTGTTAGTTAGAGGGACAGGACTGCACAGCATCGGGAATGTGGGCTCTGACATCAAAGAGGCCTGTGTTGGAATTCCACCCCTAGCCTCACGGGCCAGCACCTTAGGGAAAACTCACTCCCTAAGGTGAGTTTTCTGTCTTCTAACATAAGAAGAGTAGTACCTGTGTCATGAGGTCACGATGGGCAGATGTCTAGGAAGCACTGCATGGTGTTGGAATTCACCAAGACCTCAATGGCTGTTAGTAGAGAAACGACCCTGGCCTTCCTCAGCAGGGAACAGAGAGCAGGAGCAAGGAGCAAAAATCAGAAGTGTATCAGGCAAGATCGTCATTTTATTTGAAGCATTTGGACACCTGAATTCACGTGCCAGTACCAAAACACATTCAAGAGCCAAATACAAAAGCATTTGAGATTGTCTGTGTTAATGTTCCTCTCCATTAATGCAAAATTGAGAGTTAACAATATTTTCATTTGCATTGTAAATTTTGAAACTGGGTCTCTGTCTTTAGTCAGTACACTCCAGATTCCTTCATTTCATAATGATGAGGCACTCTCATAAAAATTGGACCTTTTGTACAAGAAGGCCATTTCTCCTTTGTTCTTCTCCCTTTTCAGAGCATCCTTGTAGACAGTCCCTGAAAGACAGGGCTGCTCAGGAAGTGTGACATGTGCTCAGCACAATTGTATACTCTTTTTTGGCTGGATTAGGGACACTGTAGTTTGTAGATCATACCAGATTTTCTAGGTTTCTAATTTCTCATCTGACTCTGCATGTCTTCACTTTTCTGTCCAATTCCTTTTATGTCCTTTCCCTTCTTGCCTGGCATTTTCAAAGAGATTTTTTTCTTGTCACATGCCTACTTTAGTAGCAAGAATTTCATTAACCATGGACAAAAAAATACCAAGTTGAAGAGACTTCTTAAACTATCATTGCTCTTACTCCTCAGCATGTTCATGTTCTCTAGGCTCAGAAGTTTGGTTCGAAGTAGAGGATCCAGTTCCAACCTCATTTCCCATCCTTCACTCCTATCAATGGCCCTTCCCAGGCTTGTCTCTTATTTCCCTTTTATACCTCTTTACCCAGTGGCACATTCTCAAGCCTCCTGGTATTTTCAAATCACAACAGTTTCTGTATCTGTGTCTATATCTCTCCATCTGTCAAAGGATACATACACAAAATATGTAAAAAAGTAACGTTACATATCAATAAGAAAAAGATAGAAACGCCATAGAAGGAAAGGCACAAAAGGCTTGAACAAGCTTTTTCATAGAAGAGGAAATTCACATGGCTAGCAGACGTATGAAAAGTGGCTCAGCTTACCATTCATCAGGGAAAGGCGAATTAAAACACAATACAGTGCCCTCCACATCGACTGGCAAGGCCGAAATGAAAGACGAGCATTCCAGGTGTCGACAAGGATGTGGAGCCACTGGAACTCTCATTTGCCACTGATGGAAATATAAATTGATGCAGTCACTTTGTGAAACTCATTGGCAGTAGTTATTGAAGCTGAACAGCAACATGGTGTTGCTCTGTGACCCAGCCATCCCACTCCTGTGTTAGCGACAGAAATGTACAATATGTGTGCACCAAACATACTTAGAATGTCCGTGGAAACACTTGTTTGTAATAGGCAAATGGTGGAAGCTACCCAAATGCCCATGCGTAATGGAAGAGATAAATAAACCCTGTTGTGTTCACACAACGGAACACTTCAATGCAGTGGTAATGATCCATGATCTATAAACTGCTCACAACAGTGAGGTCAAATCTCACAAGCTCAGTATTAAGCCAGACGCAAAAGAGTATGGACTGTATGATTCCACGTAAAGAACAGAAACAGAAGTCAGAATAATGGTTGGCCTTAGGGTTAGTGACTGCAAGGTGGAGTTTTGGGGTGCTAGTTGTAATCTGTTGTTTCTTGATTGGACTGGTGATTATAAGTGTATTCATTGTATAAAAATCTATTGAGCTGTTTAATCAGATATTTCCATTTCAATAAAGAAAGGAAACATAAAATCAGAACCCTTGAGTCATTAGTGAAATGGTGGCTGTAGCCACACCAGAGCTCAGAGACGCCCTTGCCCGGCAAAGCTCTCGGTAGCTGCCTGGAGTGTGGTGTATACCGTATAACATATAGTCTGTCCCATCAGTACAAATGAAGAACCAAGGATCAGAGAGGACAGACGACCTCTCCAGTGTCATTCAGGGAATATGTTCAGCACAGAGCTAGAACTGGAACAAGGGTGCCCTAGACCCCAGAACCTTCCTTTTTATGGAAGGACCTTTCTGCCCTAAAGAGGAGAACAGGGGACTTGGTTGCTGCTCCTAGCACGGGTCCCACTCTGGCACAACCGGAAGAACCCAGACGGAACCTGAAACCTTCCACACAGTTGTCTCTGCCTGAGTGCCCATTTTCAATGCAAACGAATTCTGTTATCTGCCTTGAAGACGCGAAAGCTGTTACTTTACACAAATATGAAACCAGAAGGTTCTCAGAGGCCGGTAACACCAACTCCTCCACATCGTACATTCCAAACAGTATGGGAGGGTTGAAGCCAGCGCCAAAGTGAGGAGTAAACATCACATGTGTTACGAGTGGGTGGTTAATGTTGGATGAAGACTGGCGAAGCGGATTTCCTGACATTCTGCTTCTACATCAGGGCTGCGGGAATGGCCTTATTTCTAAAATTATTTTCACAAATGGAAAATGAAGCTGAGGGGAAAAAACATCTTCCATCTCCCTTCCTTTTACAGCGTGGTCCTAACTCATTTGTTACAATCACCAGAGATTAATGACAAGTGTTCACAAAAAGAAAATCTATCTGAATAACACTGCCACAGCAGATGTATTTGAAATGTATAAACGGTGAAGTAATTTTAAAATTCCAGATGATTTAGTACCGATATTCTCCCTGTGCCCGGTCCCTGCTTCTTAATGGGAAAACACCGCCAAACCATCCATAGTGAGAAACTGAGACACTGAAGGCTTGAACTCCAGCTGCTTGAAGAAATACCCACACCTACAACTCACATCCTGATTTTATGGCAGATTTTTACTCTATTCTTTCTTTGTAGTGAACGTATTCTGCTTAAGCCTTTCCACACAATGCACCTTTTTGGCTAAATCTATGATGGAAATCTTTTTTGTTTTTTAAATAGTTTATTGTCAGGTTGGTTTCCATATAACACTCAGTGCTCATCCCCACAAGTGGAAATCTTTTGGATGTAAAAGAATGGCTTGTGTGCAAGATAATCATAGTACTAATGGCGATGATGGCAGTGCCCCAAGGTGGCGTTTCTAGAAGACGTTGGTGCTGCCCTAATGCTCCTCCACCCCTATACACATTTTGTTTTTTGGGAAATGGGGCCCCTGCTGTACCCAGCTCTTTCCTTCCTTTATCTTTCTCACTTCCTTCCTGCTGTCAAGATAAAATTTTCATTCACAAGCACTATGAGGTGCGTATCCCGAGGTTAGGACAGCCCCTGTAGGAACAGTATTTGGAGGTGTGATCCAGAGACATGGGGCCTCCTCTCCTCCCCCAAATGGAATCACAGACTCCTCCCATCTCGTCTTGGGACGCAGGGTCTCATTTCTTATCATTTCTAGGGAGGCCTGTGGAACAGGAGCTGTGTGCCATCAGTCCCACATGGGTCCCTCTCCTCTCATGTTCCCCTGGTTTGCAACTCCATGGCTGCAACAAAATAGTCAACATACATCATGATGCTCCTACTATAGACAGGCTACCAGGCCTGAATGAGGGCAGGGGGTTTGGGTGGGTGGGGAGCAGGGACAGCATGAGGAAAAACTTCCGGTCCTGCCCAGCAAGAGTTTGCCGTCCCCATGCATAAGCCCAGAGTGTCTCCTGTGCTTCTGATTGACCAGTTATACATTGGAGTTTCCAAGGACCCCCTCCTTGTGTTCAATTAATGTGCTAAAGCAACTCACAGTACTCAGAGAAACATTTCACTTCCTAGATCACTGGTTTATTATAAAAGGATAGAACTTAGGAACAGACAGATGAAAGAGGTGCATGAGGCAAGGTGTAGGGGAGAGGAGCAGAGCTTCCATGGCCTCTCCAAGGACCGTTTACTCTGTCCAAATCCCCATGTGTTCACCAAGCCAGTGGCTGGTGCTGGGGATGCAAAGGTGAATACAAGGAAGGCTGTGTGATTGGCCTCCCTGCAGGAGCACTGGTTTGGGGGGAGTCCAGCCTCCCCCACCCCCCTCACAATGGGAAGTCCTCACAGACCATGAGACTGTGCACTTTGTGTTCTAAGAAGAACCAGTCACCGTCCTTGGTGGGTATATGCAAACAGTAATTGCTGGTTGAGTAGATAAATAAACTAGGTTTCCAGTGACAGTCTGTTGTGCTATTCTTTGCAAGAAGATACAGGAGAATCCTGAGCATCCAAATCCAGTGCTGTCTCGGGCACAATTTATGAGTAAGGAGGCTTGTCTTCACATACATTCCAGAATGTTCTGATTAAAGTGGACTGTACCCTCTTCAGATTGGTAACCAGGGATGCCACATTTATTCTGCTGATGTTGTTCCTGTCCCAAGTATTTTTGGAACTCTTCTTCGTTGGGTGAAGAGTTTAGGAGTTTATGAGTCCCCATAGAAAGTCAAAGTCCTGACGTTACGTTCATACTTCATTTGAACCACAATGTGATTACCTGGTCATCCACTTAAAGTCATGTATTTTACCTGTAGAGGGTTTTTGGCCAAAATTAAACCACCTTCTAAGGATCTCTTTTGCTGCACTGAAGTCATCAGAAAGGACAAGCAGGCTCTGAAAGCAATTCCAAAGGACAGTAGTGACATCACAGAACCGCTTCCTCAAGCTCCGAGAGGTACTCAGTTTGCACTTGCCCCTATAGAAACCCAGCCAGGGAACATGATGCTGTAACTTCCTGTGGAGACGTAAGCATAGAACAGCATGGAAGATGGACATTTTCCCATTCACTGTCTTCATTCTGAGATTCTAGCCATCCAGCCTTGACAATAGCATCAAGATGCAATAACATCAAGGGGAGCTTGAAAGAAAAAAAACAACAACACTATAAGCATTAAAAGGGACACTTGAACTTCTAGTGCTTGTGCCTAAATGTGCCAGGGGAATCCTGCCTGTGGGACACTATTCTTATAACAGACTAAAATTCAGGAGGCTAAAGGCCGTGAGACAGAAGGTTGGTAATCATAATCTAACACCTGCTCCTCCTGTTTAGGGCATTTCTTAGCCAAGGATAATAGCAGTGCAGAACTCTGATAAAGTTTGCTGGATTTATACATGCCAGCCCGAGGTTCAAGTGCAGCTTCCTTCTCTCTCCCTGCCACAACTAAGATGGTACAGTTTCCAAAATGGACTTGGCCACCCATGTGGAACAGAAGGAAAACAGGCACACATGCAGGTCATTCTGAAACAACCTCCCCGCTAGTAGTGCATGCGCACCAGAAACTTGAACTCTTACTTCAGATTAGCTTTGTTGCAGGAGATAGTGATAGAAATGGGGAGGGCACAGAGGTATGGGAAGGAGCTGGGGATGCTTCCTCCTACCACCAGATCCAAGGATTAATAAGAATGCATCTGTATGGCACTCAGGCCCATAATAGTCATAATTAAATTCAGAATTTAAAAAAATCATAATTAAAAATATCTTAGTATAAGAGAGACCCCATGAGGTTTAAAAACAATCCCATTGATTTGGTATGCCTTATATACTAACTGGGCTCAAAGTGGTGAAGAGAAGGGGGGGAATATAAGAAGTGGTATTAGCTTAGAATGCTTAAACACAGGTGGCAAGGGGCACCTGTGTGACTCAGTGGGTTAAGCATTCAACTCTTGGTTTTGACTCAAGTCCTGATCTCACTGTTCACGAGATGGAGCCCTGCGTCTGGCTCTGTGCTGACACCACATAGCCTGCTTGGGATTCTCTCTCTCCATCTCTCTGCCCCTCTTCCCTCTCTAGATAAATAAACAAACATTTAGAGGAAATGTAGGTGGGAATACAATACATAATAACATAAAATTATTAAATTCTGTAAGAATGCATATGAGTTAGTGAGCGGTTCAGACAGTAAGGGCAGACCAGGTCTGGAAGAATGGAATTCCCAGTTTCCCTGCAGATGACAGGCATGTGTGAATGCTCAACTCCTGCTGTCAGAGACGGTCTCCCTGGAGTTGGCTGGCTTTGCTTCCATGCTTGTACAGAGCTGTCCCCTCTATGCAGATTGTGTTTAATTAAGGCCAGATGAAAGGGCTTCTCTTTTCTGACTCTAGCTCCCATGTGGAGTCAAAAGGAATCAAACATCTAGGTCAGCCACACTTTCTGGCCCTGGGAAGACAGTGATGTTATTAGCAGGTCCCGTGAGACAAGGTTGGAGATACTTTGTCACCTCCCTATCCCTCCATGTATTCACAAGGCCACCTGCTCCCCACTGGAGGATGTCTGGAGTATTTCTGCACTGCTAAGCAGAATGCAATACCAGTTTGGAGCCATCACTTTTTTGGGTTCCTGGAGGAGACAAAGGACTGGTTAAGTGTTACCTTCACTTTTGCTGACACAAATGATGGATGAGCAGGATGCTTTCATTTTCTTGGAAGTAAATCCCATTCTCTCAAACCCACGAAACAGGTAGCTGGCTTTCTTACCCTCTCTCTTCCCCAAGATGTGGCTGGGAGGAGCATTTTGTGGCTGGTGAAGAATCCTTAATCACATCCTCCCTATACCCCTGAGCTTGTGCAGGAACCTGGAACCAAGATTATGAGATCTGAGAAAAGAGTTTTCTGTGACTGCCAAGAACCAGGCCGCATTCTCTCGATACCACATGATAGCACACCCTTTTCCTGCAACTCTCATCTTATTTACTTACTTATTATTTATTTATTCATTTATTCATTTATTTATTTATTTATTTATTTATTTATTTATTTATTTATTTATTTAGCAGTAGGTTATAAACCAAATCTCATCACTGTGTAAAATAGAGCTGTGTCACTGAGGTTGGCTGGAGGGACCAAAGCCCTCCTCCCCACATCCTGTCGCTCCTCCATTCCTACCCCACTCCAGTCCCCCAAAAGGCAGCTCCATGGAGACTGAGACCCAGAGAGCATAGTTTGCCTTCATTTTCCTGGATGGCAAACTAGTGATTTTTATGGTCTTTTCCAATTTGGAAATCCTGATTCTCCACATAGTCACACAGTACATCAAGCCATCTGTCCATGGGAGTAAATCCCGGCCGTGCCTCCCAAACTGATCCCTTTGCAGCCTCTTCATTCTCTGAGGAGTGGAGCTTCCCCTTCTGCTCTGCAGAGCCTGGAAAGCTGGTACTGTCTCTTTGATGAAATCACCACCTGACCTGCTCTAAGTCCTGGCCACCCAAAGCTTTGTCTGTGGACCACCAATATGGGTGTCACCTGAGCACTGGATAGAATGCAGAATCTCTGGCCCTGTCCCACATCTACTGAATCAGAATCTGTGTTTTAGCATTACAGTAAGAAGCAGTGGCACTCAGCTCTGTTTATGTCCATCTCTTCCACCCATTAACCCAAGGGGTCTTGCCTAGACCTCTGTAGTCACCTTGCCTCTAGGATGGACAGTTCTCTAGTGCCATTCATACCATGGAAAAGTCTTCCATGGGATCCAGCTGAGGCCAGCAGCCCCCCCGGGTCCTTCCTTAATCAGCCATCCACTGTACCCCATGGTGTGTTCCCAAAAACTCTGACCTTCCTCCGCTTCTTCAGACATCTGTTCTCTCCTTGGAAAGTTAACTATTGCACCTTCCTACAGTCTCAGCAGAGTGGTCACCTCCTCTCTGTATGTAGCCTCTTCTGACAAAGATCAGATGACCTCCCCTGTTAGCATGTACTAGTAGCACTCTATACCTTTCCTGTGATGGCTGTTATCACAATGTGCCATTGTACATCTATTTATGGGATTGTTCGATTAACATTTCTCTTCCTGCTAGTCTCTGTCTCCACGTGGGTAGGGACCATGTCAGTGTCACCCCTCAGGCCATCCCCAGGACACATCATGGATGCCCCACAGGCATTGAGCTGGTACAAAGGGCTCGATGCTATATGATTCCAGGTGTGTGAGGCTTCTAGAGAGATGGAAGATCACTGGTTACCTGTAGGTGGGGGTGGAAGTGAGGAATGACTGCAGATGGACATGGGAGGGGGGGCTTCTCTGTGGGGGAGGGGGGTGGAAGTGTCCTAAAACTGGACAGTGGTGATGGTTGCACGGTTCCAAAAATGTGTTAAAAATCATCAAACTGTACAGTTACAATGGATGAATTTTATGGCATGTAAATTATAACAAAATAAGGCTATTCTAAAAAAAAAATGAATGAAGTGAGGTGAATGGGGGGATCTCACGGGTGACTACATGGACATGGCTGCTGCTATACACCCCCTTCTTCTTCCACTCAAGATATGTGCATGCTTAGCTCAGCAGCAGCTGGGTGAGTGACCAGGCCAAAAACAACTCCCTCACTCACTTCCCCACCCTTGCCCTGAGCTGAGCTCACATACAGATGCTGAAATTGCAGTTCCTTTGATGGTGTCCCAGAGCCAGGGCAAGAGAAGATGCATGATTTCCAATAACCAGCAGCCCTGGTTGGAGCTCTTTCCTCTCCCTAATTAGACAAGTCTCCTTTGGACACAGCTCAGAAAGCAGAACACCTTTAGCACTGCGAAGTTTAGCAAGATAACCAAGTATTGGGAGCCATGTGCAGTTAATGCTTTTTGCCCCCAGAATATCAAAAACACTCGGGGCGCCTGGGTGGCTTAGTCGGTTAAGCGTCCGACTTTCGCTTAGGTCATGATCTCGCGGTTCGTGGGTTCGAGCCCCGCGTTCTGTGCTGACTGCCAGCTCAGAGCCTGGAGCCTGTTTCAGTCTGTGACTCCCTCTCTCTCTGACCCTCCCCTGCTCACGCTGTCTCTCTCTCTCTCCTAGAAATAAATAAAAACATTTAAAAAAAAATTAAAAAAAAAAAACAGCTAGTTTTAGTCATGGTAAAATTCTTCTTCTGACCCCATTCTTTTCTCCTCTGAATTGACATGTTTTTTTTTTTCAGTCACCATGCAGACAAATTCAGGCCCTGTGCATGAAAGAAAGTGGACTTGACATAAAAGAATGTGGTCCTGGCCAACAAGTCATGTTGACATTCAACCCTTCTCAGCTCTGATTGAGTCACCAACTGCTCTGATTTGTTTGTGCTCATCCTTACCTGGTGTTGCATATCTAGAACATTCCCTGTGTTTACTGGGAGCATGTTTGTCACAAACTAGAAAACTTGGCCTCTAATATAAGTTTTTGTTTTCACATACCCTAACCCCTATAAATAATGACCTTGGAAAATTTGTGTCATTCATCATTAGAAATTTATCAGTAATGTCAGGCCTTCTTATCAGGAAAGGTGTGTTTGAGAGAAATACAAATGAAAGCTTTGAGTTGCCAGGATGGCATTTGCTAAACTTAGCCTTGACAAATTTCCGAAAGTTACTTTTGTCAGGCTGTTGCAGATGGAACTTAAGAATTGTAGCAATTTCTGGGGCGCCTGGGTGGCTTAGTCGGTTAAGCGTCCGACTTTCGCTTGGGTCATGATCTCGCGGTTCGTGGGTTCGAGCCCCGCGTCGGGCTCTGTGCTGACTGCCAGCTCAGAGCCTGGAGCCTGTTTCAGTCTGTGACTCCCTCACTCTGACCCTCCCCTGCTCACGCTGTCTCTCTCTCTCTCCTGGAAATAAAAAAAAAAAAAAAGAATTGTAGCAATTTCTATTTCTCACTTTTAATATATTTTTTATTTACATATATAAAAGAAAATTATATATATATCTTTTTGGCTCTTTAAAAAGTAAGAGAATAAAAAAATTTTTAGATCAGAAAATCTTTGTTCTGCTAACGTGCCATTTGAGAACCCCCAAAACAGACATAGCATCACTGAGTTAAGTTCTGTTGTGTCTTGTAAGACTTGACATTTCTCGTAAAGAGGAAGGGAAAAGAAAGATCTGGTGAGAGGGACTCGCTAGCAGCAGTTTCCAAAGACTTTGCTAAGTTCATGCAATGAAACAAATGAACAACTGGCAATTGAAAGGAATTCTACCCTCTTATGTAGCAACACAATCACTACTAGAGAAAAATGGGATTTGTGTGTGTGTGTGTATGTGTGTGTGTGTGTGTGTATAATGCACAAGGAAAATGGAAAATGCATTTCTACCTATTATTATGAACTTAAGTCAAAGACTAGCAGCATGATGTTGGAATGAAATTAGGTTCTTGGCTAATATTATTTTCCTTTTGTCTTTGCACAAAGAGATTTAGTCCTTGGCCTTCTATTGTACCATGTAGAGAGGTGATCACTAAGTCTGGTTGAGAGAGGAAGTGCCTTCAAAGTTGTGACCAATTTAGGAACTATATTGAAAAAGTGAAAAAGAGGCAGTAATTAAGAGCAAATTAGAATAAAGGCAGGAATGGTAAGTAAATCTGACCCAACTTGGCAATGAGGTAGGGCTGAGAGCAAATGAGAAAAGGGAAGGGGGGTGGGGTGTAAGGATTACATAGGCACAGACCAAATGAGCTCTGCATCGTTCCAGAGGTGCCTATTTTTCTCAAGGGAAAAAGGTTCAGAGGAGTCATTTTGAGGGCTCATGCAATGCCTTTCCAGTGTCATTAGTGTGCCAAGACCCTTCCATCTTTCTGCTTGGCATTGCTTCTCCTTGGTTGCCATGGTTTCAAGATGGAGGCTCTATTTGGAAGAAAAGGATTGAGGGATGTGGGATGTTAGATGGAATACACTGGAAAGGCAGGAAGCAGTGATCAGAGTGGAAGGCATGAATTTGAGATTGAGGCAGGGGCTGTAGGCATTAATAATGACAGGGTCTACTGTGGTATGATTATTAGAAGTGAGTGTCTGAGGTGGGATGGAAAACAAGACCTTTGGATAAGAAGATTTCAAGAAATCTAGAGGGTGTTGAAACCACTGTCTGCATATGTAATGAAATCTCCAAAAATTAAAACAGAAGTGGCATTATTTTAAAACTAATTATCATTCCTGCTTCCCCCCCCCCCCACATCTGTTTGACCCTCCATTGCCTTTATGATGGGCATAGAACAATAAATTCCTTGGTGGAATTGTGGTGGCAGGTCATGAGTCTTGTTTATTTCTTATGTGCTGTGTCCTTCCAGCCCCCTTGAAAGACCCCATACTGCCCCATATTGGAGGAATGGTGGTGGTTAGCGAGGGAATGCCCTGCTCCTTTGACTCCTGGGGACCAAAGCTATCCAGCGCAAGGCTTTTCTCCTGCTCATCACCCACCCTGTGGGATGCACTCTCTACTTTCCTCCTAAAGAGTCCTAGAATCAATTCCAAGAGACAGCTTCATTTCTATCTTTCCTCCTCCCCTTCACTCCCTAGAGAACCAGATAGCCTGACCTCAGATGCTTGACCCATTTTCGGGGCACCGGTTACATCAAAATCTCTCAAAAGCCAAAATATTAAAAAAATAAAATGAAAACAAAACCCCAAAAGTTGATTTTGCTGACTGTTCAAGAAGTTGCTCACTTCTTTGGTTGCTTATAGTCGTGTATTTTTGATTTAGTTCCCTCTCACCCCAAAAATTTCTGTTTCCTTCAAGATCTACCTTAATGGAAACTTTTTTTTTCTCTCTTCAAATGTCTCATTGTTAGTGCATTTTGGGAATATTCCTCTCTCCATGAAAAGACAGTTGGGACAGTCTGTTCTTAGGCTTCAGCCAGGAATAGAAGGGTAAGCTGGTGCTTCTAAGCCTCTCCCTTCAGTAGAAGAGAAGACAGACATGAACAGCTCTTCTTCCATGTCCTCAAATACTCACAGACAGACCAGGTCCCCTTGATGTCTGTAAAGTAAAACTCATCCCTGTTCTGTTGCTGTCTACACACCTGCCTCCCAACCCGGGGAGAGACCAACAGTGGCATTCTACTGACTTGGACTTCATTCTGACAGCAAATCGTCTCATCCAGGTTGTTAGAGAATAGCTGCCCCTCACTGTGGCCATCTCCTTAGTTTAGGAAAATTGAGGCTGTATTTCTACTTCCCCCCAGTGATGACATTTCCTTCTCTTATTCTGTGTCCTGACAGGAACCATTCCTACACTGCTTACCAGCTGGATCTGTGGGCTGCAGCAAGGGGTGAATATAATTTCATTATGAAATTATATGAATCCGATTTCAGCTGATGCCATTTACTTTTTACTTTGAGGTTAAACATTTCAAAATATCAGGTTTTCTTCTTTCTGCCTCCTCTTGAAACTCCCTATTTTGATTTTCTCAGCTGCCTCCACTTTCCTTGGCCTGTAGTTTCCACTAATGTGGAGACCCCGTCCCCAGCTCCCTTGAGTGTCAGCTTCTATGAGAATGGACATGATTAGGGGTGCCTCGGTGGCTCAGTTGGTTGAGCATCCAACTCTTGATTTCAGCTCTGGTCATGGTTCAGGGTCGTGAGATCGAGCCCTGTGTTGGTCTCTACACTGAACATGGAGCCTGCTTAAGATTCTCTCTGCCCCTGGGTGTTATGTGGAAACTAATTTGACAATAAACTATTTGTAAAAAATAAATAAATAAATAAAATAAAAAATAAAACAGCAAGTTGCAAACAAACAAACAAAAAAAGATTCTGTCTGCCCCCTATTCCCTGCTTGCACTCTTTCTCTCTGAAAATAAAAAAAAATGGACAGGATTAGATGACAGCCTATACCTGTGTCATCATGTCACCTTGCTTCCTGCCAAGGTCCATAGATCCCAGTAAGCAGGAATTTGTCATGTGCAGTATGGTAGGCAAATGCAGTAGTACAATATCAAAGTTTTCAAAGGTCCCATACTGGCTTGCCTTTGCCTACCTAACTTTCTTCCTTTTTCCCTCACTTCCCCCCTTCCTTCTTCTAATATCTATAAAGTTATTCTGCCAAAACACAATTTATGGCAAACAGGCAGCCCATGTACCTGATTGTGCACCTGCGTGTTCACCTGTTTCTGGCAAACAGGCAGCCGATGTACCTGTGTGTTCACCTGTGTGTACATGCATGCACCTGTGTGTGTGTTGGGTGGTATTGACAGAACACCTTAAAAGCTATGGGGAGATGGTATGTAGATTACAGTTCCCATAAGGTAACTTGTGGCATCACAGGAAAATAAGGTGACTTTCATGGTGACAGGGAGACATTCAGCTCAGAAAATGTAAAATCTTGTGCATCAAAGGGTAGAACAACCTCTCTATAACACAGCTGTGTAAACTTCAAGAGGCTGGAGTCCAGATGGGAATAATCCTTACTTCTCTGTCAGCCCCTCAGAATGTGTCTTTGACATTGTGGGTACTAAGTAAATATTTAATAACAGAATGACTAATGGAGTGTGTGAAACTAATGTTGATAAAACTATTTATGAGCATTGATGCTGACTGTGTAATGGCAACCTCAGGTCCTGTAAATGATGCTGTGAAGCCCCCAAAACAGAGGCATGAATGGTTGCTTGGATTGGACAGGTCTGCCTTAGAAGGCTTCTAATGATGTACACCTTGGAAATATAATAAAATACTCAGGTACAAAGAAGAGGTACTCAGGGAGCCACACAAGCCTATGCATGTTTGGGTGACTTTGTAGAAGACTGTGCAGGCGGGTGGGCAACATGAGAATAGCAGAATGCAGCCAGTAGCCAGTAGGCAGAGCACAGGAAAGGAAGGAAGTGACTCAGAAAACACAGAGAGTGAATCTGAGATGTCAAGTGCAAAGTAAGAGGAATGGGGCCAACAGCACTGTGATTTAAGAAGGGATAAGCCAGAGATGGGAAATAGGGCATTCTCTGTGCACCGTCCAGCATGGCAGCCACCATGCCACATGAGTTCACCAAGTGCAAGTCCAAACTGAGATGTGCTGTTAAGTGTAGACCACACATCAGCTATTAAACCCTTAGGGTGAAAAAGAAGAATGTAACATATCACATGAGTATTTTTATATTGCTATTCAAATTACATATGTTCAGTATTCAAATTACATACTGAAATAATATGTGAGTACATTCAGTTAAATACAACATACTAACATTCTTTTCACTTGTTTCTTCTTACTTTTTTTGAACTAAACATTTTACTTCAAAAGCAGAAAAATTTAGATTGCAAGGATTATCTCAGCCTGGAAGAAATTGGGGCACCTGGGTGGCTCAGTCGGTTAAACATCTGACTCTTGATTTGGCTCAGGTCATGATCTCATGGTTTGTGAATTCAAGTCCCACATTGGGCTCTGTGCTGGCAGCAGAGAGCCTGCTTGGGGTTCTCTGTCTCCCTTTGTCTGCCCCTCCCTGTGTTCTCTCTCTCTCTCAAAAATAAATAAACATTTAAAAAATCCTAGAAAATATAAGTAAATAAATTGTATATATACCTCACATTATATTTCTCTTGGACACTTCTACTCTAGATGTGCTTCTAGCAAAGTTTGGGGAGGAGAAGAAGGGTAGAGGAGAGAAAATGCTGTGAGAGCAGAAATCACTTAGAAGTCATGTCCTGACTCTAGGTCATCGTGCAAGTTACATAATCTCACCAAGCCTCAGCTTCCTTATCTTTAAAGTGGTGCTTGCTGATAATGTCTATTTCAGGGAGTAGCCTTTAACCCTAAACAGGAAACCATGCAAAGCCTCTAATGGGATACCTTACATGTAGCAGGAGGACCTCAAATAGTAGTTGCATTCTACCCTTTCCTTCAGCCAGAGTAACACACCGAGAGCTCCAGAAGTGGAGCTCAAATAGACACTAGCAAATTCTGAATGTGTATCTCAACTTCCTGAATGCCCTCATTTGCAGCAGACCGAGCAAGTGAAAAAACTGAGTAGAAAGTCCAGTGGAGAAACCAAAGGGAGGTAAGAAAGGACTGAACACAGGCAGCAATGAATGATGAAGCCTCTGATTTGGAAGGAGGCTGGGATGGAGGACATAGAAGTGCCCTGTCTAGTTTTACTGAAAGCTGCTCTCAGATATGCCTAGATTAAGCAGATACCTTTGTTCCTCTTCCGTAAAGGAGCACAATTTTCTAATTCTTTGTGGTTTTGGATAGCCAACCTGGAGTTGGCCACAGCGCCAGCCACCAATGACATCAGTAACATCCCCCAAATAGAATTTGGCATCTCTGAAAAAGACCATAAAACCCATGCTTCTTGTTCTGTTCCCAAGGAGAAGAACTTGTGTACTTGCTACTTATACATAAGCCACCTATCAAAGGGACACACATAACAGTGAATGTCCCATGATCCTAGTGAGGCCTGGTGAGAGCAAAAGGGAATTACTTCAGAGGCCCCTGATGATGATTTGACACGTCCCAAATGAAGGAAACTGAGACCAAGGATTTTTTCATAGATGAGAAATTCTGTCATCCAGTTCCAGTCTATTGGGTTCATGTTCAAGAGTGGCCATAATTCTTCTTTCATTTGTTCCAATAATGGGAAAGAGAAATAGACACATGGATAACCTCAGACGGTAGATACTTGCCAGATTGCTCCAGGCAGTATTCTAAAAACCAGCGGTCTGGAAAGATTTCAGGAGACCCACTTCTCCTGCGGTGGCACCGGAAATTTGCTCCACCCCCACTGGGAACATCCTGTCTCTCTTCAGTCAGCCTTTATTTATAAAATAAAGATCTCTAGTGTATGAAAGGATATCATCAAGCCAGTTTCTTTATTTTATCATGGGGAAAAGAAGCCCCCCAAAGTCGCCCTGTAAATGACTGGTATAGATTATAAACTGCTCTGCATTGTAAAGGCCCCTCTCCTCTGTATGGCAAATACACCACAAGAATTTCAGCAACCCATGCTGAGTAAATGCTGACAGTCCCAGAGTCACACAAGATACACTGTGGGTATCAAAAGTTACCTGTTACTCAAAGCCTTACTGTGTGCCTTAGGCATCAAGAAAATCCAAAAATAAAACTTCTTTACTGGCAAAGCATTCTAGTGGGAAAATTGGTCATGGTGTTAATAATTGGTTTGTCTTATTAAATTGTCCTCTTCCCCGCCCCTGTCACCCAAATTGGTATAGAATTCAGAGTCAGCTGAATAATTTCACCATTGAGTTAAGCCGCTTAATAAGTGTGGGTTTTCTTCCGGCAAACCCTAAGTAATTATGTCACATTGTGAAGGAGGCATTGTTTTTAGCTGGAGTGTAAAAATGTTGCTGTAGTAGCCAGTGTGTTAAAAAAAAGAAAGAAAGAAAAGACAAATTCAGCTTGGCAGCTAAAGAAAGCATATGTAACTGCCTACTACAACAGGTGTTGTGACACCAAGTTAGGACACCTTTCCCCAAGACTCCCAAGTGACAAGGTTCGTGTAATTCTTCCTCTGTGTAGCATATTCTCTCTTACTGCAAAGACAGGGCTGTGCTACATCCTTACTAACCTCAAAACCCAAAGTTACAGAGAAAGAAGTCAAAATAGAAAATACAATGCAGTCATTAGGTCTACAGAGGGCTTATGGGAGCTGAATATCCCTATATTTCTCAAAACCCATTAAAAAAAAAGTCTTCCCTTCATTCCTGGTGGCTCAAGGAGTAGAGCCCTCTCCATGGTCTGACTGCCCCTTGGGCCTTTACCACATGCTGCCAGTGAGATGTTCAGCATGTGCAAGCAGCACTCTTCCCTGGCACATTATTCTTCCAGGTGGGCTCAGGTGACATGGGTGACCTGGAAGTCTGTAGCTCACACGATCTGAGGGCAAACTGTGGCTCTTCTCTTCCCTTCTTTGCTCTTCTGTGATGGCGACATCTTAATTCTTCTAAGGATTTTATCACACAGGTAAAGAGGCCTCTTCCATCTCCAAATGCTTGTGAGATCCTCTGTCCCATTTATCAATATAATGAGTCGTGCTCCCTACCCCAGGCATACCCAGGAGTGCATGGAGACAGCTTGCCCTAGCTCACAAAAGCCAAGCTCTCTTCCCAGCTTCTCCAGGTAGTCTAAGATTGGCCATGGTGGTAGTACTTACACCGTGGAAATTGACAAGTGCTACCTGTTACAGGTTTTCTCCCAGAGTGTCAGGTAGTAAACATTTGCTAGCTTACCACTGGGTCCATTACCACCTCAAACTCAACATCTCTAAAACCACCTGCCCACTTTCATTTTCCTTAAATATGGGTTTCTTCTTTAAAAAAAAAAAAGACACACATATATTGAGTGTTTGAAAATATATTCCAGGGCACCTGGGTGGCTCAGTCAGTTAAGTGTCTGACTCTTGATTTCAGCTCAGGTCATGATCTTTCAGTGCAGAGCTTGCTCAGGATTCTCTCCTCCTTTCTCTCTGCTCTCCCTTCTCAAAGTAAATAAGTGTGTGTGTGTGTGTGTGTGTGTGTGTGTGTGTGTGTGCATGCGCGCCAACATATTTTATATATATATAGAAACTTTTTTAATTCTTAGCAATAATATCTCCCTTTTTGAATAAAGTCATAAGAAGAATATTTATGTGTGTATATATATGTGTGTGTGTGTGTGTGTGTATGATACACTCATTAATATGTAACAGAAAAAAAATGGAGTTGTCTGAGTTAAAGTGTGACCTAAAGTAGGGGATGGGGAAGAGAAATGAGGATGGAGTTCTCCATGCTAACCACTTCTCTATCTCAGGCCCCTCAGAGAAACAGCAGACTCTCTCGGCCACAGTTTGAGAAATGTGGACCTGCTTATTACTTAATCACTTTTATTAAGGTCTAATTTGCATGCAAAAAACCCCCCACCATTTCAAAAGCTTTTTATTTTGAAATAATTTTAGGCCCATAGGAAAAAAACTGCAAATAGAGTCCAGAGAATTCCCATAGCCCTTCACCTAGTTTCCCTTAATGTTAACATCTTACATGACCATAGTGAAATTAAAACCAAGAAATTAACATTGGCACAGTACTATTGTTTTTTAAGTTTATTTATTTTGAGAGAGAGAGTTCAAGCAGGGGAGGGTCAGAGAGAAAAGGAGAGAGGGGAGAATTCCGAGCAGATTCCATCAATGCAGAGCCTGATGCAGGACTCAAACTTGCAAACCGTGAGATCATGATCTGAGCCGAAACCATAGTTGGTGCTTAACCAACTGAGCCACTCAGGCGGCCCTGGCATTGTGCTGTTAACTAATCTGTTTCATCGGTTTTCCCACCAATCTGTTTTTCCATTCTAACTCAGGATCCCGCATTGTATACGGATGTTATTAGTTGCATGTCTCTGTAGTAGTTCCAATTCATGACAGCTCCTTGGTCTTTATTTTCCATGACCTTCACAGTTTTGAAGAGTCCAGGCTGGGTTGGGTTTGTGTTCTGTTTTCTCATGACTTGATTGAATTATATATGTTCAGCAGAAGACCCCAGTGATGATGTACTCTCTTTATAATGTCAGACCAGGAGGATGTGATATTGATACATCTTATTACAGATGGTATTAACTCTCATCACTTAACATAATGCATTGAGATCCATCTGTGTAGCTGTGTGTATCTGCTGTGTGTACAAGAGTTTATTCTTTTTTTATTGCATAGTAGAACTCCATTGTACAGGTGTACCATTTGCCTGTCCATTTACCCATTGGTAGACATCTGGGCTGTTTCTGGTTTGGGGGTTATTATGAATAAAGCTACGGTGAGCATTTATGTGAAAGTGTTAGTGTCTACAGATGTTTTCATTTCTTTGGTTAAATGCCTGGTATGTAAGATTTGTTGGATTTTATAAGAAACTGCCAAACTTTCTTCCAGCATGGCTGTACCTTTTTACATTCCCACCAGCAAAGTGTGGGAGTTCCAGTTGCTCCTTATTTTCACCAACACTGGATAATGTCAGTCTTTTTTGCTTCAACCGTTTTAGTATGTTTGCAGAGGTATCTCATTGTGGTTTTATTTCAATTTCCCAAGTGATGAATAATCATGTCAGGAATGTCTTTTCCATTTATTTATCTTCTCTCTTTTTTTTAATTTTTTAAAATTTTTTTAATGTTTTATTTATTTCTAGGAGAGAGAGAGAGAGACAGAGTAAGCAGGGGAGGGTCAGAGAGTGAGGGAGTCACAGACTGAAACAGGCTCCAGGCTCCGAGCTGGCAATCAGCACAGAGCCCGACGCGGGGCCCGAACCCACGAACCGCGAGATCATGACCCAAGCGAAAGTTGGACGCTTAACCGACTAAGCCACCCAGGCGCCCCTTATCTTCTCTTTTTTAATGTTATTACAGTTTTAGATTTATTTTATTTTTTTAATTTTTAATGTTTCATTTATTTTTGAGAGGGAGATAGAGACAGCATGAGCAGGGGAGGGTCAGAGAGAGAGGGAGACACAGAATCTGAAACAGGCTCCAAGTTCTGAGCTAGCTATCAGCACAGAGCCTGATGCGGGGCTCGAACCCACGAACCGTGAGATCATGACCTGAGCTGAAGTCAGACGCTTAACTGACTGAGCCACCCAGGAACCCCTAGATTTATTTTAAAAAGAATCTATATGGCACTACATAAATGAGTATTTTTGGTGCTGAAAACACTTGCACTATGTAGATACTCAGTCCTCCAAGAGGTGACATGTAACTTCCTACTTCTTTTTTCAAGTTTATTGTCAAGTTGGTTTCCATATAACACCCAGTGCTCATCCCCACAAGTGCCCTCCTCCATGCCCACCACTCCCCTTCCCCTCCTCCCAACCCCCATCAGTCCTCAGTTTGTTCTCAGCATTCAAGAGTCTCTCATGGTTTGTCTCCCTCCCTCCCTCCAACTATTTTTACCCATCTTCTCCCCCATGGTCCTCCATTAAGTTCCTCCACACTCACCTATATGTGAAAACATATGGTATCTGTCCTTCCCTGCCTGACTTATTTCGCTCAGCATAACACCCTCAAGTTCCATCCATGTTGCTACACATGGCCAGATTCATTCTTTCTCATTGCCATGTAGTATTCCATTGTATAGATAAACCACATCTTGATCCATTCATCAGTTGATGGACACTTAGGCTCTTTCCATGTTTTGGCTATTGTTGAGGGTACCCATGAACATTGGGGTACATGTGCCCCTATGCATCAGCACTCCTGTATCCCTTGGGTAAATTCCTAGCTGTGCTATTGTTGGGTCATAGGGGAGTTCAAGTGTTAATTTTTTGAGGAACCTCCACACTATTTTGCAGAGGGGCTGCACCATTTACTTATCTTCTTTGATGAAGTGTGTGCTCAAATATTTTGTCCATTTGAATTGTTCCCCTCTTGTTTTTGAGTTGTGAGTGTTCTTTATATATGTGAAATACAAGTACTTGATAAGATGTATATTTTGCCATTTTTTCTCCTTATCTGTGGCCTGCCTTTTCATCTTATTGTCTTTTGACAAGCAAAGTCTTGTTTTTTATGTGCTCCATTTTGTCAATATATGTTCTTGTTTTTATATTTTGTCTGCTACACCTTTGTGTAACTGACCTCACAAAGATTTTCTCCTGTATTTTCTCCTGGAATGAGTTTCAAGCAACAATAGCTCCTTGCATTTTTTTCATTCAGTTTTTCTACCTACTCTCTTAACTGTAAATTTAGAAACAAATTTTTTCAGGGTGCCTGGGTGGCTCAGTCGGTTGAGCGTCTGACTTGGGCTCAGGTCATGATCTCATGGTTCATGAGTTCAAGCCCCATGTCAGGCTCTGTGCTGAAAGCTAGCTCAGAGCCTGGAGACTGCTTCGGATTCTGTATCTTCCTCTCTCTCTCTCTCTCTCTCTCTCTCAGAAATAAATAAAACACATTTAAAAAATTTTAAGAAAGAAACAAATTCTTTTCTACTCATTAAGTGCACTAAGAATAAGACCTTTGGACAGTGAAGGAATGCTTGTAATCATGATGGCAAGTTTGATTTTTTTGCTACCATGCTTATGTTTTTGCTTCATTGAGGCACCTTCTACTACACTCTTAGTTTGGGTGCTCCCCAGAACAAGCCATGAGACAAATCTAGGGTGAAGACAGTGGTGTGCTGGTCAGTACTTAACAACTACTCCCCTGAGGGTGGGGGGTGGGGAAGCCCTGATTTATAACATTTGCCAATATCCATCATGTAAATATCTATGCTGTGGCCAATTTTAAGTTACTAGTACATTGACAGACTTGCAGATTTCCTGAAAATCTAATTATTGGCCTTTGTGAGCTGATACAAGCCTGCTCCGTCATACCACCAGGTACAGGCAGTTTATTTGAGGTGCTGCTCAGGATGCAGAAGTAAGGGACTGGAGGAGGCAAGATGGGGAAAGGAGAGGAACCAACAAAAGGGGAATTCAGGAGCTAATTACCATTATGAACATCTGGGGCTCAATCCCAGTTAGGGCTCTCAGAGGAATGGTGTAGACTCTAACCCAGAATTGTCCCCATCAGGGGTGAACAGGCCAGTTACTAATTCACAGACTCCTTCTGTTTCTCTTTTGTTGGTGATGGTCCCTGGGTTCTTAAAGCCTGGACACTTTCAGGCTGCTGTGTTTACAGGTTGAGAAAAGTTCTCTGGCATTGGGAGCTTTTCAGGGAGCCACAAGTGAGGTAGGGAGCTGCCCTGGGTAGGAAGCTGCCAATGTGCCTTAAGTTGCTCATTATCAGAAGTTGGACAGGGGGAATCCACAGCATCTGCTCAACGTACCACATGCTTTTCCTAAACACTGAATTACCACTACTCAACAGCATCTGCCATTAGGTCTGCAGTCAAGGGCACAGTCTACTGTCCAGTGTGAACTTAGGTAATGCTTTCTTCATTGGCTTATATCAGTATATTTAAAGTCAACACCAGAATGGATGACTTTGGCATTCCCTGTAGCAGCCATAAGGTCAATTCTTTTGTTCTGTTGGTATGGTCTGTTTAGACGGGGAGAGGGGAGGAGCGCCAGGGTGACTGGTTAAGCATCTGACTCTCAATTTGGCTCAGGTCATGATCTCACAGTTTGTGAGTTTGAGCCCCTCATGGTGATCTATGCTGGTGGTGTGAAGCCTGCTTGGGATCCTCTCTCTCTTCCTCTCTCTCAGCTCCTCCTCTAAGCTCTCTTTCTCCCAAAATAAATAAAGAAACTTTAAAAAAATAGAAAGGGAGAGGGGAAATCACTTCTTGGTAAGTTCTTAAAAACATGGGTAATGTAAGTATGAGTAATAGAATCCGATCAAATAATTTCCTCATCCAGGCCACTTAGTGATTGGAATTCTGAGATGACAGGAAAACTTCTCTTATAAACCAGTAGACCAGCCATATTCAAATATTTTCTCCACACTGTCTCACTGGTGGTGCATCTTGGGCTTGAGTAGTTCTCTACAGTCCCGAGGTCATCCCACTGACCTTCCCTTGTTGGATGTCTGACCTAATGTCAGAAACCTAATGTTTCTGTGGTTATATAGATCAGAGAAAATCTTATTATGACAAATAATAAGATGTTTTCTTAAATGCAAAAGTCCAGTCTTTCTTGGGGCAAAAATAAGTTGGCTATGGCTCTGTCTTCTCCACTGGGGAAACTTCCCACAGACAGGGAACAGATGGGCTTAGATAGAGGCACCATCTGCTTTTCAGTTGTAATTAACATCGGATCCAGGGGTGGGTTGGATTTTACCATGGCATTGGCCATCCCCCTTGACCACCAGGGAATCCTAAATCATGTGTTTGTTGGAATGTGAAACTTGGGTGAGGTTTCTTCAGATGGGCAACAGCTCTTAAGAGACAGGAGAAGAAAAGGAAACCAGGCTCTGTAGCAAACCACTTCTGTGTGCCTGCTTCCATGAAAGTGACCACCACAGATGTAGCCAAAGAGAAGAAGAAGCCTGCTAGTCTTTTCTTGTGTTTCCTTGATTCCACTGAGGTTCATTTGGTCCCACTTTTCTAACAAGTTAATTGACATAATCATGACCTCTAGCAAAAATATTATTATTTAGAATTTACTGAATGCTTGTAACATTCCAGCCATGATGCTAAAAATTTTGTGTGAATTATCTAGTTTCAAAACAACCATACAAGATAGGTACCATTATTTTTCCCATTTTACAAATGAAGAAAACTAAATAAAGCCTTAACAAGGTTGAAATACTCACTTCAGGTCAAACAACTCAGATATGGACCCACGCTATATAATTCTGCTTTGTAACCATGGTTAATCGCAACATCTACCAACTTACTTACATTAGAGGAGAGCAGAAGTTAGTGGCTGCCAAATTTCTCCCATTCCTGATTTGTAGGTTGTGGAAGAGCCTACAGAAACTCAGATACCAGTGTTCTTCAGTCTCTTTATAAACCCAACGGAATGCATCTCTCTTGTGTTTCAGTGTGCTCTACCCCCACGCCTTTAGATGATCTCCTGGATTCTTAGTTGTAATTCTGCCTCTTGCTTTTTCTGAGCCCTGGGGGAGGTTAAGTGAAAACATGATTAAATTTTTGCTCTCTGCCTAGGAGCCACAGCTCAAAAAGTTGGTGTCAGCATCTATAAACTGCAGCGAGAGTCAGTCCTCATTATCAGTGACATTGTTCCTCCAACAACAGCGAGCAATTTTCATAGAATGGTCTGAGAGCATCTTTGTCCTGAGCCCTGAATGCTTTATGAGGGCACACCGACTGGTGAGATTGCAAGAAGGACGGACTCCCAAGACTAGCAGTCATTTGTAATGTTGTCTAGGTACACAGGATTCCCTGGAATACCCCGCCCCCGAACATCAAGTCAGCCTTTGTGAGCTGTGGGGGAGGAGTACATGTGCCCAGCTAAGCTAATTGTCTTGCAAGAGAGATTTTGAACCTCCTAGTTAAAAGTCCATTGTAATCATCTGGTAATTATTTTAATGGATTGTCATTGAAGTGTGAAGCTGGAAATACTGTAATATGAAGCTTTGGTCTGGCTTCGTTAACTATACTAGATCTTAAGCAATAAAAGGAAGGTCAGAGTGTAAGCCCCACACAAGCCTGTTGGCTTTGTTCATTTATACATACAGTCCCAGACTGGCTTCCTACCCACAGATATCCAACTGTTAACTCTTTATACCAATCATGAGCAGGCTTAGGCTGTGGATGCTGGATGACCCAGTGTAGCCCTTCACCACTCATGGGAAATCACCTTCCACCCCAAGAGCACATCCTGTGATACTGGGTCAGTTCTGGTACTAGGACAAAGTAAAGACATACAGTTAAGGAAGTAGTCCCCACCTGGGAATGTTGCCGTGTGTTTCAGCTGGGTGCCCAGGTGGCCATCTGAGCACCTGCTCAGGAGTGCCTATCTACCAAGATGACTAGAATCTCACTATAATAAGTGGGAAAGATGGTGCCACTTATCTCGAGCTTCTGCATAACACAGCTAAAGGCAATTGAATTGAACCCCTCTACGTGAAGCAAAATACCCACCTAAAGTAGAAATAAATAGGATCTTCCTGCTTTTTGCTACTGCTGTCCTCTCTCTATTATATGTACTTTGTAAGTGCTCAGTCGTCGCACCAGCTGAAATTTTAAAATTGGACAGTTCAGAGTATTTACCAACATTGCATAAAATGTATTTCATTATCAAAATATTAAATATTAAAACTTTGATTCACCAGCAAGAAGTTTTCTACTTTACAGTAGTTCTTTTTACAAAAGACACTCAAAATAACGATTACAGAATAACAATTACAGAAAAATGGGGGAAGATTTTTCAGAATATTTTTCAGAACATTGGCTATGCTAGCACCAGTGGAAATGAATTAGTAAGGGACTTAATTCTATATATATATTTTTATTAATAGAAGATTAGTTTTCTCCTCCTTCCTTCACTAAATAAATGTTGAATAAATATTTAAAGAACATGGGTTTGAAGAGGCGCCAGATTATGAGTCTGCTTGGATGGCCTGTGTCTCAGGCCGATTCTGTGCTGGTTGCTCGCCCATGATTGGCCTACAGCTCCACTCTTTGATGTTATCTGGCAGTTGCAGTGCTCACCAGCTCCCAAGACTGTTTGGAGAGAGAGTAACAAGAAAATGACAGAAATGCAAGAATGCAAATATATTGATAACTTTAACCAACCTGGTATCTTTCAAAGGCACAGCATTTTGCAATAAAACTTAGCTCTAACTCTGGCATGGAAATCCCTACCCTATTGTGGTTTCCTCAGAAAGGCTTGGCTCTGGTTACTATTAAAAACTTTGAGGCAAGGAGCAGGTTTCTCACCAACTTTGATGTGAAGAGTTCCACCATCTTGCAGAGAGTTGGAGAAATGTTTTAAAATTTCAAAGTCCTCCAGAAAAGTTAAATTCTCTGATATTTACAGTACATCCCTAGGGGAGAAGTCATTGTCCTCATTTTTTCAAACAAGCCTGAAAAGGAAGAGGCCACTGTTGGCAGACAAGCCTGTTGTCAACCAGTGTCCACATGAGATTGGAGAACTCCCACAGAGTGTGCCACTGGTGTTTAGTAGGGAGAAGTGGGGTGGGAGTGTCACTGAGAAATGAGAAAGGAAGAAAGGGAGGAAATAAGGAAGAATGAAAGATCTTGAGAAATCTTGAAGCCAGGAGGCATTCTGAGCCTTCAGACCACTCCTCTCACTGCTGAAAGCAATTGGAGTTAGAGCCATGAGTTCTGGCTTGGGTTGGACTCCTATAAATGCAGTTGAAGTCCAGCTTCAGTCATGGAATGGTTTTGTGATCTTGGGCTTATATTCTCTCTCCCTTAGTTTTCTTGTCTGAAAAGTGGAGATGACAATAGTTTACATTTCATGGTATAGTTCAGAAATTAAGCTTTAAAATAGTTCTAGGCCCATGGTCAATTTCCAGTAAATGTCAGCAGTCATAATTATCACCATCATCTGTCTCTTTATCACCATCATCATCATTGTCTCTGACATCATCATATCACAGTCACTATCATCACTACCACTGTATCATCATCACCACATGGTCAAATCATTATCACCATCATCATGATCACCATCACCATTATCAGTCATCACCATCACCATCACCACTACCATCATTGTCATTATTATCATTACCATCACCACCATCATCACCATCATTATCACCATCATCATTACCATCACCACCACCACTATCATCATTCTCATCATCACCATCAGTATCACAGTCATTATCATCACCACCACTGTCATCATCATCACATCATCAAATCACTATCTCTCCCACCATCACCATACCATCATCATCATCACCATCACCACCACTCTGACCATCAGTATTACCATCACAGTCACTGTAATCACCATCATCATTATTGTCCCCATCATTATTGCATCATAATCACTGATCACCATCATCAAAACCACTTTCATCATTATAACATTCACCTAATGGAGTCAACAGTGATTCCTGTTTAAGGCAGATGATCTACATTTATGCATGCAAATATTAGGCCAGAGTACAAGAACCTCCCCAAACTGCCTTTGCCTATTTCTGCAGCCTCTTCCATCTTCTTTCTCACCCACAATCTGTGCTCCACCAATAGGGAATAATTTGTCACTTTAAACACAAACTGTGTAATTTATGACACCATACTTTTATTCATGCTGTTTCCTTGTCTAGCCACTTCTTTCCCGATTTCTTTGCTTGGCTTCTCAAATGTGATATAATCATCAACTCCTCCAGAGTCTTACTAGAGCCTTCCCCTCACTCTCTAAAATGTAGGTTAGATGTCCTTCTTCTAAGCTCTCATAGCATCTAGTGAATAGCTTTGTGTTTAGCTTTGATACCAAATACTTTGCTCACATATTTAGCAGACATGTTGTTGGCTGCTAAATCAGATCAACTTGAATCCTCCTTATGAGTTTGTGGCCTTTGGGTCTCATGGATCACCCCTGTGCTTCTCATGGTTCACCCCTGTGACCTTCTAAGGTCTTGGGCTGCTAGGCCTACTTCATGAGGATGCACTTCATCAGGCACTGAGTAGCAATTGCCTGACAAGTTGCATTCTATGAGGGTGACAAATAGCCACCAGGTAGTTAGTTTCCGTCTACTGGAAGAAACTGGAAAGGAGGTAGAAAGATGATGCCTATTATCTTGGATTTCCTCATGAGGAAAGACCTAAGGGACAAGAGTCATATGTTCTTCTCTGAGCCCTGTTGGGAACCTTGAGTTTGAGCATGATGCTGTGGGAAGAACCCTGGACCAGTGGGCCAGGGCTAGGAGTTTCAGACAAGCCAGGCCATCATGGCAGGTCAGCTGCAGAAAAGTTAATTAACTGTCCAGGGCCTTATTTTCCTGATCAAAGAAATGGGCAATTGTACCTCACCTGAGATCACTATTCTCACTATCGACAGTTTAATTTGGTTGGCTCAGTGCTTTACAATTGTTGAATTCAATCATTTATTCATTCAGTACTTAATTGAGCATGTACTATGTGCCATCCCTATTCTAGACACTTGGAATACATCAGGGGATGAAATGGGGCAGAAAGCTCTATCCTCGTGGAGCTTATATTCTAAGGAAGGAGGCAGGCAGTAAGATAAACATAATATGTAAATTGTTCGGCATACTAGAAGATAACCTATTAGTGGAGCAGAGTTTGGAGAGTGAAGAGGGGAGGTGCTGGAGAGGCATGTTGCAGGGTCAAGGCAGGTTCTGAGAGGGTGATATTTGAGCAAAGAATGAAGGTAGTGAGGGAGGGAGTCATGTGAATGACTGAAGAGAGAATGGGCCAGCCAGTAAGGGCTTTGAGGCACTGCTGCCCAGTTTATTTATGCAATAGCTAGGAAACCAGTGTGCCTGGAGCAGAATCAGCAAGGGAGAGAGAGTAGGCGGTGAAGCCAGAGTGCCTGCATTAGTTTCCATTACTCAAAACCAGGAGATTTTACCTAAAGTCCAGATTCGTAGCTTCCCTCCTAGAAAATCGGAATCTCTGGCTACACTGAGCACATACTCTCAAGCAGCATAGGCCAAGGGAGAGCACAGGCTGTCCACATGAGATGGGACTCCACTGTCCAGCAAGCCACAGATCCTACCTCATCTACTTATTCCTGCATCTTGTGGGCTCCCATAGGCAGTTGAGGCCATGGTGCCAGGCAGCAGCCTCTGACAATACCAAGATGCTTGCCTCATCATCACTCACTGCATCTGCCCCTTCCTTCACTGCCATTTCTCTCAGCCCTGACTATTCTGGCCCCTAAGGAAAGAAATTCTGACACCTGCTACCACACGGATAAACCTTGAGGAACTATGCTGAGTGAAATAGGCCAGTCACAAAAGGACAAATACTTATTCCATTTAGATGAGGTACCTACAGTAGTCAAATTCATAGAGAGAGAAAATAGAATGGTAGTTTCCAGGGCCTGGGGGTGGGGGGTGGGGGTGGGGAATGAGGAATTAGTGGTTAATGGGTACAGAGTTCAGTTTGGGAAGACAAAAAGTTCTCGAATGGATGGTGGCAATTGTACAATAATCTGAATTTGAATGTGAATATTCTTTTTTTAAGTTTATTTATTTATCAAGAAAGAGAGAAAGTGCAAGCAGCTTCTACACTGTCAGCACAGAGCCTGACGTTGGGCTTGAACCCACAAACCATGAGATCATGACCTGAGCTAAAATTAAGAGTCAGACACTCAACCTACTGAGCCACCCATGCACCCCATGAATGTGAATATTCTTAATGGCTTTGAATTGTACACTTGAAAATGGTTAAAATGGTAAACATTCTGTTGTGTATATTTTACCACAATAAAAAAGATAAAATTAAATTTAAAAAAATCAAATATACATAATATGTATTATACCTATATATAGAGAGAGAGAAGGAGAAAGAATGACCCATACCCTTTCAGAGAACTTGGCCCTTTTCCCCCAATCAGGTTTGCTCTCTTCTGTCTTACTTGAGGAAAAGCCAAAAAAAAAAAAAAAAAAAAGGCTTACTTAGAGATGGGAGTGGTCCACAAACCCCAGGAAACAGTTCAACCTAAGACCCCAGGAAAGGGTATGTAAGGGATCCCCCATGGGGGTTCAGACCCAGCCAGCCAGAATGTGCCTGCCCCCAGTGTCCCAACAAGTCTGGGTGTCCCTGGAGGGTGCAAAGTTCATGGCACTGTATATATGTTCTCTTTCTTCCTGATCATGACCTCTTGAATTTTTATTTTTCTTATGTCCCAATGCCTTATACTTATTTATGTGTACTGTTATTTTATTGTATATGTTTTTATTGTGAGCCTCCATAAATCCCAACAGGGGAAGGGAGTAACAAAGAGACTCATGTCTTTATGGATGAAGTGTGATTGGCCTTAAGAACCTATTTGTGTCCCCTTTTCACTTCCTGTTTCTCCTCTGGCCCCCCTTTCCCATCGTTGCTCCCCTTTCTCCTTTCCATCCTTCCCCAGTTTTCCTGGGTGGTCATTCTCTGTCTGCATCCCCATTTTCTTTGTCTACTTTTCTCTGCCCCACTCTGGACCCTGGAAGACAAGCCTCTAAGGACCTTATCTCCTAGGCTTCCATGCCTCTGGGGAGAGACAGGGGAGAGGTCCAGACATTTCTTCCCTGTTCCCTCCTGGTTTTCCAGGCTCTGGCAGCAGCTTCCCTCCACCCTCTAAGGAGCCTCATCCCCATTCCTGAGGCTGCAACAACTCAGTCTCCCTCCTCTTGTACCTTCAGGCCACCATGAGGGAGCAGCTTCCTGAGTTGCTAGGCTCTGGGTGTGTTACTTTCTCTGTTGGTTCCCTTAGCCCTGCCGGTACTACTACAGGGAAGCCCTTCATCAGTCTCTCTGCAGTTAAAAAGGGAGTTCTCTCTGGTTAAACCCTTTGGAGTGGCCTTCTGTTTCCTGCTCAGATCCTGACAGATGCACCAAGCCACCTCACTATTCTGGACTCACTCTCAAGGAGTCCCACTGGGGGCTTGTAGAAATAGACCAGGGAACACCTAGACCACCTGCTTCAGATCCACCTGGTGCTGATTAGAAGTGCAGATCCCTGGACCCCAACCCAAAGGACTGTTCAAAGGATCTTCTGGAGGTGGAGCTGTGGGAGCCTCATTTTGTATGCATGTCCCAGATGACTCTGGTACACTTTAAAGCACACAGCAGTTCAGAAACTTGTGTGATTCTTTGTTAATATGTTAAATACAAGATCTAGCATCAGGCCTGATAACTATGAAGCAGTGACAAACGTGTATATGGTCTTTGCAGTGCTGGTGATATGATATGAAAGATCTGTGATTTCCACCGGGGCCATAGTCCCAGGTCTTGCCAGTACTGCGGCAGCTTATTGCCTGTATCCTTAATGGAGGAGATGCTGAATTTCACTCAGAGACTAGTGAAAACAAAGACGTGATTTGTTCTCATCCAGATAAACAGACTGCTAAGTTGTTCTGAGTACTGTCTGGGGGTGTGAGGGGTTCAGGCACCACAGCTTAAGCCCCTCCATCTTACAGGAGGTCTCCATAGAAGGGGATTTGAGACCTGGCACAGGGTAGAGGAGTAGATGTTCCTCATATAAAGGGCAGGAGCTTCCTTACATAAAGAAACCTCTCTTCCTGAGGTACCATGTGGCATGGTGGTTAGGAGTGTGGACTTGGGAGGCAGGTCCCCTGGGTTTACATTCTGCCTCTACCACCTACTTACTGTGTGATCTGAGCCAAGTTACTGAACTTCAGTTCCCACCTGTGATGCTGGATTAAGCCCAGTGTCCCATCCTGTACCATTGTGAGTGTCCACGGAGAATATGTGTGCATGGTACCAAGTGAGCTTCTTCTAAGGCCCATGTGTGCATCAGCCCAGCTACATACAACTGCCCTCAGAACTTTTCTTTAACAAATATTGGGGGGAAGTGGCAGTTATTACCCCCACTTTTTTGAGAAACTGACAACCAAAAGAAATAAGTGACTTCCTCAAGGACTTAGGAATCAGTCTCTCAGAGTGGACACCATAACAGGCTTCTGGGGCAAAGGGGATGGGGAGAGAGAGGGGGAGACACACAGGGAAGCCATTGTTCCTCTCCTGCTAAAATATTTCTCCTAAGATGGCAAATGTCTCCTTCCCAAAGCTCCAAAATAGCCATTCCAGTGCGATGACCTCCAAGAACACTTATCAGATATTTAGCCATCATAAAATTCCTTTCAAGTAACCTAATTATAGGATTTATGCTAATGGAGCAGGTACATTAACATACTCATTTCCTTTAGCATTTGAGTTCCTGTAAGAGAAACCTTTTCAGAGTGGTTTCAAAGATCTTCACATTGCCAACTGAAATAATGACCCTGGGGGTGGGACTCAGGTATAGGGTCCCTGTTTTGTGTTGGTCTCAACCTACAAATAGTGATACTATCCTCTAGGGGTGCCTGGGACACACACCTGGGCCCCAGGTACTTGGGGGGAGCCTTCACAGACATTTCCCCAGAGGGAGGCAGTGTTGTGGTAAACTGGCCCTTGTGGGTCTTATTATGAATGCACGGCATCCCTCAGCAACAACTGTCATGGAACTTTGGAAAACTAAGATTTATTACTTAGAGATTCTGAACGGTCCACAGTACACCAAGGCCCACACAGTGAGGGGCCCGGTGAAAGAGTGCACACCTGGAGCTCTGTCTTTATTGATGTCGAGGATGGGATGCCTGGGGTTTCACAGACTTGCTCTTTATTGGTGAATTTAAAGCCTAAGAGTGAGAACTAGGATGTGGGAAGAGAGAAGCAGAGTCACTCGTGCAGTAAGTAGTGTAGGTCACCCAGGGATTTCTAAAACAGGAATGTATGCGTGGGGCACCCTGGCCCCTGTGTAGCTGGCAATGTGTTTATTTGAGATGGATGTCTTCGAATTGTATGCCCTTATGCTAGACCCTCTGGATTTTTAGAGAACAGTTGTTTCTATGAGTGGCCAATCTTGATTGCAAACTGCGTTTCATTCTTTCCACAATCTTCCTTCTTGGCTTCATTCAGGCTCTGCCAGGAGCAGACTCTAAGACAGGGCTTGGAATGCAAGTTGTTTCCAGGGGGTGGAGACAAACATCAGCAGTGCAGTAGAAAGTGGGGCAGAGAAGGGAGGATCGCTAATAAAAGATGGGTGATCAAGCTTGCAACAGGGTGGGCACCTAAAGCTTAGTCATCTGGGGAGCCCAGGGAGACAGCATGGTTACTCCACTCAGGGGGCAGGAGAGCTGGGGTACAGAGACACCAATTCCCGTCAGTCATTGCTGGAGGGCACCCAGGGGGTGATAATGCCCCAGCACTTCTTGACTGTTTTGTGTAAGGGTAAATGAAAACTCTTGAAACAAATTGAGGCAGATTTTGGTGTTCAAAAGACACAATGGGGTGCTCTAAATTATTAAGACCTAAAGAATATGATAGGACCGAAGGGCACATAGTCACCTGCTACATTCCTCTTTCCTGATGCCCCCAAATCCTCTTATGCAGAACCCTAATCTGGCTTGAAGTTCAGAGTCTCTCTTCTAGTCACTAGGGAGAGTGAGTGTTTCCAGGAGAATTATGTCTGTAGTGGTCACAGAACCCAGAAGAGAGTATGTATATCAGTCCCATCAAGGCATCATGGAGCCATTACATGCCAAGCTGGGATGGGGGTGGGGGGGGGTAGGGATGATTTTAAAAGAAATACTTTTGGTTTTTGTTGTTGCTTTCACCAAATTTAATATTATCACTTGAAACTATGAAAAAGAGCAGGGAAAAGGGAATCTTTTTTTTTTTAATTAGTATTCAAACCATATTCCCTGGGAGGTTTAGAACAATTTCCACCAAGGCCAGAATTCTATAGGTCTTCCCTAGGAATCACTTGTCCAGCACCACCTTCATTGAAATTAAAGACAGAGCAACATGAGAGCAGATGATGTAGTAAAAAGAAATTATCTGTGAAAACCACTGACTGTAGATGCCACATAAAGCAGCGGGGTTAATGTTGCACTGTTCAGGGACATTTGCCCTCACAATTCAGAAGCCCTTATGTATATTGACATTTCAGCTAGAGCCTGTTCACCTCCATTAAGCCACAGGCCACAATAATTTCCTGTTACCTTAGGTGCTTTCCAGTTTAACTACTATGGCCAGTATTTCTCTAGTTTTATTAGTCCCAGTCAATCTTTGAAACCACCTGATAAGATGCTATTTATCTTCCAGAATCCCAGTCTAGTGGGCACTTCCTCTTTCAGGGCTTCTCTGGTTCCCTTCGCTAGCTTCGCCCAGCAGAATGAACTGTCTCCACCCATAATCAGATAAGGAGGCAAGTGGGGAAACCTGACTAAAGGCCATGGAGGCAAATGGGGGTCCATTTTCATTTTCTCACCTAACGCACAGAATAAGATGATTTCTGGCATATCAGCCAGCAAATGGCATCCTCAGATTCTTCCATCCCGTGTGTGTTGCTATGTATCTTCTTGCTTATTGTCTCATGATCATATGATGGCTGCTGCTGCTCTAGACATTACATCCAAGTACAAAGCTAAAAAAAAGCTTCACTTTGTTGCATCTGTCCCTTGTTCTGTCCCTTGCTCTGTCCTGAGTTATGTCATATGATGTTGGCTAGTTCCAGGGAGACTAGAAAAGCTGAGTCTGTTGTCACTCAGAACTTGGAAATTACTTCTCATTATTGTTGTTTTCACCATGGTTCATTGTATCGTCTTCACTGTATCTGTTGCTTATTTCCCTAATAATGCTATATATCAAATGGCCTGAAAACCTCAGTAACAGGGGCGCCTGGCTGACTCAGTTGGTACAGCATGCAACTTGTGATTTCAGGGTCATGAATTCAAGCCCCACATTGGGCCTGGAGCCTACTTAAAAAAAAAACAAGAATAAAAACTTCAGTGACATACAACAGTACACATTTCTTTAGCTTCTGCGTTTTTGGGGTTCAGCTGAACTTTGGGAATCAGTTGACCCATATCTGGGGCTAGGTGCTTGTCAGCTGATCTCCGATAGCCTCGATGAGGACGAGGGTGACTTGGCTTTGCTCCACATGCCCCTTGTCCTCCTGGCTGTGCTCTGCATGTCGCTTGTCCTCCAGCAGGGCCGCTGGGGCACATCCTCATAGCATTCTTGTTGTTGCATGAGGTGTTTGGTCATGCCCAGGCCCCTTTGCTCCAGCTCCAAGCTGCTTCTGTTTCCAATGGTGACACCAGCTACTCTCTGGGCACCTCCTGCTTGGACTCATTTATTTCATAAAAAGGTTCCCTCATTCCGTGCAAGCCTGCCCTGACGCAGGGTGGATATGAATGTGGGAAGAGTAGAGCTGCTGCCCTGCAAAGGAAGAAAAGCCAGATACATGGACTTAAAACATGGCTCATGTCCAGGCAGCACTCAATCATGCCAAAGTACAGATTCCCACAGTGAGGACCCTGATAAGTTCCAAAGGAAGTTCAGGCCCTGTAGTGGTGAGCTTAGAGTAGAAGCTGAAATGGACCCCTTCTCTCCTCTCCTCTGCATACACCCCTCACTCATCATTTCCGGAAAGTGTCCCACATTTGCTCATTCTGATTGTTGTACCCAGGCCAGAGGCTAAGATTTGGGGGTGTGCCGCAACACATCCGCCATCCCAGGAATCACCTCGAACATTTTTGAGGAGTTAAGTCTGCCTCGTATTTTTTAGTGCACCTTGTAAAAATACTACTATTAAAAAAGAACATTACCTAATAATTCCACATCTGGAAGTTTGTCCTAGAAATGCAAAAGGATATATGGGTAAAGATTGCAGCAGTGTTGATGGTTCATTGATTTATAAGGAAAATGGGAAGTCACTGAAAATAAAGAGGTCATAGGGTTTACTGCTGTTCGTGCCGATCACACTGATGTATTTATGTAAATGGTATATTTGTATGTGAGTATATGATCAGAATTAAACTTGTAAAATAAAAATAAATAAAAAAGAACATCAGTGGGTCTGACCAACAGCCGCCAGAAGTGGCTGGCTGGGATTCTGAAACTGTCCCTCCCTTTCATATGGTTGGAGAAGTGAACTTATTAGTAGCCCAGGTGAAAATAGAAGGTGTCGATTGGGCAGCAGTTCAGGAATGCCCTCTGTTTGGGGAGCAACTGGCCTCAGCTGGAAGGCTCAGAGAGTCCTGGGGTCACATCCAAGGCCTGACATTTGCTAGCCATGTGTCCTTGGACTTACTACTGTACTCTAAGAGGTATCTGGGGCCTGAGGCCAGTAATACCTTGCCTCCCACAGGAGTTGGAGAAATTACGTGAGACAGTCCCTATAAAGTATCTGGAGCTCACCTGGAGTTCCTGGCCCAACATACAGTAGCAACATTAATAGTATTATTATTACTCAGTATCCCCAATTATAGTATTATATCCTTTGGAACTATAGGAGCAGCCAAATTAATGCAAAAATGCCTCACTCTAAAATAGTCAGGACTTGTATGTATATTACCATCAGTATCGGTAGGCTTTCTGCATCTAAAGGTTGACTTCGTATGTTTGTTTTGTTCCTTTGTTCTGTTTAGTTTTTGAAATTTAGTAGTAGTAGTAGTAGTAGAAGACCCATTTTTAGAGCATTTTTAGGTTCACAGCAAAAATGAGCAGAAGGTACTGACTTCCTTACCCTTCCTTACCCTGCTACATGCACAGTACCTCCCCTATCAATACCTTGTTCTATTTTGTTTCTTTTTCCAGTGGGAAACTGATTTCCAGTTTTTTAAATAATTTCTGAAGGAATTAGAGCAGAATTTCTTGTAAGCAGAATGGCAGGTCAGGAGGTGCCTTGTGGCTGGAGAGGAGCCCCATCACCTGACAGACCCCTCCAGGTGTCCAGACGTGCCTTGCCACACGGCGTGTCTGACCTTGGGTGGGCATCCCCGCCTCGCACTGCCTTGTACATGGGAACTCATGTGGTTTTCAGCAGCCATCACCCTTGAAATCACAGAGAGCTTGGAAGATCTATCCATTTCCCAACCCATTCCAAGGGTTGATTTGCAATATGTTAGATGGAGCTTCTAGCCTCACAACAGGATCAAAACATACTATTGGAACATAGTCTTGCAAAGATTGTTTATGGACTTGGCTATTTCAGTGAGTCGAGTATGGCAGCTAGAGCCAGCTTATTTAGATCTTGGTTAATTCACAAATGTACAGTTCCATATTCCAATTACTGCATTTGGCTGTCCTTTCAAAGATAATGATAAAGCCTGCATATCATTGGATCAGCCAAGGCATACAGCAAAAGAGGGTTTGAGTCCATTGCAATTTGGGAATGTATATTCTGACTCATCCATAGGCTGTAAATACAGTACTAATTTTGTAAGAATTGACATTTTCTTCCCTCCAAAATCCACAGGCAAATAATTTTGTACAGATTATGAATAGACCAATCAATGAAAGTTATTTTTAAGGTGTCTCTGCATGCCAGACATCCCAGGATCCTTGGAGATTAGAAAAGTATAAGATGGAGTCCTTGCTCTAAAATCTCCACTACCTGCAAAATTCACACAAGAAATACAAATTCAAGGTGGACGAGTCAGAAAATATAAATAGAAATTATAAAAACAGAGTCATACCAACAGAGGGAAAAACTACCTTGATGTTTGGCCTTACAAGCTCTTACTTGCATATATACGTAAGCAAGTATGTGCTTGTGTGTGTGCTTGTGTACATGTGTGTGTGTGTGTGTGTGTGTGCTCTTATACATAGATCATAACAAAAAAGATTGTACACACTATTTTATAATATTTCTCACTTAACAGTGTATAGTAAATGCCTTTTCTTGTCATTACCTGTGGACTTAAATCATGTCTTTTAGCAGGATTTTGTCGATTGATGAACCATGGTTTCTATAACTCATATCCTATGGCATATTGTGTTAGGTTTTGATAATTTATTATAGGCAGCATTTTGGCATGAATACCCCTGTTGCATATGTTTTAGTTCACTCATCTGATAATTCCACAGAATCAAGAGTTAAGATGCTTCTTAGAATTGTACAGTCTGGTTGAAGAGCCCAAACACCTATGTATGAAAAGGAAAAACAAGTTTATGAAGCGGGGGTGGGGATGGCTAAATTAGTGCCACAACCAAGAGTCAGAGGCCAGAGAGATCATTTCATGCTCCGGTTGCTGCAAAAGGCTTCACAAAGGACAGCTGCAAGTGACAGAAACCCTGCTCAAGTTATCCTAAGTGTAAAAAGCATGTTATTGGCCCACAAAATTGGAAAGTCCACTTCAATTTCAGGTGTGAGCTGGGTCCAGAGGTCATGGGGTGTCATGGAGCACCATTATGTGCATGTGGCTGTGTGTGTGTCTGTCTGCCTGTGTGTTGGTGTGTGGTGTGTCTGTCTGTCCTATCTCTTGGTTGGGCTTCTTACTGTATGAATTGCATTCTTGGGTAAGTTCCCTCTGTATGGCAGCTGTCTCTAGCAGCTCCAGACTTGGGCGGTGTTTGTATCTCATAAGGAGAGAGCCCTCCTCTTCCAGCTTCTCTGTCGGTCTCTCCTTGGCCCCCTGGCAGACTTTTTATGCACCCATCACTGCATGACAGAGAATGGGGGTGTCCTGGTGGCTAGCCTGGGCCATGTGCCTGTACCCTGTGCTGATGAGGCTGGGGAATGCGTGACTGAAGAGCTACCCAGTGGAGCAATTCTTGAAAGGAAAAGATGTTGAGAGATCAAAACATGAAATCATGTCACTGCTGAGGATGCTGGAACTTGAAAGATGAGCAGCTACCCCCATTTGATGCTTTAGGCTACAAGTAACAGGAAAACTCTCAAATCAAACTGGTTGAAATGCTCTACTACAAAATCTGGAGGAAGGTTTGCTTTAGCACTACATCCACTGGGCTTGGTAATACCTTTAAGTTGACTCAGGGTCAGCTTCCTTTCAAGTCCCATTTCCCTCAATATGGCTGCAAGGGACAAACAGAACCCCCAGCTTCCATAACCAGTGCCAGAGGGTGAAAAATGGAACCCAAGGACTCTAAAACCTTTCCTGCAATTTCATTGGACCATCCCAGGTCACATGTCCACTCCTGAACTAGTAGCTATCAGTGGGAAATACTGCACACTGATTGGCCAGTCAGTTCTACTCCTAGAGGAAAGGGTACGGTCACCTCCACATGGGTTGTGGTGAATATTGTATTGAAACTGGGGTCCCATTAGGAAGGAGTGGAGGATGGATGCTAGGAGGTCAATTAAATAAAATTTCATCAGTTAGAGAGGAAACTTGGGGTTAAACAGGTGATTTATGCCCAAAAGTTAGAATTCCAAGGTCTTCCCTGTTTATAGCTGACAGGAAGCAAGATTGCAGAGCCTATTCTGTAGGGGACAGCAGAGTGAATGACCTTAGTTAGAAGTATTCATTTGTTTATTCCTTCATTGCACATGTATTTTTTGAGCACCTACTATGTGCTAGGCCTTGTGCCCAGTTTGGGGGGTAAATAAGATAGATAAAGTTCATATCCCTGTGGACTTCTTTTGAGGGACACAGATAAGAAACAAATTAATTTAACATATAATATGTCACAAAAAACAAATCAGGGTAAGGCAGATAGAGAGAAATGGGAAGGAGAGGAGTCCAAGGCCTCTTGCTTACATTGACATTGAACCAGGGACTTGAAGGACATGATGGAATGAGCCAAGGTCATCTGAGGGAAGTGTGTTTTGGTCAGAGGAACAGCAGGTGCAAAGACCCTGAGGCAGTCATCCATAGTACATTTGGTGGACAAGGAAGAGAGTGGTAGATGATGAGGTCAGAGAGGAGGAGTGATACCATGGAGGGCCTCCCACACTACAGTCTTTGTACTTTGAGTAGTATGTTGAGTCTGTGATGTCAGAAAGTGTTATTGAAGCAGAAGGTGTCCAGACCCTCACCGGGTGGCTCTGCTTTGACTGTGACCTTAACTCCTTTTTTCCTCTCTTCCAGGCCATGTACATGTTCTATGCATTGGCCATTGTGTGTGATGACTTCTTCGTCCCCTCCTTGGAAAAGATCTGTGAGGTACGTGCCCTATATTCTAAACATGTTGAGCAGGCTGTGAAATGGTACTGCTCCAGCCTTCTTCACTAAGGTCCTGGGGAGCCCTCCCTGCACCTCCTCAGGGGTGTGGGGGAACACCAGGCATCAGCATGCTTCTGAGCTATGAACAGTATTAGCACAAAAGCTCCAACAGTATGCTTAGAATGTCAGGGTACCGACCCATAGTTGGCCTCTAACCCAAACGACCAGCTTTCCCCGCTCCTTTTAGAGGCAACTCATGGTGCTATTTTCTCTTTTTCTTTTTCTCTTTTTTAAAAAATGTTTTAAAGTATATTTTTTTTATTTTGAGAAAGAAAAAGAGAGAGAGTGCAAGCAGGGGAGGGGCAGAGAGAGAGAGGGAGAGGGCAGAGCCTGATGCAGCACAGAGCCTGATGCAGTACAGAGCCTGATGCAGGGCTTGAACTCCTGAACTGTGAGATCACAACCTGAGCTGAAATCAAGAGTCAGAGGCTTAACCTGCTGAGCCACACAGGTGCCCCTTCTTTTCCTCGTTTATCCTGCTCTTCCTTTCTCTCTCTGTACCCCTCATCTTCCTCTCCTCAGTTTTCTTCTGCTCCCGTAACCCTCCCTTGTGGGGTCCTTACAGGGTGGGAAGTCTTCATCTACATACCCCCATCGCCATTCCTCTCTATACATGCACAGAAATGCTCTAAGTGGAGACCCAAAAAGTGAGAAGATGAAAGAACTGGCCACAGAGAAAAGGAAAGGGACTCTGTTCGAAATCAGCCCAGTTAACACCAGGTTGAAGACCAAGTTAAATCCCTTTCATCAGAAAATATTCAGCATATTTAGAACACTTTCATTCTCTCGCCTCTTTCATTTCGTTGTCTGTTCTGAAATGTAGTTTCCTTTATCTGGAAGCTTTCCACTTTATTTTTAATTCAAAATTCTGTTTTCAGAGAGGATCTCTCCCAGACAAACCTCCCATCTGGGACTCGTTTCTTCATGTTGTTCTCAGACTCTGTCATCATCCTTCCTCTTTCCTCCCTGCACTCCCTCCCCGCCACCCATGTATTTGATTCATTAGTTCTTGGGGGGCAGTGGAGGACACAGGTTGCATTTCTGTTAAGTTCCCAGGTGGATGCTGAGGCTGTTGGTCCAAAAACCACACTTTGAGATCACTAACTTAAGCAGTTTCTTCTATATCCTGGAAGTCTGTTTTTTGTACTGAAAAAATAAAATAAAATAAAATAAAATAAAAGAGAATCATTCCACAGGAAGCCTGGAGCGGCCCAGGAGTGGGTTTCTTTATTCAGTGGAAAGAGAAAGAAAGTGATAAAGTTGCATCTTAGATGGACAGCAGGCATGTGTGGAAGTCCTTTGTCCAAAGTGATATAACTGAAATACGAGTCACCTTCTGTAGCAGGAGAGGAAGCACATCTAAACTGGGGTTATTTGTGATCTCTGAGATACTCTCTTCATTATGCATGGCAAAGTACTCTCTTTCCCATACAGCTTTTTTTTTTTTTTAGCAGATTTACAACCGTCTTCTAGAAATGTACATATTCTTGTCAGAATGTTTTCTACTATGGAGAGATGAAATCCATAGCACTGGCAAGCACATTCCTGGGAAAGGAAATGAGATGAAATACAGTATGGTCCTTGCCATCCACGGGCTGTGGGGTGCAAAGCAGCTCCAGGGCGATACAAACCGAGGGTACTGGAGGAAGTGCTGGGAAGTTGCAAAGTACAGAGAGAGGAAAGGGGAGGGAGAGCTTAACTGGGCCAAGGGATCAGGGAGGGACTTGTGTGGGAGGGATAGTACTGGAGCAGCTCTTGGAGGGATTTTTCACATTTCAAAGCAACACATTTCTTTTTTTTTTTTTCTAATAGTTTATTGTCAAGTTGGTTTACATATAACACCCAGTGCTCATCCCAACAAGTGCCCTCCCCCATACCCATCACCCTCCTTCCCCTTTCCCCCAGAGGGAGAAAGCAACACATTTCAAGGAAGAATTTGTGCAGAGAAGAGTCTGAGCCCCAGGATGAAGAGAGGAGAACCCAGGACTGGAATCAGCATGTGGGGAATCCTCGGGAACATGAAGTTGGGGCATCAATTGTTACCAGGACTCGGGAGGGAGCTGGGAAGGCTTTTGATGGACAAAGGCATCCAGACGCAGAAGATCTCACACCCCTAGCTGGTGATTTAAGCATCCAGCAAGATGTTGTCAGGGCCCAGGAGAATTAGGGATGAAAGAGAAGGAGATGAAAGGAGACATGGAGGAAGTAGCAAACTCGGTGGATGAAAGAGACAGGAACTGGAGATGAGCTCGAAGTGTGGACCCCATAACTAGTGCCCCAGCAGGGGACCTGAGCTGGAATGGACACAGCAGTACCAGGCTCAGGCTCATGGCAAGTCTTGGCAGACCACCACAGAGTGTGAGCTCTGTGTTAGGTTACCTTCCAGGACTTCCTGCCCTGGGGACTCACCTGCAACCCTCACAGCCACACATTTCAACTTGAGGTGTCAGTACCTCTATTGTAGAGTCTTCTCAGAACCCCATGTGCAAGGAGCTGTTCAGTCCTAAGCCAGGGATCCCCAGGATTCCAGATCAGAGTGCCCCATTAGGGCCCCTACTGCTGCCTGTTGCTGGTCAGTGGAGCCAGTGGTCTACGCCGAGCCCATGCTGCCCCTCCATGGCTGAGCAAGGAAGTGCAGCTGTCTATGCCGCTGGGAGGAGGGACTGCCATTGGAGACTAGCATCTCCAAGCTGGGACCCAGGAGGGAACGGCCTATTTACTGACAGACAGCAGCTTATGTTCTGGGTCATGATTGAATGTAGAAAGGCCAACCACACCAACTAGCCTCTAATATGTATTTTTCTTGCCTTCATGCAAATCACCTTTTGGATTAACAGACAATGATTGTATAGGACATCTAGGCAGGGTGTCATTCTTTCCACTAAGTCTCAATGCCTCCCCCCATTCTCCCTACCCCAGGGCTTCAAGACTGTATTAGTGACGAGGAGTGGGTTTCAAGACCCCAGCCCTAAGCTGCTGTATCCTCCTAGAATCAAGACTTGCAAACAGATACCATGAGCCTCATTTAGCCTGAAAGAGGCATGGTGTTGAAACACATCAACGTTTTGCATAAAAATGTGGATTTGGGCATCTCCTAAGCAATAAGGATATTTGGTAACATGGAGAGAAGTGGGTGACACACCCTTTTAAAAGGAGGCAAACGCCCACCATGCGTCACACCAGCCCACCCTACTCCCCCCGTTACTTGCACAGAAGTGGGGGCTTCTAGGTTGGAAATCCTTAGATCTTGTCAAGAGCCTTTAATTCACAGAGATGTGCAGTCCCCTCCCTGATCCTGCACCCTGAGGAGGATGGCCAGAGAGCTGTGGCCCCGCAGGGGATGGTGCAGGAAAGGCTAAACCCAGGGTGGGGGTGAGGGCCTGAGCTTGGGACCTCAGGAGTCATGGTGGCCTCTGTTCCCAAGGGAATCCTGACTCATCTGTGCTTTGTCCTTGATCCTCTGTAGCGCCTGCACCTCAGTGAAGATGTGGCTGGAGCCACGTTCATGGCAGCAGGGAGTTCGGCCCCAGAGCTGTTCACATCTGTCATAGGTAGGTGATGACCCTTCAGGTGATGACATTTCAGCCCTGCCCTCTCTTAAGGACAAGGGTTGTGGGGATAGACAGCCTTCCAGTGGTTTGGCTAATAAGAGCTAAGAGTCTCAAGACCCCAAGGAGTAGAACACCACCTTCCCACCCACTGTGGTTGCTGTTATTTTATTGAACTGATGTTTTCACTTTACATGAATGTGTCTCAGGTTCTATGGCAATGGGCCTATGGCAGTTTCCTGAATGCAGATTTTAAAACTCTCTCCCATCCTTGGCTATTTCCTGTGGACCCTGAGAACAGTCTAACACTTGTGAAAACTCCCCCACACCCACACCAGAATTGAACCAGCCACAACAGCCAGGCTGATATCAGGTCTCTTTCAGGGGTCTTCATCACCAAGGGTGACGTGGGAGTTGGAACCATCGTGGGCTCTGCAGTGTTCAATATCCTGTGCATCATTGGTGTCTGTGGGCTCTTTGCCGGGCAGGTAAGACTGCCAGCAGAAAGTGGCATGGGTTTGGAGGGGGGATGGCACAGAGGCGAGGCAGGGTTCTGTCTTGCTGGAGTACCATCAGCATGGGGGCCAGTGGTCTTGGGCAACAGTAATGTGGGGTCTCATGCTTGGAGGCTGGCCAAACTGGAACTGGAAAGTGTCAGGCACCATTATTTGGTCTCCATGTTGATGGAGCACATGAATAATTAACCTGTCTGAAAGTGTAGGCTACAAATCGGAAGGTGTCAAACTCATTTTGAATGCCATGATCTGAACAGGAATGACCTAAAACAATTTAAGGTATGGCTTTGCCTCCATGGCAATAGAGTAAATAAGAGTGGTGGGAGGGAGAGAAAGAGAATGGAAATGACAGATATTTTTCCACTAAGAACCATTTGCTGTCATCACCATGTGGGACAGTTTTGCTACAGCCATCAAACAATTCATTTACATGTTCACCTAGCTTACTTTTGGGGTCACCAGGGGCTTTGCATGCCTGCATTTTATCTTTGGAGACTGTTCCACTCCAGGAAGTGTCATGGGGTCTGGTATCTGTTTTGGAAAGCCTTGGGAAGACACCCAGAAGTCAGCCAGGTGCAAGGCTTGTTGGCAGCCAGGACAGTGCTTCAGCTCCCAACGGTCTGCCAACTCTGATGTCCTAGTTCCCTACTAGGGAGTTTCGTTCAGGAACAGCATGATCCTGAACTCTGCGCAAACACCCAGACTTTAACATCTTCTAGGAAAAGCACCTTCTAGAAGCCCTTTGACGGCACTCTGCTTGCAATATTGAGGGACTTGGTGATCCTAACCAGCTTCCTCACTGTGAGGGAAGCAGGGAGTTCTGCTGGAGGTGGCGGGCTGGTTTGAAGGGCTAAGGAATGCTCCTTTGAACCTTCTTCCACACCGTTTCTGGGGCCCCTCTGCTGTCCAACGAGCCGGCCAGGGGCACCCACCCTGCCCATTTCTCTAACACGGACTGGAGAGTCTCTGCAAGAGGCCCCATGGCACACCATTGCTGTTCTCCACTGCCCGTTTCTAACTGCCATCACTTCATGCCCATTGATTTGTCTGGGTTGCCTGATGGGCTCGTTGCTTGTGAGTGACAGGCAGTGGGACACCTCAATCTCATCAGGAATTGGCTCCAGAGCCCCCAGGTGGACAGCTGTGTCCACACATGGTGATTGAGCTCTCCCAAACTTGATAGACTGACATGTTCTTTTTTCTCATCCTTTTGATCCATCATCTTTGATCTTAGATTCTGCAGACCCACAATATGGTGCTTTTTAGACCTCTTATAAATATAGCTAGTATAAAGAAAAAAAAAACCCGAAACAAAAAACGAGTCTCCATCCTCACCTTCGGTGCCGTTTGCATGTCCCTGGATCTCCTCTGAGTCCACCATCTTCCCGTTGCCCTCCAGAGATCAATAGTCACATCCTGCAGAAGAGGCTGCTGCCATTCACACTCTCTTATTAGCACTGCCACCATTAGCAGTATGATTATTAGGCTGGCTGTTATTCATGTTGTCATTAGTTCATTAGTCATTTGTACCTGCCACCTGATGGAAAGGCAAGCCCAAAGGGGGAGAAGTAATGTAAAGAAATGAAACAAATGAATGGGAAGTATCTAGTAAATGTCATGCAACTAATTACATATGAAGTGGCGTGAATTCATTTGTATTCATAATTTATTAGCAATGCAGTTAATCACTGGCTTGGTTAGAACACCTGCTTGAAAGGCAGATTGCTTCCTGAACTTCAGCACGTGCTGGTTTCAGTCATTTTACTCCCTATGGAAGGTTTTGCCAAGCTCTTCTCACAATCCTGCACTGTCATGGAGATAAGTGCGCACCACAATGTTGTTGTGGCCCACGTGATGATTCTGGGTGCTGGCATGTCCTTCTCCTTTTCCTTGTTTCCTGCCCACTTGGAGATTGCTGAGACCACCCATCTCTCTTCTTCAGGAGTTTGTAGAATCCCTGAGGTCTTTGCAGAGGGAGCAGAATTCTGTTTAAGAAAGAATGTGGGCCCAGGAATTGGACTGGCTGGGGTTTGAATTCCAACTCTTCCATTTGCTGGCTGTGAAATCTTGGAGAAGTGACTTTATTGCTCCTCTGAGCCTGTTTTCAAATCCATGGAGCGGCTGGGTGTTAGCCCACCTACCACCTAGCATCACCGTAAGGATATATAACATGTTCAGCATTAAGCAGGAGTCAACCCACATGTAAATGCTCAATAAAAGAGGACATTATCAGTTCTCAGGAGAATAACTATCCAAGGGGTCCTCACCTCCAAATCCCACCTTAAGTCACTGTGATAATTTGGCTGAGAAGTTGGGATTTATTAACTAGCGGAACAGCCATAGGATGCCAGGTGAGGAAAGAAGGGAAGGTCAGGGAGAAGGTTTTCTACATGAAAACCAAAATGAGATGTTGATAAAAGAACTTTCTCAGAAGACTGGTCCTCATCTCTGCTGTCTGATCAGTGGGAGGGAAAGAAAAAATCGGTAAGAAATGAATGCTCCCTTACATATTGAGAAACAAACATTCCTGGGTGGTAGAGGTAGTGTGGTGGAACATTACAGCAAAGCCTGGATATTGGGAACTGAACTGATTAATAAATCCAATCATGGGTCTCACTTAGCATGGTTATTTATGTAGCTCCACACTTTCCTTTGGCTTGGAGAATTCCCCACCAGTACCAGTGGACCTCTCTCTAATGTATTCCGGCCTGAATGGCTGCTCGTGACCAAGTCTGTTACTCCTCTGAAATGCAAGTAATTAAGCAGTAAGGTTTGAGTTCCTGTCTCAATTAGGGTTCTGATGAATTCAATGTAATTAAATGTGTGCCGTATTTGCAGTTTGCAAACATACCCAGCACTTTGGTGTTCGCCTAAGGTGCTTTGGGGAGTTTTGTGGGACAAGAGGAAAATTGCTTCTGAGAGAGTGGCTTATAGAGCGGTTGTTGGCATCCCCACAAGACATTTACAGGGCTGTGGTCCTACAAGTTTTCTTTATTTAAAAACAAAACATAATAAGAGTGAGAACACTAAGCTCTGAATGCAATATACTAATGCATTTTGCATATTGTGTTGCAAGAACTTCATGCCAGTTTTGCAAAACAATGTACTTATGAATTTAAATCCACCATCCGGAGCATGTTAGGCTTTAGAGAAGTAACCACAAAGAGAAAGTAAACAGTTTAAGTGCATCCCAGATTAGGACGCTCATATTCCTGTAATTCCAGGCCGGCAGATGGCTCCAGTTTGTAATAACGAACTCCAGCATCAGCCTTCCTTGCATTCTGGAAGTGTGCCGATGTTCTCCGGCAAAGCCCATCTAACCCTGGCTGATTTCACCTTTCTCCAGTAACACCCTATCCATGCTGGCCCTTTTGCACAAACCCGAGCAGCACCCAGAGTTTACGCATCTGACTTGAAACCTGCCTTCAGTTGGGTTTCTGCAGGAGACTCTGAGCAATGATTCAAAGGCAGATAGTATCTGAAAGGGGATCCCAAGACATGCTGGAGAGGGGGGAAGTGAGACCAGAAAGACAAAGTAAGCAAGAAAAGTGTGTTACCAAGTAAGTTACCACTGTGAGCAGTTGGGAGTTAATTCTGGGGGAATGGGAGGCTATATAGAACACAGGTCTGTAAGGTATCCAACCCAAGGGAGAGGGAGCTGGGACGTTTATCCACCAGCCTCCACCAATCACACCAGTAATTGGTAAGGACTGTTCCTGCTGGACATGGGCAGGGTAGACTTTGGGGCCCAGGGAAAACCCCCAAGCTAAGAGGCCTGGAGGCTGGGCCCTAGAAGGACCCAAAATGTCAAAAGTAGGGAGACAGGAGTGCAGCTCATAAAGCATTTACTACAAATTCAACTAAGCCTTTAAAAATAAGCCACCTGGAGGGTCTCCTTCTCAGTTCCCCTGGATGAAACACAAGCTTTAGCATCAGGCTGTCTATTAAGAGCTCAGGGCCAGGACATCCTGCATTTGGGGAATTTCCTCTAGTGTTAAAAATAGCAGCTACCATTCTAGGCACTTGCTGCTTCCAGTTAGGATGCAGAAGACCTTAGCTCCCATGGGAACACCAAAAAGCAATCTGGATAATATAAAAATCATACTTGTATATGGGACTATCAGACAATAATAGAGACAGGAAAGACTTGAACTGTTTTCCAGAGAGAGGAGCCCTTCAAAAGGGAGCTGAGTCCTGGCAGGTTTGGATGCAGGGAGTACAGACGACTGTGAAGATTCAGAACTTTGCCAGGTGGAGATAAGCCAACTGAGCTACTGGCAGTGCCGGAGATAGCTGGGATGCCCTAGAGTCTGTGACATACAAAGACTGTAACATACAATAACAATTTGCTCAACAGAGGATACTGGTCCTCTCCACCCCACCCCAAACTTGCTGGGAAAAACAGACTTGAAGGCAGGACTGAGAAGCAGAAAGAAACCATCCCATTTGCACCATCTCTCACATTCTCCCAATGCCGGCAATCGAAGAACCCCAAACCCAACCCTAAGAACTAGGAGACTAGCCCTTCCTTCGGAAGCTGGGGGTGGGAGGGGAGGCTGAACCGTAGGTGACCTGCTGCTCAGTCGCCATCAAATGAACACTTGCTGAGATATGAATAATCACCTCCTTTCTTTAGCTTACAGATGAGAGCAGTTGTGAAATTTCTGGGGGAACGGAGGGAACATCAGTAGTATTGTTCAGTTCTCACTCTTTTTCTGTATATAATTTCCAAGATGCAATAATAAAATCCAAAACCTGTGAGGAGGCAGGAATAGGGCTCATAGCCACAGAAAAGCAGCAGCAGAAACAAACCACAGATCATACAGATACAAAAATTAGTAGAAAAGAATTAGAAACATCTCTTTTTTTTTTTTTTAATATTTTTTTTATTTATTTCTCGGAGAGAGAGAGACAGCGTGAACAGGGGAGGGTCAGAGAGAGAGGGAGATGCAGACTCTGGAATAGGCTCCAGGCTCTGAGCTGGCAGTCAGCACAGAGCCCGACGCGGGGCTCGAACCCACGAACCGCGAGATCATGACCTAAGCGAAAGTCGGACGCTTAACCGACTAAGCCACCCAGGCGCCCCTTGAAACATCTCTTTTAAATGGTACAGATGGGAAAAATAAATGAATGGATGGGTAATTTCAGCAGGGAAATGGAAAAAAAATGTTAACACGAATCGAAACTATGTATCAATATATATCAATGATAAGCCATCATTTTTTAAATGTGTAGGCACTTAATGCACTTTATAAATATTTGTAGAAATACACCTTAAGACAGTATTATCCTCATTTACAGCAAGGAAGCAGGTACTTGGGTACAGGAGGGGCTACCTTGAGGTGGTGAAGCATGGATTGGAGCCCATATCTGCTGACTGTGAAATCCATTCTCCTTCCTCATTGGGAACCTATGACTTAAAACTCCCCAGATGTCATTATAGCGATATTGTGATTTTTATAGCATTTATGTGTTCTTTAGAAATGTGGAGTGTAGGAACTGGGGGCAGTGCAAAGAATGTACCTGTCAGCACAATGGTGGTGGCCCAGGATGAGTGAAGAAGGTACTCAGCCCAACCAGTGCTCAGCTAGAAGCTTCTCTTATAATCAGATGGCATCATCTACTGCCCGACTTTCACTTCCCCTAAACAGATAGAGGATTCTGGCTAATAAACACAATGAGAAGCCTACAGGCCACCCTGGTTTACCCTGTACACTTTGGTTTTTAGCTTATTGTTCTCTAGACAAAACCTGATACATCTTATCATGTTCCAGTTCTGATTCCCCAAGAGGCTGGAGGACTGAGAAAAGGTGAGGCTGAACACCCCCCCACACACGCACACATACCTGAAATCAGGGGCTGGAGGTCTATCATTCACCCTAGAAAGGGAGATGAAAGTGCATGAGGGAAAATGAGTAATCCACAGAGTACTCGAGGGTGCCGGGAAGGCCTCACCTGGATGCAGGATGCTTTAATATTTGATCCAGTGAGTAGGAGAGGAAAATTTGTGGGGCAGAAGTAACCACAAGTAGGGTCAGGTCTGTCTGGAGCAATCACTGGATCTATCACATTCCAGTAGAATATGAATTTCTCCCAGTGACACCTGCTGGACACCTGTCTCAGGAAGAGCTTGCTAGAAGGCAGATGCTCAGCCCCAGTTGAGGCCAACTGAAATCAGAAGAGCAGATGTGCCTGCCTGTGCCACCTGCAGGCTCAGCTCAACTCACATTCCTGGACTGAGCTTGGCCTTGGGCAAGAGGCAGCCCTCTTTGGGCAGTTGGCCCAGGTGGCATGAACTGTCCCCCCTTGAGGCCCCAGTCCTAAAACTGGCTATCTGCCCTCACTATCCCCTGGCCATTTCTTTCCCTTGGCTATACCGCACTTTCCCTTCAAGGCCAGGTAATAATCCTCTCTTGACATACACTTGCTCCTTGCCCAGAGTGCTATTAATGTCAGCCTCCCAGCTCTGTGTTGCTCCATCTTGATGGCATCTGCATCCTCATCCCAGAGCTGTTTGTTAACTGTGGGTTTACAGCACTTGACTCTGGCTTGTTCTACTTCCTTGCAGTATTCTCTGAAATCAGATCTATTCTTAGACCCACATTTAGATTAGTTAAGAGGCTTTTAGTTTCAGGTAACAACAACAACAACAACAAAACCCCTCTAACTGGTCTCTTAAATGAAGGGAATCTATTGGTGTCTCTAGAAAATACCAACTAAAATGGACATCAGGCATGGTGGGCTCAGGGCTCCAGCCCATTTTCTGTAATTCTTTTATCACTAACCTTCTTTGACTCCTTCATCAGACTATCCTTCATGGAAGAAGACTGTAGCAGTTTCATGACTCATATACATCACATTGACTAGGAGAGAAAGAGAATGTCTCCCCCCACCCCACCCTACCTCTCATCCTCCACCTGGCATGATCAAACGGAAAGCTCTTTGGGCCACCTTGGGTCACCTGACTATCCCTGAACCAGCCCCTGTGGCAAAGAAACTAGAGTAACCCAGTTGGCTTAGGTCAATCAAGAACCACACACCCATTTTCTTCTTCTTCCCAGAGCTAAGAATGTGATGAGTTCTTCCCAAATACATAGCTTTTGGCCCTGATTATCATACAAAGCAGATAAATGACTCCTGCACAAAGCCTCTGCTGTACCACATGCTGCCTCACTGCCTGCTGTCCTTCGACTGGTGTAACACAAATGATAAAATGCCCAGACCCACCACGGGTGTTTGTGTGTGAACACAGGTCTCTGTTGTGTGAACAGAGACAGTCACGAGTCTTTGTGTGAATACATTCCTTCTGGGTGGATCACTTAGTTGTGGGATTGTGGGGTTGTGTGGTGGCTATGTTTGTAAGAAAGTGCCAGCAGTTTTTCAGAGTGACTGCACCATTTTGTATTCCCTGTGGTAGGTGAGACTCCAGATGCTCCGCATCATCACCACCACTTGGTGTTACTGGTTTTGCTTTGTTTCAGTGTTAGCCATTCTAGTGAGTGCGGGTGGCACCTCACTGTGGTTTTAATTTGCATCTCCCTGATGAGTCACAGTGTTGAGCATCTTTTCACGTGCCTACTTGCCATCTAGTATCTTCTTTGATGGAGACTTGGTTCAAATCTTTGCCCATTTTTTAAATTGAAGTTTTTGTCTTCTTATATCACTGTTCGAATGCCCTCTAACCATCTCATTCTACCTTCCCTCTAAGTAGTTCTGTCCAATTTATTTCCATTTCCAAATCAACAGAACGTAAGACCATTAGAAATGATTTAAAGTGATCATGGCAATATTTTATTTTGTTGCTTCCATGTGGGTTTACAAGAGGCATATTCAGAAACAGTACTCCTTGGGTATGTGGGAGAAAATGCTGAGGTCACCTCCCTTTGTCTAGCCTGACTGTGCGCAGTAGTCACTGAGATCTGAGACGCATCATTCTACAAATGTGAGGAGGAAAACGGGAGTGTCTGGAAGCTGTAGCTGAACATTCCTCTCCTGTAATTAAGTCTCATGTTGCTCCTTGAAAGTGAGCAAAGGGGATGGAGTTTCAGGTCATCAGTCGCATCCTTGGGAGGTCTGTTCTCAGTGTTGGCAAAGACTTTGGACATACAAGGAGACCAGAGCCTTACAGCCACTGCAGCTGGGCACCACCCCATGAAGAGAGTGCATCTTTTGGGCACAAATGACATTTCTTTTCATGATCATGCCCAAGTGGACATGACATCCCCCACACTGCTTCCTGGGGTAATAGACACGTGGGGCTCTTAGGTGGAATCTGCCCTGTGAGCTGGTGCCAAATTGAACCAGAGCCAGGCTACCTCTTAATGACATCACAGAAAGAGATATAAACTGTGGGCAGCTACGCCCTCTTCCCAACCAGCAGCTCAATCTGGGGTGGACTGAGGATGAATGCAAGGAAGACAAGTCTGTCTGACAGGCAGATGCTTGTTTTATATAGTGTTTCTCTTTAGTCCTTACTCTGTGCCAGGTACTGTTCTCACCACTTTGCCTATATTAACACCCTTCATTCTCACAACAGCCCTGTCTCAAGAACACAGTTTTTAGAAAAGAGGAAACTGAGGCTCTGAGAGGCTAAGCAACGTCCGTCACAGAGTGAGTAATTTGAGAGGCTTTTAGGGATGCAGGGATCTGGCTAGCAGCACTGAAGTGACTGGGTCTCTCTCAGGCCCAGCTCAGAGAGCTGAATTAGTCTGAGCCTCACCCTCCCTCCATATTACAGCCATCCTCACTATCCCTCGAGAGATCCTCACAGGCCCCCTCCCCGCCACATGGAATGTGTATGTGGCGTCTGTTGAGCTTACGTTCTCCTGTCAGACTCTGGTATCTTGGGCCTGTACACCCACACTTGGGCTCCATGAAAGCTCCAGGAGGGGCCCATGCACCCCAGCACTTGGCAGAGACCCCCTTAAAGACACTTGCTCTTTATTAACAGCCAGAGCCTACAGAGAGCATTAAGGGAGGTGAGGAATTCTTTTTTTTTTTTAACTTTTTTTTTAATGTTTTATTTATTTCCAGAAGAGAGAGAGAGCGTGAGCAGGGGAGGGTCAGAGAGAGAGGGAGTCACAGACTGAAACAGGCTCCAGGCTCTGAGCTGGCAGTCAGCACAGAACCTGACGCAGGGCTCGAACCCACGAACCGCGAGATCATGACCTAAGCGAAAGTCGGACGCTAGACCGACTAAGCCACCCAGGTGCCCCGGGAGGTGAGGAATTCTAATCATGGCCTTCTAATTCCATGCCAGGCAGGAAGTTGCTGCAAATCTTCCCATGATGAAAGAGAATGCAGGTTAGCAAGTCATGAAAATATATCTGCAGCAAAATACAAAGAAGGCCTTCTGCTAGGTGGCCATCAGAGTCCTCCCTGGTCTTAGCTCTTGTCACCTCTTCCCCCCCCCACCACCACATACACAGAGGGCATTGCATGAGCTATGACAGAACAGACCGGAAGCTGTGGCCAGTGTATCCACAGCATGAGCCATTGCTAGTCTCACATGCCAAGAATACCCAGTACTTAAAATCCCAAGCCTGTCTGCACAATGATGTTACTTAAAGGTGTTTGTCTCTTTGTATCATCATCTGTGAATTTGAAGTCAGGGTAATAATCCATTTACTGTGTTCTGAGAGAAAATGTTTATTATATTCTTCGTTTGGGCAGTAATTTATTTGTTGATGCAACAAATGTTTACTGAGTACCTAGTATGTACCAGGCACTGTTCTGGGCACAGAAGAGATACTAGTGAAAAAATCACATTCTAGTAGTGGGCTGTGGGATCTCAAATACTCAACAAAGATAATAGCTTGATAGATTAGATAGATGACAGATAGATAGATTGATAGAGTTTGAGGTAGTGAAATGAGGAGATGACATATTATGCCAAGTGATGGTCAATGCTATGAAGAAAAATAAAGCCAAGTCGGGGTCACAGAGAGTAGGTGGGAGAAGAGAAGGATTTAGGAAGGGTTTCCAGGGAAGGCACTTTTGTAAGTATTGATCATTTTATGGAATGAGAAAATACTACTCTGTTCCACTCCATGAAGAAAATGGCATCATCTGAAATGAAGATTCTGGTTCTGGGCACTGTTTTGAACATTTGAGTCTCTCTGAACAGAAGGAACTTGCCATTCAAGCACATAGACAGCTCTTGCCCTGGGAGAGTGTAAAAGGCTGATCTACTAACCTTACAAGCTAGAATAAAAAAACACCAATGTCAAGGGCAAGAGAAAAACGTATATGCAGTGATCACCACCATCCCCAGTAACCATGAGATGCATAAAGAGGCTATGGAACTATAGGGAAGCACTTTCCTACCAGTAGAGAATCATGGTGTGTGGTGTGAGCTCCCTGAGGGCCCAGCCTAGCTCCACCTATTTACAACTATATCTGAGCTACTGAGGGCACTGCCTGCATATGGTAGGCACTAAGTCGATCTGTGGTAAGTGACTGACTGATACACCACCCTTGACATGGGGCAGGGGAGGATGGATATGTGGATCAGATATATAGATATATATGTCCCATAAGTTTATACAAACACGCTCAAGAACTCTTTGACAGGTTTTCAGGGGTTAGACAGATGCAGGGATGATGTCACAACTGGCCACCAAGTACCCCAAAGACAAGGTGGATTGAAACAGTACAAACTCTTTGGAAAGAGCTTGAGACAAAGTCATGAGATCTAATTAGTGATTTTATGCTGACTTTCATTCTTGGTCCATTCACTGCCTATTATGTACAGGCATAGGGCATACAGAGGTAGACAAGATAGGACAGGCTCCTGCCTTTCTAGAGCTCATAGACCAGTAGGGAAACACAGGCAAAGAGCATGTAAACCAATAAATGATCAAGTGATAGTGCAAAACAAGAAGTTCCTGAAGGAAGTACATTGGAATAGGAGATGATGGGTGGTCAGGAAAAGAAAAAAGTGTCAAAGAACCCCAAATCATGAAGGCAAACTCCATATGGAAATCTGGGGAAGAGTAGTGGGTGTTCAGACAGGAACAAGCGTGACTTGTTCACGAGTCGGAGAAAGGACCCATTTGGAGCCTAGTGAAGGCAGGGTGTGGCTGAGAGAGAGCACCCTGGTAGAAGCAGATTGTGGCAGGAAGCCATTGGAGAATTGTAAGCTATAGAGTAACATGACCTATTTTATAATTTGGGAAATTTAGTCTAACTACCCCAAGGGGAAATACACCCCGTGGAGACAAGATGGTGGCAGGGAAACTAGTTAGGCAGCCTGTGGTGAGGCATGAGTTGAATTGGGGGCAGTAACAGTGATCAGAAGCGGTTGTTTGATTTGGAATAGTTTTTGGAGACGGCACCAAGAGAATCTGCTGACAAATTGGAAATGGGCCACAGAATAAGATAAATTATGGAAGACTTGGGTCTTTTTCCCTGATCCATGCATGTAAGCAGGTCCTGGTGATACAAACGAGTCCAAATCGGTCATGAGAAATGAGGAGGGTTTGTTTTCAGAGAATAGCAGCCTATCCTCTAACATATTCTAAAGTCTACCTGGTGTGTCAGATACAGAAACCTGGTAAGAAGGCCAAAATGCATTGTAAGATTTTATTTTTTTATTTTTTAATTCAAAGTCTGATCAGCCATCTATCACTCACCAGCCCCTTTGCTGGGTGGATTTTGCCACTAACAGTCATTCTTAACTTGCCTGAGCAACCCAGCCCAACTGTCTTACAGAAACACTATTCCTCTTGGGGTCATTTGGGATGAAAGCGCTGATTAGCTCCTTCTCAGACCTCAGATTCTGTGACACCTGAGTCCTGAATGGCATTGCCCATCTCATGTCAACCTCAGTCTTTGTGAATTTACAGCTCACACCTGGGGGCTCCATAGACCACTGGTAGTCATGCTCTTGCATACAGTGAAGCCAGATAAGAACCATTGAAATCCCCACCATATTCTCTATCATTTCATTTCTCCTACATACCCCGAGTCCAGAGAGAGTTGGGATACTTTATCAGATCATACTAGACTGTGGTACCATGGGGCATCTTTATTCCAGGTTCTCTGAGTTCTCGACAAGCCCTGTCTTTACTTGCGAAGTCACCAGGACTCAGTTTTCAACTCGAAAATAGGGAAGCAACTAAGAGAAATTTTGTACATTTTTTTTTAATATAGCAAGAACACTTTTATAGTTCACTCTTTTCTATTCCAGGCCACTCTCCTTTTATTTATGTGAAGTAAGACATTTATCCCCTCCTGATCCGGCTGCTCTTTCCTGCAGGGGAAATATCACTCTGCATTTAAATGGAAACCTTAAGACTGGACCTGAGCCTGAATCTTCAAGTGAGAAATAAAAAAAAAAAAAAATGTCATTAACCTTTCCAGATAGCATGCAGACCATTTGGGGCAATGGAAGAGCTCATGTAGCAAATGTCTGGCTTTTATAGGCAAAGTAAGATGGAGTAGAGGTTGGCCTAGGGCTTCCCTCCCCCTGACTCAACCAAGCTGCAGCTCTGTTTACACAGCAGGGAAGGGAACTCTCTTTCCTAGTAGTGGACATACATGAGCAGCCGCTCTCCAGGAAATTGGGGAAGAAAATGGCTTGGGTGTGCTTTATTTGTTTGTGAATTGTTTTTCCCCAAGGTCAAACTGTGGCTACAGTTGGGGCAGGGAAAATTAGATTTAGGGTACTGGATGCAGTTGCCCCCAGTGTGGGGACTCAGGGCTAGGACATTTATTAAATAGCATGAGACCCCTGGCCTTTATCATGTGAAGATTTTGGCCATCATACAATGAACCTTTTTTCCCCCACTCCCTTGTTCTGATTCTGATCACTGTGACATGCAGCTGCTAAAAATATGGGTTCTAGGCTCCCTGTATTATCTTTGCCTCTATTCCTTTTTAACTTTCTAACAATATATAGCATTATTCTGCTTCCAATTACCATCTATTTTTATTTCCAATTAAAGACAGTTTTACTATGAACAACTCATCTTTACTGGGACTTCATATGAGTTAATACAAAATTACGTATATATTAACTCAGGTAACCCTTTCATCAACCCCATGGCATAGCTATTATTTTTCCTATCTTACAGATGAGAAAATTGAGCCCAGAGAGGAAAGTGGGGAAATTTTCCCCAGACAACACATCCAGGAATAGCAAAGTTGGGATTCAGAACTAGGCAGTCTTCTTCTAGAATTTGTACCCATAATCACAGTGGAGCAAAAACCAGCAGAGCAAAACAACGCAAGGAGGTCTCTTATGGTGGATGATCGTAGAAAAACACATCTCATGACTGAAGGGAGAGGTCCTCCCAGAATGTCAGACAGCTAGCTCTTCTCTCTGGTCTAGAAGTACCTGCACGAATGGGGTTTCCCTGAAGTATTTCTGTTTTAGAACTTTTTTTTTTTTTTTTTGAGTGATTTTTTTTTTATTTTTTTATTTTTTTTTTTTAAAAATAGTTTATTGTCAAATTAGTTTCCACATAACACCCAGTGCTCATCCTCACAAGTGCCCTCCTCCATGCCCACCCTCCTCCCCCACATCCACCAGTCCTCAGTTTTTGTCAGCATTCAAGAGTCTCTCATGGTTTGCCTCTCCCCCTTTCCCCCACAATTTCTGCCCTTCTTCTCCCCCTTGGTCCTCTGTTAAGCTCCTCCTAATCATCCTATACGTGCACACATATGATATAGAATGTGCTGACATGGGCAGCCCAGAGGACCATCTCTGAGTGATAAACAAGATGATGTCTCCTTTCAGAAACTGAAACTATTCCGAGCTACACGTGTACATGCTCTGACTATGGCAGGTATTAAAATGTGGTATAGGATGAAGCAGATGTCAGGGCTCTCTATAATGCCATGGCTACAGTGCCATGACCTTCCACAGCACAGAACAGCAGAAGGCTTGCCCTTCCCCTGTCCCACATTGATGAGAGTTGCCCTTGATTGATTTGCTCAGCCCTTTCTACCCTTGGCCTAGGGTCTTTCTTTCAGGGGAGTCCACTTCCTTTGAGGGAAAAGGAGGAAAGACTGAAAGGGATAGAGCCAGGTGGGTTCTTATTGGACCAAGGGAGGCCACATTCAGGGATAGGGATGTTCCTGGTGAAGATGTTGGTTTCCTTTTAGGAAACACTGTGTTTTGGAGCCCTTGGGTGGCTTGAAATTGCTTATAACACTCATGAAGGCCCAGGGGCCAGGTTGAAGGGCCGCAGGAGTCTTCCTGAGAGAAGCCTTAGTGTTCTCCACACAAAGCTGTGAACGAAATTGAGACAGAAAACATCTCGCTTTTACCGAAGTGATAGGCCCTCTTGGCTTCCCGTTGCCCCTACTCTGCCTGCTCCCCCTGGATACACCCCAAGAGTGATTAAGAAGCAAAAGGATCCTTACAAATAATCAAGTCTCTGGCCCTGATTTGGCCAGGATTGGAGCTGATTTCACTAGTCCTACCTAATCTTGGCCCTCAATCCTGTGGGGTTTTGGTCTGAACACTCCTGGCCACACCATAATATCTGCCCACTGAAGGTCCCCAGCTATTGAGCCAGGTCACTCAGTGACAGGTGATGATGCATGCTGGCTTTTTATGTTTCCAACTTTGTGTTCCTTAGTTTCTCTCCTTTTCCAAAGAAAAGAGCAGTGTGAAGGTGAGGGGGGTCCAGAGTGGATATTTCTGTGGTTGTTTGTGGGCTTTTAATGCTCAAGTGTCAAGCAAGCTCCAGCAGAGATGGAAATCAATGAACTCCACAAAGAGTCTGGAATTGACTTTGTATTTGGGGTGTTTTTTTTTTCTTTTTAGAGAAAGAGAGTGTGTTTGAATAGGGGAGGGGCAGATAGAGAGGGAAAGTGAGAATCCCAAGCAGGCTCTGTTCTATCAGTACAGAGCCTGATGTGGGGCTCGAACTCATGAACTGTAAAATCATGACCTGAGTCAAAAATCAAGCGTCAGATGGATGCTTAATCAATGGAGCCACTCAGGTGCCCCTTAACTTTGTATTTGTGACCAATTCCTTTGAGGGTCTGGATATTTGTTTGCCCAGTGGGCTGACTGGTATCAAACCACTTAGACACTGTTTGAAAGAGAAGTCCTTTCTCCATCAGAAGAAAGAAGGTTCCTGAAGCTTTCAGAGTTTCCGGACACATTTTCCCTTCAGTTCTTTTGTTGTTGTTCATGCAATTGTTCATCATGGCATTAAGTGTGTTATTGCCAGCCTTGGAGCCACATATATGCATAACCCAGTAAAACGCTGTGAATTCCTGGGGTACCGACTGCAACTTCCCTTGGTGCCCTGTTCCCACTGAGCCGAGAACAGCACATGAGAACAGCCGAGCCTCCTTCCCTATCACTTCTTGGTCTGTGTGACGTCCATCATTCCAGGTCTATGCAAGAATTTCCAAGGAAATCCTGGGACTCCAGGGGCATTAACCCCCAAAGGGAAGCCCTGGACAGCACCAGTGCAGTCCAGTCACTCCATCAGTGATCATTCACTGAGCAATAGTTCTAGTGATTAGGGATATGATCGCAAGATAGGACAGGCCCCTATGTCCTTGTGTTGCTTTTATTCCAGTCAAGAGAGAGACCAGTCCAGTCAGGATACTGATGGTAAACAAGCACACAATAAACCAACAAGGTAGTTTGAGATAGAAGTGCTCTGAGGATAATAAAATAAGGTAACCTTGGTTACTAGCAGGAAGTGAGGGGTGGAGTGGGACCATCACGTAGGCTCTAGGAAACAAAGGACTCTTTGGGACTGTGGCCAGATTGGTACAAAGGAGGAAGCATGTAAACACCTAGAACACTCCAGGCAGAGAATTTCCATTAAAGGACCATGAGATGGGAGCAGAGGGGCAAGTTGGGGGAGCAGAAAGGAAGCCAGTGCTTCTGGAGATCAAGGAGCTGGAGGAGAATCTGGGGTGAGGTAAGTCCAGCTCCTAAAGGCCCTGGTGAGGGTTTTAGTTGCGATCAGGACAGTGTTCTAGAGAATTCCTTGGGGGCGTTTTCCCTGGTGATCTGTCACAGAAGGTGAAAAGGATCAGAAATCCTCTTGTTAACCTTGGTCTGTCAAGGAGTTAGATGGTTCCAAAACCAGCTTAATGCCACATGGGCAGCATGTCTAAAGCCACCCAAGTGTGAGTCCCCATGATATCTGCCTTTGGATGCTGGTTCAAAACCCCCAATCACTGATTCTAAGGAATTTCCCCAGTGACCCTCTTACCGTCCCTCAGCTCTCACCAACTCAGATTTTTTTCTGTTCCTGAAAGAGCATGAAACCTATTAGCCTTAGCCACCTTCACCTCTTTGTCATATTTCCAATCTTTTTATCCTTCTAATTCTCATGAACCATTTTGATAAGCTGGTCCCAAGCCTTCGCATTTGCCTCCCCCATTTCCCCTCCCTCCCACACCCATATTGGGACACTTGGTTTATGCCACTTCCATGTGCAGGAGTTAAATTGGAAAGTCATTCAGGTGCTGAAGTATTGGCATTTGCTTGGGTGGTCTGTGGTTTATTACGAACAAAAGATCAGAATATTTGAAATCGGGACTCTGTAGAGAGGCCCCTTTATTCTCTGCTTCTCACAGTTTAAAATGAACCATCTCTCAGATGTTAGCTTTAAGTTGTAATTAATCAGATTTCCATTCAGGCTCAGCTTCCCCTACTTCCTAGACTCTCCCTGTGGTGCCTAAACTGAGTGTCCCCCATAGTTTTCTTCTCTCCCAGACTAGAGTTGGCCTAAATCCTAGCAAAAGGGGACAGGCTTTACTAAGAGCAAGGCACTACATGTGCATTTTCTTGTTTGTTCCTCGTAATAACATTAGGGAATAGTTACCCTAATTTGAAAAATGAAGATACTTGGCAAATGTGGTAGCCAGCCTCTAAGATGGTGTCTGATTTCCTGGTATTCAGGCCTCTTGGCTCCCCTTCCACAGTGAACAAGGATCACCCATGTAGCCAATTCTATACTGTGGAAAAGGCAGTGTGTGTGGCTTCTGAAGCTAGCCAGAAAAGGTACCATAGCTTCTGTCTCCCTTTCTTTCTTGGATCACTTGCTCTGGGGAAAGAGGCAGTCATGTTGTGAGGACCCCCAAGCAGCCCTGAGGAGAGGTCAGTCTGGAGAAAAGCTGAGGCTTCCTGCCAACAGCACCAACCTACCAGCTTCATGACTGAGCTACTTTAGAAGCAGCACCTTCCACTCCTGTAAATCATCAGATGATGCTGGCCCCAACCAGCATCTTTCCTGCAACATAGTGAGACCTTGAGCTAGAATGACTCAGCTGAGCCATTTCCAAATTTGGAACCCTCAAAAATTCGTGAAGTAATAACTGTTTATTGTATTTAGTTGCTTTGTTTGGGGGAAGTTTGTTACATAGCAGTAGGTAACTAATGCAAAAGTTGTCCCCATTTGACACATGACAAAGCAGGCTCAGAGATATCAGGAATTTTCTAGGAGATGGCAGAGCAGGCACTCAGGCCCCCACCAGTTCCATGGAAAAGTCTATGTTCCAACTCCCCACACGGCTGCCTGTGGCACCTGACTTTTGACCAGCAAGCAATACCAGGTAGAAGCAACAGACTGCATTGACTTCATCTCAGTCCTGCAGTGGTCCTAGATTTGGGGAACCCCAAAGCAGTGTGGAATGGCCAGAGACTAAGCAAAGAGGTAATTTCACAATCTGTATGAAGTGCTTCATTGATCAGATTTAATTAAAGCTCTATACTCAGTTCAACCACAGCTGTCTGATGTTTAGACTTTCACAGTGTGTTTATTTCTATTTTTTTCCTCTATAATTTTTAAAGCAGTTAAATCCACTGCCTAAATAATCTGTTTCCAATTAGAACTTTCACTAAGCTTTCTCGATTAAAAAGGTCTTTTCTTTTTTTCATTTCTTTACATCTTCCTTCCTCCCTCTCTTCCTTCCCTTCCTCCCTCCCTTCATTCTTTCCTTCCCTTTCCTTCTTTCCTTTCCTTTCCTTCCTTTCCTTGCCTCTCCTCTCCTTTCCTTTCCTCTCTTTCTTTTCTCTTTTCTCTCTCTCTCCTTTCTTTCTTTCTTTCTTTCTTTCTTTCTATAAAATGTAGCTTTGGTGTTACAGTGTAATAAATCATAAAATGTAAGTTTCTGAAGCTCATGTCAGCTGATTCTTAGGATTTTGAGCAATTTATGTTGACTGCTATTAAGAGATGCAGGTCCAGTTCCACAGCCTACCATTCAAATTATCACCAGATTTGCTCATCCAGAACCATAACGTGTGCTGTCTTCATTTTGAAAAGATATTCTTTACAGCACAGGCTTTCTCACATCCACCTGTGGAGACTGTTTAGGGACCTGATTTTTTCATCATCTTCTCCAGCAACTCACAACCACCAAATTGTCAAAGCTTCAGTTTTCCCATGAATTCATCTGTTGAACTTGCCAAACAAAAGAAAACTGGTACAACCTAATAGCTTTGGAAAGAAAAAGGAAGTTCTACCTGTGAGGCTGCTTTCTTTTCTGAGCTCTTCCATTGAAGGCTGGCTGGAAGCAGCAGCAGGAGAAGGACATGACAGGAAGAGGCTGTCCCTCACCTATTCTTGCTCTGAACAGCTGTGCCCACTTTTTGAAGCCCATTCTGACACCCAGCTCAAATTCCTAGCCTGGCAATAGTCGTCCTTGAAGCCAGAAATCACCCTTAGGTTGGGCTTCCTGACGCCCCCAGCTGGGCTTGCTCTTTGGCCATGGTAAATGGCCCTGCAAAGGAGAGCTGACTGAACTAGCCAGCTGCCTCCCTTCTTTCTGTCCCTGAGATAAAACGGGCCCCTGACATAATGCTCAGGGCTCCGTGCTCAACAGACTCCTCCCCTCGAGAGTTATTCTGCGGTGTAGATAAGGGCATGCTGCCTGCTTGGGCTCCACGTGAACATGCTGCTCGCTGATGTGTGTGGACTTGTCTTGTTCTAATGACTACCTGCTGAGTGCTTAGGGCTTCCAGCATGGGGGAGGGGCACTTCTGTCACTTAACGGAGCTTCTTACAGCAGGGATGATTCTGGCTGAGAATGGTTCAGTCACTGCCTGCGGAAGTAATGGCAGTTGGTATTGATTTTCTTTTTTATTCCATAGCTTAGAGTGTTTAAAAATTGGTTGGTACTGAAATGCAGAAACACATTTCTTGTAAGGGATTTCAAGCTCCAATGAAGCCTCTAAAACCTCTCCGTAAATGTGACTGTGAACTATTGGTTTGCAAATGCTATTCATCTGACTTTGAGCAGTGAACTTTTAAAGCCCAAGTAAGTATGTTAACTAACCTCTTCTTTGTCCATAAATATAAATAGAGAGCACCTGTGTATCCCTCATGTGTAGGAGGGAGATCGGAGGGACATAGGGCATGTAGGACTGAGGATGTAGAGAGAAGAATGCCAGGGGAGGTCACGAACCACAGAAGAATGATGAGGGCAGTTAGGTGGGTTGATATTCAGAAGGGGGTGTGGCTTGTCCCCACACATAGCGAGTAACTGTCAGACTGTGAACTGAGCCCCACTGTGGTGCATTGAGTCCAGCCTGTCCAGCCTCCTTTGGCCATTCCAGTGTGTATGTGTGTGATGTGTGACTAAACTGTGCTTTGTACCGGTTCACCTGTCAGTCCTGTTCCACTGCAGCCCCTCAGGCCCCTTCATGAATTAATGAATTCACATGTGGGCATGAAGGAGAGATGGACAAGCTGAGTGGGTCCAGATGATTATCTTATAGGAAGCCACCAGAAAGATGAATCAATTCAAAGATACTCTTTGAGAACCAAAAGATATGACTCACCTCTTTCGCTCACCCCCACTTCCCAGTGCACACACACACATACATAGTCACATATTCTATAAAGTGACTTACTGTAGGGAAATTATTCACATGATGTGGAGGCTGAGAAGCCCCAAGATCTGCAAGGTGGGAAAGCAAGCTGGAGCCCCAAGTCCAAAGGCCTGAGAACCATGAAAGTCACTGGTGTAAGTTCCAGTCCAAGTCCAAGTCCAAGTGGGAAGGCAGGAGACCAGTGTCCTGGCCCAAAGACAGGCAGAAAGAGTCATTTCTTTATTCTCTTCAGGCCTTCTATAGGTTGGATGAGGCCCACTTACACTGGGGAGGGCAGTCTCATCCAAAACACCCTGGCAGACATGCCTAGAAGTAATTATGACCAAATATCTGGATACCCCATAGTCCAGTCAAGTCGATACATAAAATTCACCATCCCACCATCCTGTCTGAGTTCTTTAGGTACATTGAGTATGCACCTCTTGGGTTCTGTATCACACTTTAAGCCTCAGACTCGTGGCAGACACTCCACATCCAGCCTATTGTCAAGTCTAATTGATTCCTCTACCACAGCATTTCTTGTATATGTCCCTTCCTTTCAAGTCCCTTGACACCATCCAGTGCAGACCTTCACACTTGGTCAACTGGACTGCCAGAGTCCCCTTGTCCTTGTCTTTCTGCCCTTCAGCCTCTCTTCTTCAAGTCCATTTTCACATTGGCTAAACTTTCTGAATCTCCATCATCTTTTGCCTGCTAGGCCCATCTTGCGTGGTCACATCCTGGCTACATTTCCCGTTTCTGGCTGTCTCTCATCTATCCACATTTTTAGTTCATTGTGTGTCTTTCCCTCATTCCCTTACCTCTGTGCAAGTGTGTACATATGTGTTATTCCTTGTAGCTGAACTGCCTTTCTCCTTTCTGTTCACTCCACACCATCTTCCAATTCTGAAACTGCAAGTCATTTTTGCTCTTCAAGGAAGCCACCTCCTACAAGAAGCCTTCCCTGGTTTTATCAGGTGGGCATATCTTCTCTTCTTTGAACTGTAGCCATCTTTAGTTTCATTATTGAAGTGTGCAGATGATAAGCCCAAGTAGATGCCTATACCTGCCTGTTCAAATTGATTCTTCTGGTTTTTGCTTTCTTTGAAGATGGTGATATGGTGGTGAGGGTATAGGCAAGATGCATAAACTTGTGAATATTAATTAGCAGTGTGAGGTTTAAATACACCATTAAGGCAACATGATTAGCTGCCAAGTGAACTGTACTGTTTTCAAGATCCCAATATATTATTCTACAACGTGAGTTATAGCTGGTCCTTTGATATCTGTGTGCTGTTTGTTGGTGTCTCATGTCCACACACAACACACACTTTCATGAAGAAGCATAACTAAGTCAGAAACTTTTCTTTGCAGATTAGGAACACTTGCTCTATTTTTCAGAAATACTTTTGTAGTCTCTATAAAATCACCATGTAACAATAGGGCTTTTAAAAAGAAAAAGAATGGTATTCTTGAAGTGGACAAAGAAAATATAATGTATAATGGAACCAGGGGTCCTCACTGATCTAAGCACAGTATTCATTATCTGAGCCCCTGCTGTTAAGCAGTTTGCATAGGGAGGCAGAGCTGTCAAAACACACAATGTTCACTAGCAAACTGAGCCCTTGAAAAAAACGAGCCTCCCTCATGAACCCTTCCCTGCTCAACAGTAGCCTCTTTTTCCACTTGTTATACTGATCTTTTTGCCCAGTTTATGGTTATTTGCTGGACAGTGTATCGTCACACAAAAATGCAAATCTCATGAAGGTGACATGTTGGAGAATTGCTTACACTCCCACACACAAGCATTAGTAAATACGGATCTCACAACTAGGAAAAACATAAGACAGGAATGGAGACACAGGTGCTATATTCTTCCAAAGAAAGTGACTCAAATAGTGAAAGACTAGCATTAGAGACTTGAAAAACTGGACAAAACCCTTGAATATTTTCCCCCAAGCTCTCTCTGTGATTATGGGAAAATAAACATGAAAGAGCATTGTTATCTCATGGTCTTCTACTGTGTTACGGGAGTATTACACCAAGGAGTAATCAACACTTGATTCCTCCCTCCCTAACAGCAAGCAAGGCATGGTTGCTCTTAGAATGTAAATCTTGAAGGAAACATTAGGTTTCTGTATTTTATTTTTGCAAGACAAAATCTCAGTGCAGCCTTTTTACTTTGCAACTTTCATTTCAAGTAGTCTACACCAAGTCATCCTTTTCCTCTTCCGGCTACCCCTATGTTTATTATGTATAAGTAATGCATATGTATAAGTTTCTACCTCTGCAAAAGGACTTAGAGATCAGAAAGTTTTTGGTTTGGGGGTCTCTTCACTGCCATGAGTCAATGAAAGAGATAACAGTAACTGAACTTTGTGGTGATTGACAGTAAACTCAGCAAGCTTCTGTTCGCCTTGGTTTGAACTGTGTGAATCCTTGCTGAGTCAATATGCCAGTGTTGAATCGCATACCGGGGAACTCAGGTGAAAATAGTTCCTTAATTTTCTTTATGAGCTCTCTGCAGTCCATTGCTTAGTTCCAATGAAATAAAGCTTTTCCTGGAAGTTGGTGCTTTTTTTCTTATTCTTTCTTTTTTCCTTCTCTCCTTCCTCTTCTTCCTCCTCTTACTCTCCATTGTCCTCCTCCTCCTCCTTCTCTTTTTTTTTCTTTTGGTTTTTGTTTCTATTTTTTTAACCAAGTATTATTTCACTTATGCAGAGATACATTGGGATCTTCTAATGCCTGGGTGGCTTAGTCGGTTAAGTGTCTGACTTTCGCTTAGGTCATGATCTCACGGTTCGTGGGTTCGAGCCCCGCGTCGGGCTCTGTGCTGCCAGCTCAGAACCTGGAGCCTATTTCAGAGTCTGTATCCCTTCTCTCTCTGACCCTCCCCTGCTCACGCTGTCTCTCTCTCTCTCTCTCCTAGAAATAAAATTTAAAAAATAAAATAAATAAATAAATAAATAAACTAACTACTCTTTCCTTCTTCAAGATGTGGGACGTGAATACTGCAAATGACCTTAGAGGTGCACTAGCCTTCCACACTCATTTCAAAGATGAGAGAACTCTGGCTAGAGGTAGAATGTACAGCTGGCCTGAGCACCTACCCCGCTCTTTCGTGGCTCTAACCCACATCCCTAAGCCATGCACTGCCACCTGGTGGGAACGCCCATGAGGGGGAATGACAGAATCTGGTTTGGACAGACACTACATCTTGGAACCTTTTCCCCATATCCAGTTTTGTATTCCCTAGAAGTAGATGTTCAGACAAAGATTCAAGAGCAAGTAATTTATTTGGGACTGGACCCCAGGAAACACTGATGGGAGAGTGGGAGAGAGACAAAGGAGACAAAGAAGCACCCTCTGGTGTGCTGTCAAGCAGGTTACTGCCCTAGACATCTGGAACTCAGTCCCATGGGGAAACTGAGTGATAGTGGGGAACACGCAAGTCAGGGCATCAGGGTTCTCCCCCAACAGTGAGACAGTGGGGTTATGTACACACCAACTCCCACTAGTCACTGGTGGAGGGCTGTTCCTTGGGGGTGGGACACCCCAGCTCTTGCAGCCTGACCAATGTGAAGGCAAAGAAAATTCCAGCCAAGTCACAGATGCTGGATGTTGGAAGTCCAGCCTGAGTGCATGGAAATGGTTGATGAGGATGGGATACAGGCAGGAAATTAGCCATGTCTTCTGAACATCACAGAAACACAACATAGAGAGGATGGGTCCTTTCTCCTGATCTCAGGGAGGAAGATACTAGTTTTACAGATGCTAAATTCTTTTTCAAGAAGGGGAAATTAGAACATATGACAGCCCTAAATTTAAGTGACTCCCTTTCAGAAGGAATCCTTTGAGGCCAGTCTCATCAACACACAGAAACTCTACGTGTTCAATAGATTTGTGGGCAAGTTTAGGGTAAAAGGCCAGTCTCAGCCAGCCTGTCTTCACTGCAAGATTCTTTTTTTTTTTTTTTTAACAAATAGTTTATTATCAAATTAGTTTCCACATAACACCCAGTGCTCATCCCCACAAGTGCCCTCCTCAATGCCCACCCCTCCTCCCCCCACATCCACCAGTCCTCAGTTTTTGTCAGCATTCAAGAGTCTCTCATGGTTTGCCTCTCTCCCTTTCCCCCACCATTTTCCCCCTTCTTCTCCCCCTTGGTCCTTAGTTAAGTTCCTCCTAATCCTCCTATACGTGCAAACATATGATATTTGTCCTTCTCTGCCTGACTTATTTCGCTCAGCATAACACCCTCAAGGTCCATCCATGTTGCTACACATGGCCAGATTTCATTGTTTCTCATTGCCATGTAGTATTCCATGGTATAGATAAACCACATCTTCTTGATCCATTCGTCTGGATGGACACTTAGGCTCTTTCCATGTTTTAGCTATTGTGGAGAGTGCTGCTATGAACATTGGGGTACATGTGCTCCTATGCATCAACATTTCTGTATCCCTTGGGTAAATTCCTAGCAGTGCTATTGCTGGGTCATAGGGGAGTTCTATTGTTAGTTTCCTTAGGAACCTCCACACTGTTTTCCAGAGGGTCTGTACCAGTTTACATTCCCACCAACAGTGTAGGAGGGTGCCCGTTTCTCCACATCCTCGCCAGCATCTAGAGTTCTCTGATTGGCTCATTTAAGCCACTCTGACTGGCGTGAGGTGGTATCTCAGTGTGGTTTTGATTTGTATTTCCCTGATGAGGAGGATGCTGAGCATCGCTTCATGTGTCTGTTGGCCATCTGGATGTCCTCTTTGGAGAAGTGTCTGTTCATGTCTTCTGCCCATTTCTTCACTGGGTTGTTTGTTTTTCGGGCGTGTAGTTTGGTGAGTTCCTTGTAGATTCTGGATATCAACCCTTTATCTGATATGTCATTTGCAACTATCTTTTCCCATTCCGTTGGTTGCCTATTAATTTTCTGGGTTGTTTCCTTGGCTGTGCAGAAGCTTTTAATCTTGAGGAGGTCCCAACAGTTTATTTTTGCTCTTAATTCCCTTGCTTTTGGGGATGTGTCAAGTAAGAAGTTGCTGCGGTGGAGGTCAAGGAGGTTGTTTCCTGCTTTCTCCTCTAGGTGTTGATAGTTTCCTGTCTCACGTTCAGGTCCTTTATCCATTTTGAGTTTATTTTTGTGCATGGTGTGAGAAATGATCTAGTTTCATTCTTCTGCATGTTGCTGTCCAGTTCTCCCAACACCATCTGTTAAAAAGGCTGTCTTTTTTCCATCGGATATTCTTTCCTGCTTTGTCAAAGATTAGTTGGCTGTATACTTTGGGTCCACTTCTGAGTTCTCAATTCTGTTCCATTGGTCTATGTGTCTGTTTTTGTGCCAATACCATACTGTCTTGATGATGACAGCTTTGTAGTAGAGGCTAAAGTCTGGGATGGTGATCCCTCCCGTTTTGGTTTTATTTTTCTTCACTGCAAGATTCTACACTGCTCTCCCTCTTTCCCCATCTTTTTTTTCTTCTTTAAATTTATTTGTGAGAGAAAGTGTGCATGCAAACAGGGGAGGGATAGAGAGAGTTGGGGGACGAAGGATCTGAAGAGGGCTCTGTGCTATCTGCACAGAGCCCGATGCAGGGCTTGAACTCACAAACCATGAGACCATGACCTGAGCCGAAGTGGGACACTTAATTGACTGCACCACCCAGGTATCCTTCCCTGTTTCTCCATCTTTAAGGTGTGGTAAAATCCATCACTGACCTGGTTCTTGGTACAAAGAGGAAAGGAAGAGGCTACAGTCTGTTCAGAGATTCTTTGAAAATAGTGATCAGTCTGATACCTCACCTAGGACTCCTGATATCTTGATCAGGACCCCCCAGGCAGAATGGCCAGTACACAAATGATTGTTGCCATAAACCACTGGAGGAACAGAGTGACATGGAGAAATTAACCTGACTGCTGCTATGTCTTTGGTCAATGTCATACCTTCTCCAAAAGTTTTTTGACCTGTGGGAATTTGGGTAGTTCAGTCCTCTTCAGCCACACTCCACAAACCAAAACTTCATCCAAAATGAAAATAATAAGAATGTAGAATCCAAGGTTCAAAGAGGACATTTCTCAGTCCAGATTTTCTCCCAGTATAGTATCCCTTGAATGGATTCTTGATCCCAACTTAATCTGGCGTCTGCCCTTTCACATCCCTCTAACTGCTTCCATCAAACTCACAGTGACCTACAAGTAACTAAATCTAAAGCTGATCACAACCTTCTTACTTGCTGTAATAGCAGCAAGTTGTCCATTCCTGAAGAGACTTTCTCTCCTTGGTATCTGGGCTCCACACAGCCCTGGCTTACCTCCCTGCTGCTCCTCCTCTGTCTCCTTGGTTGGTTTGTCATTCTCTCCCCACTGGACGAAAAATTGGAGTGCTCCATTGCCTGACTAGTTTTCTTTTCTCTCCACCCTCACTTCCAGGCTTGTGGCTTTAAAAACCATCCACATGCTGATGATCCTAGACCCCAATCCCCAGTCACTTGTGGGACAGCTCAAACCTGGACTCCTGACTCCCTGCAAATTTGCTTCTCTCATGGTCTTAAAAGTTAATGGTGTCTCCATCTTTGCAGAGGCTGAAAGAAACCTTGGAGTCATCCTTGGTTGACTCCAGACCCCATAACCCATGTCCAGACTACCAGGAAATCCTCTTGGATGTTCCTGCAGAATGCATCCAGAATCTGATCACCTCTTACCTCCCCCACCCCCAGCTGCTGTCCTGAGTGAGCCACCATTGTCCCTCTTCAGGATTTCTTTGTAGGCCTTTGGGTGGTTTCCTTGTTTTTTTTTTCCCCTCATCCCCACCAGCTGTGTGCCCTACAGAGCAACCAGAATGGCATTTGAAGGTCTAAATAGGAGCATATCACCACTCAGTGTAAGCCTTCCATTAGGGTCCTGTCACACAGGATAAAAGCCAAACAGTGGCCTCCAGAGCCCTCTGACCTCATCTCCTAGAACTTTCCCCTCACTCTGTTCTCTCAGACCTTCTTGCTGTTTCACAAACACAACCCTTCCTTTGCACCTGCCCTTTATCCCTTCAGGAACACCCCTGCCCTAGACATCCATGCACTCACGCTCTCACATCCCTCATGCATTATTCAAACGTCACCTCTCATTGGATATTACTCAGTCATCGTGCTGAAAAGTTCACACATGTCCCTACCCAGAGCTCTCAATCCCCTTTCTCTGCCTTATTTTCCTCCATAGTCCATATCATCATTAACATGCTATATGATTACTGTATATTTATTTATTATACACCTTCCTCACATGGGATGCAAGTGTCATAAGGGCAGGCAGCTTCATCAGTGTTACTTCCTGCTATATCCATAGTGCCTAAACTGCTCGGTATCTGCTTGGCAGTGGATGGAAGAACAATCATCACGATCAAGTGTCCATCCACACTCAGTGGCTTGTCATTCAGCAACATAGAGTGTACCATTTTGCAGAGTGCTCCTTGTATGAATTTTTGGAAGATTTATTCCTTATAGTATTAAGCTCAAATGTCCCTCCCTGCAGTGTATGGCAACTGGTACCATTTTTGTCTTGTCTGTTGAAATAAAATAGATCTCTTTTCTGCTTAATTAGTAATGAAAGCCAGATCTCAGATGGACCCTCAGGCTTCTGTTCAGAATGGGAGCTCCTCCCGGGCTTTCTGTTCTCCCAGTGGCTTTTCTGGAACTTGACCTCAAGGTACCTGCCCCTCCTCGGGATGTTCTCCTGTGGTCAAAGTCTCCACTCCAGAGTGGATCCAGACCTGGGAGACACTGTTCAATGAGTGTGTAATTACCAGTGCTGAGCACAGGAAGACATCACTTCCTGCTCATATGAAATGCCCCATCAAGTAGCTGGAGACCACATTGCTCTGTGTGGCTGTTGACTCTCACTCTTGGCTCATGAGAACTTTTGAGCTTAGGTATTTTTCCCATGCACTGCCCTGTCCTATGTTTAGGTGTGAGAGTCTTTACATCCACTGCTCCTGCACCACCCTTGTTTATTTTGGCATAAGCAGCTGACATCTTTTTAAATCGTGATTCTCTCCTGCAGTACCTTCCGCGTCTCCCAAGTGTGTGTGTCCACAGATCTGATAAGGAATTTCAATAGTGTGATGAGGGTGGAGGCAGCTCACCTCTGGTAAGTTTCCAGGGAAGATTGTCTTCCTCCAGCTCATAGATATGAGCATTGATGAGAACAGGGCTGGAGCAGGTGGCCCAACGCCACCTACCATGAGTGTCAATCATCTTTGGGTTGGTGACAACCTTGAGAATGTGCCTCTCAGGTTCCCGGCTGCAGGAAAGTAATTGACTGACTGCCCTGGCTGCTGTGTTCTGAAATCCTTTACTGCATTTAGGCCAGGGCAGTGCTTCCCACAGGCTACTCCCAGGGACACTAAGTAATTCTGGGAGACCTGGAACTCCTCCCACACGGGACTTTGACTTGAGATCTCTCTAACAACCAAACTCTCTTACGATTTAGACTTAAATCCAGAATGTAGAATGCCCTCTAAGACACTTCTACAACCCATACTGTCTGTGTCCTCAAGTCCAGTAACCCCTTCTGGGGTGCGTAGTCAAGCAAAATGTGCTTTTGTATTCCTTGCCATTTCTGTAGCACTAAGGGTGGGCTGGAGTGGCATCTTGAAAAGATTGAGAGTATGATTAAAGGTTTGGAATTTGGAGTCACACTGTGGGGACTGAATCCATTTCTGGCACCTGCTCCCCATATGACATTGAACAAATTTTATGTGCCTCAGTTTCCTTACCTGTAAAGTGGATTAATAATAATAGTTTTTACCTTGTGGGGTCATTGTAATAGTTGCATGAATTAATACATGTAAAGTATGTATTAGTACCTAATTTAGGTATAAAGTACCTAAAATGATACTAGGTATATAGTAAATATGCAGTAAAAATTACCTACTAGTATGCTTGTGCCCGTTAAGTATCTTTCTCCTAGAAGGTCCTTCCTGAAGGAGTTGGCCCAAGCCCTTCTGCTGCTGGGCAGCTCTCTCTCAGTGCTAAAGGTCTATTGACTCTCCTTCATGCATACATTGGTATTTACCACAAAGCCTTGCTCTTGATCCCATTCTGTTTTTCTTACCCACTTTGCACATGTCATTCTAGGTCACCAGGCTGGCCTGTGGGCACTGGGAGAGCAAGCATTATCACTTATACTTCCCATACATGCATGGTACACAGCAGGCTGTTATTCACCAAAGGCGCAGTGCAAAGTGTAGAATCAGAGAGGTGCAGTCACGCTCTGAGGACCCTCTGGATGCCACGTGGATTCTGATTAAAATGCCACCAGCTCTGCAGCTGCCTGTGACCTTGCCTCTATTGACCCATATAGATCCCTGACTTGGATCACTTTGCTAAGAACATAAAGACTGATCATGAGTAGTGAGGCTGAATCAGCAGGAGTATTCAAGAAAGATCAGATAAGCCACTGGGTTAGCATCTAACAACCCGAATTGAAATCTGCTGCTGTTGGTGATGTGTGTGTGTGTGTGTGTGTGTGTGTGTGTGTGTATGTATGTGCACACACGTGCATGTGTGTTTTGATTATTGAACCTTCCATGTTTGCTCATCATTCAAGCCATAATCCCTTTTTAAAGCTGTAATCTTTTAAGCTTTAATCTCACCAACTATGAAGTCTTTAGCTTCATCCTGAGCAGACCTTTATGGGATAGAAGATCATTCCTACCAAGTGGTTTAATTCCTTTTCCAGTTGGTTTTCTTGTTGTTCGTTTGGGCTGGCTTATGTTTCATTTTTGTACTATTTTAAAATCAGGGCCAATTCAATCACAGCCTAGATATTTTGAATGAATTAATTATGTGCTGCCACCAATTGGGTTTTCTGCAAGCAGACACTGAAGCAGAGTTTTGGGTGCAAGATGTTTTTAGGGATTAACACTTGTGAAGGGAAGAGGGAGAAAGTTGACATCAGGCTGTGATGCAGACTCTTTAAGGCCTTGGTAACTGGGCAGAGTTCTGAGGAACGTATGGCCCACATTGGGCCCAAACTTCCCAGCCTAAGTGCCACTGCCTCTCTCAGTCAGTGGATGAGTGCCACCCAGGAAGGAGATGGCCTCAAGCTGAAGAGCCAGCCCCAGGGAGCCAACACCTGGAGGCCACCCTACGTCCACATCCCTGCAAGTGGGCAGCAAGTTCCTCCCTGATGGCTTGAGCGTCACCTCTCCATGCCTCCCACCTGTGCTCCAGCAGAACCATCCAGGACCTCTGAGCATTCACATGCACCCAGTCAGGGACAGCGTGTTGCAAAAGTGGGGTAAGTTCTTGGCCACATTTTAGCAAGTTCTCTGACCTCCCAGTTCTCAGGCCCTCTGTCCATTCTGAGACAGCCGACCTAGACCCACCCACCGATGCCAAGGCCACCTAAACAGTGGAGCTTTTGAAACAAAGCTTCTGTGTTCAAATCACCCCCAAGGAAATGGGTCCCAGAGAGTGTCTGATTATCCAGAGGATATCGGAAGGCCTAGGAGCCATTTAGGAATTTTGATCACTTGATGTTGAGCCACATCTGTAAGGACATCTGCCCCTTTCTGGCATCACACTCCTCTCGATGTCCTCTTCAGCCAAGAGCCCAACTCGGGCTCAGTCCAAGGTGCTGCTCATACATGTGAGAACAACCCAGAGCCTCTTCAAGGAGTGGGAAGAGGGAAAGGAGCAAACCATCTCTGCAGATGCTCCAAGATCCCCCCTGGATAGGAGATCTGTGGGCCTGTCACTCACTCTTTCATTCAGTATCTTATTGGGTGCCTACTTATCATGAACGATAAGTAGGCTAGTGAAGCCCGTATCTTCATGGGCCTTGTTTTAAGTGGAGCTTACAGCCTGCCAGACACTATGCTGAACCTTGCATGCAGGCCAGATGGGCATGGCCCCAGCCTTCAGAGCTTATAGTCCAAAGCTCCAAATGAAACTGACTTCATCAGGCTCCTCTGGAGCCTACACAGTCCTTCATCTGGACTCAAACTCTGATGAGGTGTGAGAATCTAGACTGGGTCATGGAGAGTGCCTGGTGGTTTTGGTGCCAATGCATTGAGACCCCTCACCCCCAGTAGTTAAAAAGAAAATATACCCCCTGATCACTTGGAAGTGTTACCCAGACATGTTGGACAACAAGCTCCCAGGACTGTGGTAGCCATGGACATATACCCAGGCCCTTCTTCCCACTGCACTCCATCATTGGCCAGCGAGGAACAGAAGCAGCCTCCCAGGCTTGAAGCAGCAGGGCTTTGAAATGTGCAATGAAGCTGACCTTGGCATTGAGGCCTTTTCTTCTCACATAGGCACATGGGACATCAACCATTAGATTTGTTTCAGGGCATGTCTGGGAGGGTGAATGGTGGTGAAACCAAGACTTGAGTGTAGGAGGACAGTTCTGAAGTCCCTCCACATACTCTCAGCATCCATCACCAGCCCCAGACACTTTCTGCCTGTCACAGCAGCAACTGTAAAAAGAGATTTTTTAAAAAGAGCAGGGGTGCCCCAGCAGGAATTTCTGGTGCCTGGTTCAGCCAAGGCTGCATGTTATATAACCACAGGGTAATGAAGTCAGGGACGCTCTGAGGGGCCCTTTTTGATCTCCAACTTCCAAGCCACATCCTAGCGAGCTTTAAAACTCCCCTCATCCTATTTTAAATAATCTCATTTCAAGTGGGGTTTTTTCCCCCTCACTTTGAATTGCCCTTCTCCTACCATTTCCACAGAGCATCCACCTTGAAATTTGTAGAAAAGGGTGCCAGCCTGTCTTAAAACACATCAATTACTAATGATGGGGGATATTAGGGAAGAAGATCACTGATGGAGAACCCCACTTTCCAGGCCCCAAAGTAGAATGAGAAGGAACATAGACCAGAGTCAGCACACGTAGGTTCAGGTTCCTGCATCACCATGCATGCATTTGCTAGGGCTGCCTAACAAAGTACCACAGACTGAGGGGCTTAACTAGCAGAACTCTATTTGCCCACACTCGTGGAGACTGGAAGTCTGAGGTCAAGGTGCAGGCTGGGTTGATTTCTTCTGAGGTTGGCTTGTAGATCACCACCTGTCTTCTTGCTGTGTCTTCATGTGGTCTTCCCTGAGTGCATGTCTGTGTCCTAATCTCTTCTGACAGGGACACTAATCATATTGGGTTAGAGCCCACCCATATGACCTCTTTTCCCTAATCACCTCTTTAAAGACCCTATCTCCAAATTCACTCACATTTTGAGATACTTGGGGTTAGAGCTAAAATATATGAATTTGCGGGACACAACCATGTACCAACTAGGTGGTCTTCAGTAAGAATTTTTTATGCCTCATGTGCCTCTGTTTCTTTATCAGAAAAATGGGCACCATGATCATGGTGACCTCACGGAGCTGTTGTGAGGATTAACTGGCTAGATACCTTATGGATTAAGTAGGAGTTAGAACAGTGTCAGGAATTATTATTTCAGAGGGAAGCCAAACTGATACTCAAGACATTGCTTTTTCATTCCAGTGGTCTGTCACGACAGGCATGCCCCACTCTGTCCTCAGAATCAGAAACAGTCTATGGTCAGCTATTTTTACTCTTCGAGAGTGCTGAGTGGTTGAGATTCCCACAAACCAAAATGTAAAACCATGGCAGGATGGACCATGAGGGCAGACCAGAGCTCCCAGACACCTCCCCAGCACTGCTTCATGGCACCCAAATATCTCCCCATGCCACTCCTGCCCAACTGTAGTGGCTTAAAACTTGGCAGCAAATTCCTTTATCTTCTCTCTTATCAAAAAATAACAGTCTGGTTACCTTCTCCTTGACTGTGGGCTGGTTAGTGCTTCACTTCCGGAAAATAGTGGGAAGAAAGTGACATTGCATGGCTTTCCAGACTGTTGTCATACAAGGCAACAAGGGCTTCAGTTTCTCAGAGTATGGACACTCAGAGCCCTGAGACTCCATGAAAGAAGCCCAGCTACCCAGAGCTGCCATACTAGAGAGACCATATAAGAATAGAAAGAAAATCCCAAGGAGCTCCAGATTTCCTACTTCAACTATCTTGAATGTTTCCAGCCCAGAAGCCAAACATGAGAATAAGCAATCTTCATATGATTCCAGTCCCCATTCCTCAAGCCACCCCAAACAATGCCAACTAGAGTAGAAAAGCTGTCTCCCCAGATCTGTGAGCATGGAAATGGCTGATCTATGCCACCATGTTTGGAGTAACTTGTTATGCAACTGATGTATCTGGAGCACCAGTTTAGCTAACTGGCAATGACTTTGGGCAGCCTTTGTGTGGGGGTACTTCTCCAGGCTACAGCCTCTCCCTTTGATGCATTAGGTTATAGATCTCTGATAAGGAGCTCTGTGCCCTGTATGGGTTTAGGTTTAGGTTATTGGAAATTGACAGGAGGAACTTCTGTGTATTGCCAGTGAGAGTTGAGAATCTTAAAAGAAGAGCAGTTCTGGTTATGGTTTGTCATGCAAGTGATAAATTACGGGTGCAAATTAAATTATGGCATGGAAAAATCTTAACTGAGAGGAAGGTTGATCAAGAAGGAAAAGAAAGAAGGTGGGGGATTACTGTGGTTTTAGGGCACTTTGTTCTACAGGGAAATAAAACACACTCACCAAAAAGACCCCTTTGCTACCCCACATGCGCGCACACACACACACACACACACACACACTCCGCAAAGGTTCTCCTTTGCATTTTCAGAGGAAATAGAGTAGCTTTTTCCATTGGTTGACTCACTCCATAATCCTCATAGTTAATTCAGCAACTGGGAATCCCATGAAAATCTGCCTAGCCCAGGGATCTCTGGGTGCATCCAAGCTATAATCCTGCAAAGCCTCCCCATGTCCCCTTGACTAGTTAAGCAGATCTTTATATCATCAGGGCAGCTTCCAGCATGTTAGAAATAAGATTAAATGGTGACTCTTTTCCCTTTGGGATAAAAGAAATGATGAATTGGGAAGTCTTAAGAGTCTGTGTGCTGTCAGTTTTCTTTGAGGGAGGCTTGAAGAGGTAATGATTGCACTGGAATGTCTCAAGTTCAAAGCTCTTCAAAATCAGTACATTCTGCAGTGCTCTGTCATGGGAAGCCATATAGGTGGTGAGAGATCAGCCATTCTGGAGAGAAAGATGGGAAGAATAAGAACTGATATCACCAGAACCTTGACACTGAAGCTTTGACAGCAAGGCAGAGGTTCATCTGTGGGGCAGGCAGCTGAAGCATCCATACCAGCTGTCATCTGATGTCACTGGAACACGCAGCACAGCACTGAAGGAAATCAGAAAGGACTCCATCTGTTGGGACATCATTGGGTCTACTGTCTTGTGTGTACAGAGCAACTGGATGGGTAATTCACTCCTTCCTTACCTGGGAAATAAGACGTGAGTTTCTGTCCTAGCGTGAGAGATCCAAAGGAAGATGCTTGTTGGGCTAGAAGAAGCTGCAGCTCTGGCTTCATTTTAAGTCTGCGCTGCACAGAGAACAAGAGAATGTTGAGCTTTCCGGTTCTCCTAACGCCTGCCAGGGTAATTGCTGGTAATGCCCAGAGACATTTTTCATGGACCTACAGTACTGTCCTGCAGAAGCACAGTTTCACTGGCTCTGAAAAATTGTTCTTAACTTAAAAGTACAACTTTAAGAGCTGCTTGTCTCTTTCTGGTATGGGTTTGATTTGAAAGGTGCCTCTAGGATTGTCTGTTCTCTTTCTTTAGCAGCCAATTGAAAGTTCATTTTCCAGACTCTTCACTCTCACCTTCTGGAGATAATAAAAGGAGACAAAGAACATAATTTCTAAGAAATCTTCCCCTGGCCCTGCAAATCTACCAAGCTTCCTGTTTTTAAGGATCTCCTCTTGATTGGCATCTGCCCAGTTGTAACTTCCTCTGTCTTGGTAGCCAGCCTGCAGGGACACTTGAGTGGATCTCCAGAGATTGACACAACCTAACCAATAGGGTCAGAATAAGATCATTGTCCCCTAGGTCTCTTAGCTCCTTGAATAGTTATCCCTACCTGCCCCCTCAGTAGTGCCCCTTAGCACTCAGATCTAACTACCTTAGTCGTATATATGGGTAAAAGGTTTTGTTTTATTTTTTTTTTTTAACTCAGGATACTTCGTATTTTTCACCCAAATAAAGAATTGGATTTTGGCACTCTTTCTCAGAGTGTGTTGGATCTGGTCCCTTCAGGAATAATATCTAGTTCTCAAACATGCAGAGAAGTGAAGTGTTTCCTAGGACTCACATCCCGTAAGCATGTCCTTGGGTATGTCTGTTTACTTCTAGACCAGCATTTCTCAAAGCGTAATGTGCAGATGAATCACTGGGAATCTAGTTAAAATGCAGATTCTGATTCAGAAGGTCTGGGGCAGGTCTGAGACTAGACATTTCATCCTTGCCACCACCCCCCCCCCGCCAAAGTTTATTTATTTTGAGAGAGACAGAGACAGCGTGAGTGAGAAGAAAGGCAGAGAGAGAAAGAGAGAGTGAGAATCCCTGGCAGTCTCCACAGTATCAGCACAGAGCCCAATGCAGGGCTGAAATTCACAAACTGTGAGATTATGACTTGAGCCGAAACCAAGTTAGATGTCAGCATTTCTAACCAGCTCCTAAGTGACGCAGCTGCTCCCCTACCACAAGGCTGTAGGGTATATCCAGTCTTCTGCTCTTACCCACCCTGCCCAGAAACATGTGTTACACCCCCCTTCCTTCGTTCTCTCAGCTGTCTGCTCATGGCAGATCATTACCCCATGAGGCATGGAAGCCCGGAAATGCCAGATCTCCTAGTTGCAAATGTAGCCCTGTCGCTCTTATCAGCCCTTCCATCTAATGTCAAGCATCCATCGAGCTCCTTCTTGTGTTGACATCAAGCAAGATGCAGAGGTGATGGGTTTCCAGGGGCTACCTGGGGCAGCCCCTACAAAATTCCTGCTGTGCTCTCACAAAGTCAGGGACACAGAAAGAGAACCAGATGAGAAAACAAGAGGAGTACTTAAGTGCATGATTGCACCGTGCCAGCGCCACAACCTTCAGGAAATTGGGAAGGGTGTTTGGAGCTTGATGTGGGATAGGGAGTGGGAACCAGTGCTGAGATGCACCAAGATGGTGACCAGAGTGAGCACTCACTCATTGGAGGGATGGGATGGGGCCATTGAGAGCCTAGCTTGCTGGTACCTGAAAGTCTATACAGGTTTAAAGGAATACAAAAGAGGGAAACTGAGTCAAAATGCCTGAGTCATGTCTAGAGAGTCTCTGAGTGATCTGGTACCAGTGCTTTAAGGTAGTTCTCTGCTTGTCCTCACACCAGCAGCCGCAATTTACAGCAGTTGAGGAAGTGTTTTTGATCATAAAGAGCAGAAAAATGAAAAATCTGTTTCAGGGAGCATGGTCCAGAACATTTTTACTCCTGTCCGTGAAGTTTGCATAGACTTCTGAGAAGGCCTTTCGCAATGCACCACACTTTTGCCTAAACTGGGAAAGAGCATATCTGAAAGCAAACTTCACATTCCAACCATGCTGGATTCTTTTCCAACCCTGGAGCATAAAGATGAGTTCAGATGAGTTCAGTTAGAGATTTTTTTTTCTCTTTTTGTTCTGGTTTAGTTTGGGTTTTTAAACAATAGGAGCTACAAAATGTCGTGTCTTGAGTTACAAGCAAGAGAAGGGGATTCCCATCAGTGGCTGCTGCACACTCCAGAACTTGCCCAGGAGGCTTGAAAAACTCACAGGCCCGTTTTGCTAGTGTTCATTTTATTTTGATGGTGGCAACATTTTTGCCATAAAACCATCCTCAGAATGAGTGGTTCTTGGCCCTGGAAATTTAACTTCTGTCACTTTCTGTGCTGACTGTAAGCACCTGGTTCACTCAGTTCTGAGGCTGGATCAGTAAGCCTGGGGTCCTTATTGCAGAGACTTAGCCTTTCAGTAGCTTTTGCTTTTTAATGAGTAATATTTATTAAAGCTTCATAATGTAGTAGGATTGGCCAGCACACTGCCCTCTAGAATTGTGCTGCCCAGTTGAGCAACCCCTAGCTACATTTAAAATTAAATTAAGTTAAATTGTAAGTGTGATTTTAATTAATTAAAATTGAATTTAAATTTGAAATCCAGTTTCTCAGTCATACCAGTTTCAAGTGCTTCATAACCACAGGTTGATAATAGTTACCATATTAGATGGCATAGACTGTAGACTGTTTCCGTCATCACAGAAAGTTCTGTTGGACAGCTGTTTTGAAAGCTAAGCCCACACATTGTCTTGATACCCAGCAGTGGATGGGAAATGGGCCTGCAATAAATGAGCAGAACATCTGGAGAAGAAGAGCAAATGTGTGTTTCTAAGAAGAGAGATCAGACCTGTATCACCCCAGTGGGGCTGAGCTTACTACCAATAGGTGCAAACACCTTGTGGCCAACTGCATCTCTGTGGCTCGGGAAGAAGAGAAATTGAAGAGCACACTTTATTCTCCACAAAAGTCCCACTTTTTGAACAACTCTTTCTCATGTCAGGAGTCGGGACATAGACCTCCCTCAAAAAAGCCAAGGCCTTCATGAAATCTCTTCAGTTCTCACCTCCTATTACTTTTCTTCAAGAACTTACTTGCTTTGCCTCAGCTCTTATTTTGAGGCCTCTTTACCTGGTATCTGCCTTTATGTCCTGTGCCTTCTCTCTGATGCTTTGATAGGACTCTCTTCTTCCTTTGATCTTGATGTGACCTCTGAAGATCATTTTTCCAAAGTTTCTCTGTGACTGTTCTACAGGCAGTAAGCCTGGAATCCTGAAGCCCAGTCCTAGATTCGTGCCTGAGACACTCACTTATGTGGGAAGGGGGTTCAGACACGTTCTCTGTGTCAAAATAAAGCTATATGTTTGAGTCAGCTCTCACTGTGTATCAAACATCCCCTAAATCTCACTTGTACAAAACAATAAGACTTTATTTCTCATATATTATATTCATTCTGGGGCCCAGATTGAGACAGGAGCAGCTACTCAAGGAAAGGTATTCTATGTTGATAGCAGAAATACAATAGAGCAAATAAGATATGCCAGACCTCTTCATTCTAGGCTCAGAACTGATGAACCATCACTTTTGTTCTCATTTCAGCATCCAAAGAAAGTACATTCTACCTTTTATAAGAAGAATTGCAAAATTATGTGGTATAAAGTGTGGATCCAGAATGAAGAATCAGGGCCAATAATTCAGTCTGAAACATTGCTAGAACACATGTCCAGCTCTTGAGAAGAAAAAGTGAGCTGGTTAATCAGTCATACAGCTCACGATCATTGAGTTCTAACTCAGTGGATGATTTCTGGATAGTATCAGTTATCTACTGCTTTGTAAGAAACTATAGAAAAACTTAGTGGCTTAAAACAACAACCATTTTTTATGGTTGATCATTCTGTAGGTCAGCAGTTATGGGTCAGCTCAGCAAAATGACCCTTCTGGTCTGGGCTCTCCTGGCTGGGTTTGCTTAATGTCACCGGCTGAGAAGGCTGCACTTTTTATTCTCTAGCAGGCTATCCCAGACTTGTTCACATGATGATGGAAGAGTTCCCGTTGAGAGTCAAGCTCAACACCTCTAGAGACTGAGGCCTGGAGCTGGTACCCCACCACTTCTGCTGCATCTTATGGCTCAAAGAAAGAAGCCCATATTCAAAAGAAGGAACAAGGAATAGTTTCTGCCTCTTGATGGGAGGAGCTTCAAATAATTTGGGGTCTTTTTTTTTCAGTCCCCTGGGTATATCTGGCATATATATTCTGCGATTGGAAATAAAACTATGAAGCTTACTTCACATCCAAAATTTACTATGTAGAGGTAAGAGACATCCTGAGGAGTGCGAAGTATAGGTGCAGGTAGAATTCAGAAAAAGCAGTGTCCCTTTCATCAATTTCTCCATTTGCAGTGGGGCATCATTGCATGTCTTGTCTTATTTGATGAGACCACATTTGAAGAATGTTGACCTTATATGACATATTATTATGGCAGTCAGTTATTAATCCAACATGACACCAACAATTTCCTGTGTCTGAGTTTACTAAGACAATCCCTGTGGATGTCCGTCCTAAGCCAGTACCACCTGTCAGTTTTTTTTTCTCTAAGAGATGGAGTTGCAGCTGCTAATAACAGCTGTCAACAACAGCTGTAACAATAACACTAAACCCCAAGTTTCTATAACTTCATTCTTTCTGGGAGCCAGAGTGACTATAAGCATATGTTATGTCACTTATCCCTACAGTGGTATATTTATTCAGGAACAGTTGTCCACAAGCAAATGCAAGTAGTAAATCCTTAAAATATATGTCTTTTCCTTGAAGTACTAGTTTTCCATTTCATCCCACCAAGAGTTTTAATGCAACACTTTCCTACTTCAGACATTTTTTATCTATTCATCTGCTTGAAATTTATTTTGGACTGCACTTTCTCCATCTTTGCTGAATTCTATCTTTCTTGCAATTTATCTGTGAGAATAGTTCATTTTTCCATCATTTTAGTTCATCCACCCATAGCTTGTTAAAGTATTAGTGAATTTGTTTTACTAAATCTTTATTATTTTTTTAATATTACTTGGATTTATAAAATATTTCAACTTAGTCACTTATTCCAGTAAAAATCTGCCAGAATTCAGAATTAAAGGGAAATTGACATATATTGAGTACCAACTACATGCATGCTCCACAGTAAGGCTTGCCATTATCCCTCTCATCCTCCCTTGTTCATCCTCTACCCCTCATGTAAGGGGTACATTATTATTTTCATATTTCAGCTGAGAAAGTTGAGGCTCAGAATAGTGAAGCACCTGGCCTAGATCCTAGGATGAAAGTCAAGAAAAGCAAGAATATGATTCATGTCGCCTTTCCTGATGACAAAACTGTGACAGAGTTACACATAGAGTAAGTCAGAAATTCCAGTGTTTTTTCCCAAAACATCTATTTTTGTGCTTTGTCCATAGTAAGTGACAAAAAAGTGATGTTTAATTGAACAGAATCAAGTCCATCTTTAGAGTAACGATGCAGCTTATTTCAAGAGTAAGTGATTATTCCTTTGTTCTGTCTTCCTGGGTTCAGAGACATCTCCCCAGGGAAAAATGACATTAAGCCTAAGTAATCCGTGCTTCATTGTAAATGGTTATTTCCTCAACTCCAGCCCTCTGTATACACTACAACCTAAAAACTTTACATAGGTTACTCTGGGAATCTTACTCCACCCCCCAAGTATTCTAATCATCAAGCATTAGGAATAAGGATAATAATGCTGATGTAAAGGAAAAATATTTATTTTCATGGATCAAGTCCCTCCATCTGAGATAGTTGCTTTGAGTATTTCATTTATTAGCAATATGCCAATTTGATTATCTCCCCAAACTTTTCAAAATGAATATGAACTGTCATGGAAAGCTAGTTGATTCCTGGGAATTGAAGACTCTTCTTACAAGGTTATACAAGCAGAAAAATACCTGAATTACTGGAGATCTACAGATTAACCAGGAATGAAGCCCATTAGAGCCCTTCAAACTCCCTTGGTCATGCAAGGCAAGGTGAAACAGTTCAGTATCAGAGTCAGTGTGTGAGTACATCAGGCACTTAAGAAAGCTCTATGGAAATGAAGGCATTCATTTGGGGATCCATTCTGTTGAAGGATATGCCTACTACTGGGAAGCAGCTACCTATCTGTGCTTTTTTTTCTGGAGAGTTGCACACAGGCCATTCTTTCCAGTTACTATCTCCCTATTTTTACAGGTAAAAATATTGTTATTCCATTACATCTGGATTTTCTACTTTCCTGACTATGTCTCCCATTATTACCGTGGTGTCTCTACCATGAAGGATTTGGGCTTTTTGAAGAAGAGAGAAATTCTTCACTTAGTTTTAGCACTCATATGGCTAACGTGATGCTTGAGCATTCTGTTTTTACAAACCTCAAAACCACTTACAACTTCTATGGACATAAAAGAGTCATGACTCTTGTGTTTTACTTGGAAGATGGGTTGAAGATTAATTAAAAGGTACAGAATGAAAACTATTAAATGTTCTTGGGGAGAGGAGATTATGATAAAATAGATAAGAGAGCAACAAGCTCTAAGATTCAAAAAAGGAAAGAATAATAAGTCATGCCTGACCAACATTATCTTAATTGTTTCACTATGTTAATTAGTAGAGAAAGGAGCACCATGTTGCCTTCCCTTAAGAAGTATGTTCTGTTGAGTGATTTGCGAAATATTTACTGTCACATTTTTTTTAACAAGTATAAACACTGAGCAATGATAAGTGACAAGGATTTCATAAGAAGAGCTGTATTAGCACAGGTAGAAGTAAATTTGAAGTAACTTTAAGGAAAAATTTTAATCATCTACCAAGATTAACAGATATCTTCATGAAAAACCAGCAGAAGTACAAGTGTTCATATCACTGATAAGTACAGAGAGCATGAAAGTGACATTAACAAGATGGTGGAATAGGAAGGCCCAGACACTCCTTCCCTGTGGATATGGACCAGATGTAGGAGCCATATAGTTGCCTCTGGGAGAACACCAAAAGCCGGTTGAGAGGTTATAGCAACCTATAGGTTGCTCCAGATGAATGCAAAGCTAAAGAGAGCTGCATTGGAGCAGGTAGAAAAGTCCATTGCACTTACCCACCAAGTTCCATCTCACTCAGCATATGCAACATGATTGAGAGAAAACTCCCAATTCACTCCCTCTTCCTTGTGAGGGAAAAGAAAGATGGAAAGCATGTCCAGTGTTCTGGCTTTTCAAGGTGCTTCCAAAGAATGGTTTTTATCTTTCCTGACTCCGAGCACTGACAGGAAAGGCAGTAGCATTCTTTGGATGCCTGGGAGACACTGAGAACAAAGATGAGCCTCTTGACTTGGTGCAGCATCAGAGAGATTGCAGTACCACAGACAGACACCAAGGGAGGTTGGTGAGTAGAAACAGGTGCGTTTCTTCAGCTGGGAGATTTCACACACAAACCTAGGGAAGACTCAACCCAGAAAAGGTTTGAGAGACTTACTGAATCTCTAGCTGGCCTGATTGTCAAAATTTTCCCCTACCTGAAGATAATCCATAAAGACTGCAGGAAGTGACTCTTCTTTTCAGATATCCACATCTCAACAAAAGATGCATACATTGCATACAAAGAAACAGGAAAGCATGGCCAAATCAAAGAACCAAAATAGATCTCTATAAACAAACCCTAAAGAAATAGAGATCTAGGAGTTATCTGACAGAATTCAAAATAACTATCAAAAATATGCTCAATGAGCTAAAAGAGAACACAACAGATAACTACATGAAATCAAGTAAATACTGTATGAACAAAATGAGAATATCAACAAAGAGAGAGAAACTTCAAAAAAGAACCATACAAATTCTGCTGAAGAGTACAGTAACGGAATTGAAAAATTCACTAGAGGGGCTCAAGAGCAGACTGGCTATCAAGAAGAAGAAACAGCAAACTTAAAGGCAAGTAATTTGAAATGATCCATTCATAGAAGGAAAGAGGAGAAGAGGAAGAAGAACAAGAAGAAAGAAAAATGAAGAGAGTCTAAGGGGCTTATGGAAAACCATTAAGCAGACCAATAAAGCGTTCTGGGAGTCTTAGAGATTGCAGAGTGCCAGTGGGTGGTGTTGGAGTGGGAAGAAAGCCTATTTGAATAAATAATGGCTGAAAACTTCCCGAATTCAAGGAAGGAAATAGACCTACAAATTCAAGAAGCTTAAAGAAATCCAACCAGGATTAACCTAAAGAGACATACACTAATACACATAATAATCAAACTACCGAAAGGCAAAGACACAGAGAGAGTCTTAAAATCCACAAGAGAAAAGGAATTCATTTTGTACAATAGAGCTCTCATAAAATTACCCACAGAAACTTTGCAGGCCAGAAGGGAATGGAATAATATATTTGAAGTTCTGAAACAAAAGTAAATAAAACTGCCAACCAAGAATACTAACAAAACTGTTTTTCAAAATTGAAAGAGAGGAGTTCCTGGGTGAAAAGCCAGTTTAGTGCCTGACTCTTGATTTTGGCTTAGGTCATGATCTTGCGGTTCATGGAATCAAGCCCCACATTGGGCTCTGTGCTGATGGTGCAGAGCCTCTTTGGAATTCTCTCTCTCCTTTCTTTCTGCCCTTTCCCCCACCCTTCTCAAAACAAGTAAACTTTAAAAAAATCAAAGAGAAAGCAAGAACTCTCAGATTAACAAAAATTGAGGATTCATCATCAGTGGATCTGCCTTATAAGAAATGGTAAAAGGATCCTTCAAGTTGAAATGAAAGGTGCTTAATAGCAATATGAAAACATGAAAATATATAATTATTTGGTAAGGATAAATACGTGGGCAAATATAGAATCCTGTAGTATTGTAAAGTTGGTGCATAATTACTTTTAATTTCTGGTGTAGAATTTAAGGAACAAAAGCATTAAAAATGACCATAAATGATAAATGAGTAGAAAGAAATAATCTCAGAAGCTCCATGTACATGAGACCCTGTGGAAGGCCACTTTGAATTATGCTCAGAAAAGTTTCTGTTTTGAGTAAAGTTTTCTAACTGGAGATGAGGGAAACAGAAGTAAAAGCATTAGGTAAAGTCAAATAATAAATGTCAGATAGCGTGTGACTTTGAAGATATATCTGTTCAGTAATAATATTAATAGCAGTAAGTTTTGTGATAAGAAGCAGCTACCAGAATACTCATGAGGACCCTATGTTTGACTTGAATGATCTGGGTTGACTTGTGATATATGACGTGAGAATTTCCAGAATCCTCAGGTTCTTTGCTTTTTATGCCGACTAGGTAACTCTGGTTCTGTTTTGAAAGAGGCTCTGATGATGAAAATAAATAGCGGGTTAGTATCAAAGAGACTGTTTGAGAAAGAAAATGACCTTGATTCTGGTTCTGAAACAGAATCCCAGAAGAATAACAAAATATAACTGTCCTGAAATGTTCTGTAGGTAAAAGGTTGTGTGTGTGTGTGTGTGTGTGTGTGTGTGTGTGTGTAAGAGATGCAGTTTTCCTTTTTCTTTCAACTCAGTGATATTTAACCTCATTTTCTTATTTAATTGCATTTCACATCTATGACATAAGCCAAACTCTATTAAAGCAAAAACATTTTTATAGTATCTAGTCGGACAGTGGAAAAAGACTTACCAGCCAGGGGACTGAAAATGGCCTCATGGGACCTTGGATGCTGGCCCTCCACAACCTAATTAACTGTATGTATGGAATGTGTTTGCTACTTAGAAGTAAAGACTAATCACATTAACAATTATGTCAGACATAGTCACCACAACCATGTCAGCATGTGTGTGGAATATAGATTTTAAGTATTTTTTATTAAAAAATATTGTGAGTGATAAACCAAATATTTGGTGTTTTACAAAGTAATGTAAACATGTGTATCTATCCTGTAATGATTAACATAAAGTCAAAACATACCAACTCTTCCTTTTTATTATTATGTTTTTAAGTCTGTAGAGTACTGAGGCATGTGGGTGGCTCAGTTGGTTAAGCGTCCAACTTCTGCTCAGGTCATGATTTCATGGTTCGTAGGTTCGAGCCCTGAGTCAGGCTCTATGCTGACAGCCAGCTCAGAGCGTGGAGCCTATTTCAGATTCTGTAACTCCCTCTCTCTGACCCTCCCCTGCTCATGCTGTCTCTCTCTCTCAGAAGTAAATAAAACATTTTTAAAAATTAAAAAAAAAAAACATTTTTAAGTCTGTAGAGTACTAATGCCTCTTGCCTCTCCCTCTGTCATGTTTTGGACCAGCAGGGAGAGCAAAGGAAATGAATGTGGTTGGGACATCATTCTCTGTGACATCTGTGTTTGTATAGAAGGAGAGTAGGTGGAAATTGTGAACTTGAAGAGTTTGTAGTTCTCCTTCATTCCTCTTGTAATTAGTAAGACTCCCTGTGGGCAGTGCAGGGACTGTTTGACCACAGTTTTAGGCACAAAATGTAGTGCTACAGTATGACCAAGAATGAGTTCTAAATTCTTCTGTAAATTTGGGCTGTGGGTACCTCCACTCTGAGCCATGCCAAAGCTTCCCTGTACATAGCTTGAAATGATGCAGGAAACAATGCAAAGGTTAGAAGTGTGGACTTCAGAGATGCCTGGGTGACTCAGTCGATGGAGGTCCTGACTTCGGCTCAGGTCATGATTTCTTGGTCTGTGGGTTTGAGCCCCGTGTCATACTCTGTGCTGACAGCTCAGAGCCTGAAGCCTGCTTCAGGTTCTGCATCTCCCTCTCTCTCTTTGCCCCTCCCCTGCTCACTCTCTGTCTGCCTGTCTCTCCAAAAAATAAATAAACATTAAAAAATATTTTTTAGGTGTGGACTTCAAGCATGACTGAACCTTGCCTCCATTATGCTGAGTAAAATAAGCCAAACACAAAAGAGAAATACCATATGATTCCACTTGTGGGAGGTATCTAGTGTAGTCGAATTCATAGAGACAGAAGTAGAATGGTGGTGGTCAGGGTCTGTAAGCGAGGAATAGGGGTTGATATGTACAGAGCAAAGTTTAGTTTGGAAAAACAAAGTCCTGACCATGGGTGGTGGTGATGGTTGCAGAGCAGTGTGAATGTCCTTCATGCCACTTAAGTGTATGCTTAAAAATGGATAAGATGATATCTCTTATACTGTGTGTATCTTACTGAAACTTTTTTAAAAGTCTAAAAATCATTATATGGGCTTAAGGGTCTGGCAAATGGGGATTTGGACCCAACCCTGTCACTCTCAGCTGTGGCAAGCCTCTCCACTATTCTAGGGTTCCATTTGCCTCTCTGTAAAATGGAAGCAACCACATGGGTCTACAGGGGGTTATTGGAAAAGTTGGAGGCTATGGCAGATTCATTAAAGACCCCCCAGACACAGCCTCAGATGCAAGGCTTTGGGGCCCCCATTGGCCTAAGGAAAGCCAGATATTTTTTATCACAGGAAAACAATTTGAACCATACTCTGATTAGAATCCTTGCCAGCATGGGATTGGTAGAGGTCAGCAGCACCTGGCACATGGACACAGGTGTATTCATTTCCTACTGCCACTCTCACAAATTTAGTGGCTTAAAACAACACAGTGGATTTCCTTTAAGTTCTGTGGGTCTAAAGTTAGAGTGGCCATAGAGCTGCATTGCTTCTGGAACCTTCTGGAAGCTTCAAGGGACAATCTGATTCCTTGCTTTTCAGCTTCTAGAGATCGCCTGCATTCCTGTGTTTAGGGCCCTTCCTCAGTCACTTCAACCTCTTAATCCCATCGTCAGATTTGCTATTCTCTCTGACCCTGACTCCTCCCTCTTGTGATTACATTGGGCCCAACTAGGAATCCAGGATAACCTCTCCAGCTCAAGCTCCATAACTCAATCATATCTGCAAAGTCCCTCTTCTCGTGTAAGCTAACATACCCCTAGGGTCCCCAGGTCAGGATGTGGACATCACTGTGGGGCCATTCTTAGCCACACCAGGCAATCTGGTTTGTTTGTCTGTTCTCTTCAGGAGACTATTGAACTGCCCCTTTATGTCGTCCCTGAGGGTCACCACAGTTGTGCTGTGGGTTAGATCAGATCTGGGCCTGTAGTCCTAGACTAGCCTTCAAAAATGCTGAGCCTGATCCTACAGCTCCTTGGGTTGTTCAGATTTGACAGCTGGGCCCTGTGGCCTGCTTCCCATGGCAGAAGTTTGCCATTACATGAATCATAAGTTCCTACAAGATAGGGACCTGCTTCCATTTTATTTTTATTACTGGAGAAAAATAGTTGCTTCTTTACATAAAATACAAGCATGGGGTTTTGAGTCAGTCAGCTGGCTCCATTACTGGATATACAAAGTTTGTTAGCAAGTTAGGAAGTTATGACGATCCTTGGCTTTCCATGTCTGTAAAATGGGGACATTATGCAACCCAGCATCAGTCAGCTGGGAGCCTCAAACAACAGGTATTTTTTCTCACACTTCTGGAGGCAGGAAGTCCAAGATCGAGGCACTGACAGAGCAGGTGACATCTTCCCTCTGTTTGTGTCCAGATCTCCTCTTCCATATAGACACCAGTCATAGAGTATTGGAGCCCACTGTGGTTACCTCATTTTTAACATAATTACCACTTTCGTGACCCCTCTCTCCAAATACAGTTGTCTTTTGAGATTCTGGAAGTTAAGTCTGTAACATATAAATTTGGTGGGGGGCCTGGAGAAGGTGGCACAAATCAGCCTGTAACAAACATCCATCTCAGTGAGGTACATGATCAGTTAATTAAAGCATGTAGAGAAAAGCCGTTAGGATGGTGCCTGGCACTCGTAAATATTCCACAAAATGCTACTGTTGCTGCTGTGGCTGCTCCTATTGTTTTTAAAGGAAGCTGGCCAACACTCCCTCCCACCCCTTTCTATATCTGTTATAAAATAGTTCACATGTTTATATGTTGTTTTAAAAAGCTTCCTGTGTCTTCCATTTCCTTTTGGGTTCCCTACTTATTTTTATATGCATGGCCATTCCCAAATACTAAGACAGTACTGCCACTGAAAAGAGATGCATTTTCAGGCCTTTGCTCCATGGCAGTGGTATTTATGTACGATTTAAAGGAGGCTACTTATCTCCTTGAAATGCTTATTAACAAGGCATACCTGAGTCACCCTTTCAGCGCAGCAATGCTGGCTTTGATTTTCATAGGCCACTTGTTTTTTTCTTAAATAGTTTATTGTCAAGTTGGTTTCCATGTAACACCCAGTGCTCATCCCCACAAGCGCCCTCCCCCATGCCCATCACCCTCCTTCCCCTCCCCCCACCCCCATCTACCCTCAGTTTGTTCTCAGCATTCAAGAGTCTCTCATGGTTTGCCTCCCTCTCCCCAACTATTTTCCCCCTTCTTCTCCCCCATGGTCCTCCATTAAGTTCCTCCTATACATGAAAACATATGGTATCTGTCCTTCTCTGTCACAGGCCATTTTTGATTCGGTTTGTTTGTTCCCTGTAACTCCTGGGATACAGAGTTTTATCATTCATAGAAACACTGGGAAAACGAGTTGCTCATTTATGGATCCCAGTCACTCAGCTGGCACCAGGAACACTGCCAGGGAAATTCTACTCCCTCTAGGAAAAAATGATGAGCCTCACAATATGTAGGTTCTGAACATTCATCCAGTCTCCATCAAGAGACTTGTGCCAACATGGCGGAAGCAGTTTTAATCACAGTACCTCAGAACCAGCGACATCCCAAATGTTCATCAACACGTCAATGGGTTACAAAAGGAATACAGCTCAGTGATAAAAAGGAGCAAATTATTGACACACAACAACACAGACAAACTCAAGAAGCAGCAGATGCATAAGTAAATCCACTGTGTGATTCCACCTATGAAGCTCTAGAACAATGAAAACTAATCTGTGATAGAAATCAGATGAGTGGTTGACCAGATGGGAATAGATGGTCTGACTGATCAGAAGGAAATGGGGACACTTTAATGGATGAATTAAACGTTCTATCTATATCTTCACTGGGGTGATTGTTGCTACATGGAAACACAGATTTGTTCATAAGTCACCGAGTTCTATATTTAAAATGTATGCATTTAGTTGCCTATAAATTAAGCTTTCAAATTTTATTTAAAAACCAATCCATAAATACAACAACATCCTGCTCCATGCCATCTTCTACAAATTCGAATTTGAGGTTATATTGACAGAGCCCTGAAGCCAGCCAACCTTTTGTGGCTCTCCTATCCCTGTGTGCTTTACAAACCTCAAAGGGCCATATTGGAGATGAGAAAGTGAGGCCGGGAGCTCTTGAACAGAGTGCCATGGAATATTACATATCGAAGTAATGCATAAGCCACCAGGATGCCTGGAATGAATAACTTTCTGCTGATCCACTGTGAAAATTCAGCAAACTCAAAAAGCCCTCTAAATTCCTCATTTCATTCCCAGAGCCTAAAATAGGTTTTCGTACTTATTTGCTGACTAACATTCTGTCCAGAGTCTTTTAAGAAAGAATTCTTATAAATTATCAGCAAATGTTCTGCCTGAGTTTTGATGCTTTAGAAAGTGAGCATTGCAGTTTGCTGGGAGATACTGTGCAACAGAGAATATTAACTTCATCTGTTCCCTGCTCAGCATTCAGTAAAATTGGTCACTGTGTAATACAAGATCTGCTATGTATTTACCAAAGGACCTTAAATGATATGACTAGCATGTGGATCTAAATTACCCACCTGTATATGGGAGATAATATTACCTTCTTATGCCTATCTCATGCAACTTTGATGGAGAAATAAGAATTTGGAATAACTTAAAAAGGTGAGAGTCATACGTAGTATTATGCCACACTTCTTTCATGTACGCCCATAAATGTCTATCAGAACATCAACAAAATTCTTGATTTATCTCTTCTCTATTACAACTTCCATAACTCTTACAGCAAGCCATTTTGAACTAGAACCCTCTTTCTCTCTCCCATTAATAGAAATTCTTTGTACTCCCACCCCATTCTTGCTTTCACCCCAAAGGAATTTTTTTTAATCTCTTCATCTGCATGGAAGACTTTGTTTAAGAACAAAGTAGGAAAAGGGGAGTTCCATTGGAAAAAAGAGCTGAATACCTGTCAGGCACCTTGAGCTGGTTTTGGTTCTCTATGGAGAAAGGGAATTGAGAAGCAGAACCCCACAATCCTTAATGGTATGAAAACTCTGGGCGTGTGCAGAGCTAACTGTCCCAGGAGACAAAGAATGTCACAGTATTGAGAAGACCATTTTCCCTACCTCCAAATGAAACCCAACACTATGCTGACACTCAACACTCTTTTTGGTAAATCTAAAGATGGAAAGGATGCAATGCAAGCTGACCTTTTTAAGGCAGTCAACTTCTTTCCTAAAAGGATTTGCAAAGAGCAGATGTAGAAACTGGAAACAGACAAGAAAAACAAGGTGCACGTTGCATGGCAATTCTAGGTGAACAAGTGGGCTGGTACCACACCTCAAACATCTTTGAGGTCCTCTTAGTTTTAGGAATGCTTGGGAGAGAGGGATGAGAGCCAGCTCTTCATGAGTCTGTGTATCCAATCAGGGCACAATTGACTCTCTCTTTTTTTTTTTTATATGTTTTTTTAATTGGTATGTGTTTATATTTTTAAATAGTTTATTGTCAAGTTGGTTTCCATATAACACTCAGTGCTTATCCCCACAAGTGCCCTCCTCCATGCCTATCACCCCCTTTCCCCTCCGCCCACCCGCATCTGCCCTCAGTTTGTTCTCAGCATTCAAGAGTCTCTCATGGTTTGCCTCCCTCTCTCTCCCCCACTGTTTTCCCCTCTTCTCCCCCATGGTCCTCCGTTAAGTTCCTCCTAATCCTCCTATACATGCAAACATATGGTATCTGTCCTTCTCTGCGTGACTTATTTCGCTCAGCATAACACCCTCAAGTTCCATCCATGTTGCTACATATGGCCATATTTCATTCCTTCTCATTGCCATGTAGTATTCCATTGTTAGATAAACCACATCTTCTTGATCCATTCATCCGCTGATGGACACTGAGGCTCTTTCCATGATTTGGCTATTGTTGAGAGTGCTGCTGTGAACATTGAGGTACATGTACCCCTATGCATCAGCACTCCTGTATCCCTTGGGTAAATTCCTAGCAGTGCTATTGCTGGGTCATAGGGGAGTTCTATTGTTAATTTTTTGATGAACCTCCACACTGTTTTCCAGAGGGGCTCCACCAGTTTGCATTCCCACCAACAGTGTAGGAGGATGCCCATTTCTCCACATCCTCACCAGCATCTAGAGTCCTCTGATTTGCTCATTTTAGCCACCTGACCGGCGTGAGGTGGTACCTCAGTGTGGTTTTGATTTGTATTTCCCTGATGAGGGATGCTGAGCATCATTTCATGTGTCTGTTGGTCATTTGGATGCCCTCTTTGGAGAATTGTCTGTTCATATCTTCTGCCCATTTCTTCACTGGATTGTTTGTTTTTCTGATGTGGAGTTTGGTGATTTCCTTACAGATTTTGGATACTAGCCCTTTATCTGATATGTCATTTGCAACTATCTTTTCCCATTCCATCAGTTGCCTATTAGTTTTATGGATTGTTTCCTTTGCCGTGAAGAAGCTTTTTCTCTTGATGAGGTCTCAATAGTTCATTTTTGCTCTTGATTCCCTTGCCTTTGAGAATGTGCATTTGACTATCTCTTTGACAGCCCTATCCCTCCCCGTCTCTCTTTCTCTCTCCCCTTCTCTCCCTCTTTCTTGCTGTCTTTTTCAGAGTTCATTATGGTTGGCTATATTTTCTGAGCTGTTTCCACATTCACGTAACATTCTGGTTTTTCTTCTGTAAAAGAGGGAACAGGGTGGTATCATGTATAAGAGTCCATGGCAATGAGAAACAATGAAATCTGACCATGTGTAACAACATGGATGGACCTTAAGGTTGTTATGCTGAGCGAAATAAGTCAGGCAGAGAAAGACAAATATCATATGTTTGCACATATAGGAGGATTAGGAGGAACTTGACGGAGGAACAATGGGGAGAAGAAGGGGGGAAATGGTGGGGGAAAGGGAGAGAGGCAAACTATGAGAGACTCTTGAATGCTGACAAAAACTGAGGACTGATGGATGTGGGTGGGAGGGGTCGATGGGAATGGAGGAGGACACTTGTGGGGATGAGCACTCAGTGTTATGTGGAAACTAATTTGACAATAAACTATTTGTAAAAAAAAAAAAAAAAAAAAGAGTCCTTCCATGATCACCAAACTGATTTTCTGAATAGAATGGCAGAGAACATGATTTGTGAAGGTGTACTACATAGTTGCCCAAGGTTGGGCTCATATACCCTGCATCTGCTTCCCAGATAAATCTTTAAGCTTGGTGGGGTGGTGGGGGACAGGAGGGGTGGAATTTGAAAACTGAAATCTTACATTTCCTTCCCTATATAAAACCATAGGTTGGGTTCCAATGTATATTTATTCCAACTTCCATTCTGATAGGAAGTAACATAAAGGAGTGGTTAAGGGCACGGACTCCCAACCAAGTTTTGTTTGAAATCCAGTCCCCCCAGTGGCCTTGTAATTAACTTTGTTATGTTCTCACTCTTCTCAGCTATAAAATGGATATGGTTACAATATGACTTAATTCAGAAATTTGTAGCAAGGAGTGAAAGAATTTTCATAATGTTTGAAAGAGAATCTGGTACATAATTTATAGAGTATACAATTTGTTTGTTTACACAATATAAATAAATATAATATAATTTGACTTATACAATATAAAATTTGTACAACTTAAACTACAAATTGGAGTGTGTATTATATTGAAATAATTGTCTGATTATATTTCTAGTATTCCCTCTTGAGTCTGTGCATCCCATGAAGACTGGACCAAATAGCACATGATAATAAATATTTAATTCATATTAGACAAATTTTAAAAATCCAGCAAAGATTGGGGTGCCTCGGTAGCTCAGTTGATTAAGCGTCCAACTCTTGGTTTCAGCTCAGGTTACAATTTCATTTCATGAGTTTGAGCCCCACGCTGGGCTCTACAGTAACACCACAGAGCTTGTTCTCTCTCCCTCCCTCTGCCCTTGCCCCACTTACACTTTCCCTGGCCCCCTCAAAATAAATTAATTTAAAAAATTTTTAAAAATCCAACTAAGATAAAAGAAAATTAATGTCAGTTTCAAAGCCTGTGTGATTAGAAAGAAGACATCTGACTACATTTTAATATTTGTGTCTTTGTTATTTCATAGACAGCCTGTTACTAATTCATTACTGGCTATGAAATATGCCTATTTTTGAATGGAGGATCTGTCTCTTTATCTGAACTACATCATGGTTGGTTCTCAGGAGGGACATTTACCACCCTATCCCCATCTACAAGTTTATTGAAATAACAGTTGTGACACACAGAGAGAATGAATCCATTATTATTTCCCAGAGATGAGGAAGATATGCCAAGAGTGGTCTAGACACTTTCATGAATTTCTAGAGGATGGAAATTAGAAGTGATCGTACTGATCCAAAGCAGAGAAAGTCTCAATCCAGACCACATGTAAAAAAAGAGTTAAAGTAAAACGGTCCCTCCAGAGCTTAGAGTACAGGATCAGGAGGTGTGATGTGTGCAGAGGTTGGTGAAGAAGGAATAATTAGGGTAATTAACTAAATGACTATCCTTGTGCTTCAGGCATCTATTGCTGTTTAACCAGTCACTCCAAACCTAGTTATGTAAAACAGCATCCTTTTAAATCTATGCTCCAGGAATTTAGACAGAACTCAGCAGGGATGATTGGTCTCTGCTCCACAACATGTAGGAATAACTGAAAATATTAGGAAAAGCTAAGAAAATAGTGTCATTGGAAATTCTGGACTGGCTAGAGGTGACTTGACTGGCTGAGGCTGGGATCATCTGGAGGATTCTTCGCTCACATTTGACCCTGCACTGAGGCGACTGGAGGCTGGGCTCAGCTGGGACTGTTATCTGGAGCACCTACATGGTGCCTCTCCATGTGCCTTTAGCCTCCTCACATATGGTAGCCTCAGAGTATCAGATGACTTCATGGTAGCTCTGGGATCTCAGGGTTAGTGTTCCAGAAAATAAGGTAGACATTGTATGGCCTCTTATGACCTAGCTTCCAAAGTCATATAATACCACTTCTGTCTTGCTGTATTGACAAGCCCACCTGGATTCAAGAGAAGGGGATACAGGTCTCCAATTTTTGTTGACAGGAGTGTCCAAGAATTTGTGACCAAGAATTTGTGGAAAACCACTCTACTTTAGAACAAGTGAATCAGCTGATTCTTTCTCATTTCCATCAGTTGACCAATGTCTTTTCCAAGGAAGAACCAGGAAAATGGTCTTTAAAGCAATAGAATATCTGTCTAGGGAGGTTTGTAACCTCTGCAATAGGACTTTTTGGCTAAGAAACAAAAGTCCAAACTATCTCTGAACCGTTTCGGTGTCTAATATTGTAGAGGGAGTCAACAGGAAAGTAGACAAGTAAATCACAGTCAGTATTATATCTCCTCTTTATTTTGCCATTTGGGGGACCTACAACACTGACCAAACACCCTGAATTGAAGTTTGCCTGTCTATACACCCTATGTGCCTCCACAGAGCCAGCAATTAGCTCTCTCTTTTAGAGGACTTCAGGGATGCAGGCCTACACACCTGCAAAGAAAACTGATGCTGGTTGCCATATTACTCAGTCTCTAGTTCTTTTATATGAGCATGCTTCCAAAGACTTCCAGACGTTTGAGAAAACTTCCCAAAGGATAAACAGAAATCATCAAAATGGATAAACAGAAGAGCTGTCCGCCAAGTAACCAAAGATAAATCAGGTGATAGAGATAAACTTAAAAATTTTAATTCATATTCTCAAGATTTCTACATGGATATTAAAGCCATAAAAATGAGAACAGGATGCTGAAAGAGGGGGAGGGAAGAAGTGAGGAGGGAATATCAGTAAAAAAATAAATTATTTAAAATAGTTTGTAATGTGACTTCCAGAATGTAAAAGAAGTATATGAAAAGGACAGAAATAATAGAATTGACATGGCAATGACCAAAACAAAGACTTTAGAAACATAAGAATAGTGGATTTCAGAGCAGAAAGAAAAGGTGATAGAAAATTTAAGAAATGAGAAAGAATGGAATCTGGCCATGTGTAGCAACATGGATGGACCTTGAGGGTGTTATGCTGAGCGAAATAAGTCAGGCAGAGAAGGACAAATATCATATGTTTGCACGTATAGGAGGATTAGGAGGAACTTGACAGAGGAACAAGGGAGAGAAGAAGGGCGGAAATGGTGGGGGAAAGGGAGAGAGGCAAACCATGAGAGACTCTTGAATGCTGACAAAACTGAGGACTGATGGATGTGGGGGGGAGGGGGAGATGGGCATGGAGGAGGACACTTGTGGGGATGAGCACTCAGTGTTATGTGGAAACTAATTTGACAATAAACTATTTGTAAAAAAAAAAAAAAAAGACTAGATTAAAAGGTTAGCACTTTCTAAAAAGAAAAAAAAAGAACTATTTACGTATCTGTACTGCATCCACCTTACTTACCCATGTCCAGAGCCATTCTATGAAAAAAGATGGAACACTGAGATCAAGTGCCTCATTTTGCCTCTCGCTTGCTTGAGGCAAAGTCAACTTTATTTACACGGTCAGTAAATAAAGACTTGATTGTTACTTTCAAAAAAAAAAAAGACAATTTAAGAAATGAAGGAAAAATTAAAAAACAGGGAAAATCAACTGGCTGCTCTAATATGAAATTTAGCTGGAATTCCAGAAGAAGAGACTACAGAAATTAGAGGAGAAGAAGTCAACAAATATATAATAATAGAAAATGTCCTCTAAGCAGAAGGAAAACACAAGTGTACATATTGAAAGACTGGACACAGTGGCAAAGAGAATGAAAATACGTCTATACCTAAAAACATCTGCATGAAATGTTGAAACATCTAGGCTAGAGATCCTAAAATTTTCAGAAAGGAAACAGGCCATGTACAAAGGGATAGAATTGGATGAATTTTAGACTTTAACTGACAACACTGGATGCTAGAAGACAGCAGAAATATAGTTGGTTAGGAAAGGTAATAAATTTAGACCTAGATTCTATAGTTAGCTAAACTAACCATCAAGTGGGAGGCAAGATAAAAATGTTTTTCAGCAAAAAAGGATTTTACCTCTCACATAACCTTTTTTTAGGTAGCTACTTTAGAATGTGCTCCAGCAAAATGAGGATAAAATCTGAAAAAAACACTGGCAAAATTAACACAGAAGTCTAATAAGAAGAACTCTCAGGGACGCCTAGGTGCCTCAGTCAGTTATGCATGGACTCAGATTATTATCTCATGGCCCATGGGTTCAAGTCCCATGTTGGGCTCTCTGCTGTCAGCACAGAGCTCTGCTTCAGAACCTCTGTCCTCCTCCCTCTCTGCCCCTCCCCTGCTTGTGCTCCCCCTCTCTCAAAAGTAAATAAACATTTTAAAAAAGAGGAAGAAGAAGAAATCCTGCTAAGCAAGCAGGTAAAAAAGAAAATGGTTCAGATTTTCAAAGAAAGGAAGTTCTAAGATCTCTGAGAAGAATAGAAATAACTTCAAGTCATGTTTTAAAAAGTGTCTTCACATGTTGATAATATGGGGAAGAAGCCACATGCTGAGTCTCCCAACAAGGGGGAAAATGTAGTTTCCAACCCCAAGACAAAAAACTATGCAAAAAAATATTGCGACTATGTAATGCAAACTGAAATATGGAATTTCTTTGTTTAAGGGTGATATCTTTTTTTTTTTTTAAATTAGACTTTATTACTTTATTGTCTTTTGGAATTTATAAGAAGTGAAGTCAATCAGCTGATGGTTTGTTGGCTTAGCAAATCACTCTTTATAAAGTAAAGTGTTACTGTTAACAAGATTATACAGAGTAGTCGATCTTCTTAAAAGCAAACTTACAGAACTTACTTAAACTATGAGAATGTATTTATATATAAAGAAATAATATTCCAGTAATAGTTGTTACTTATTTACAGCTATTTCACAAAAGATTTCTTTTTTTTTTTTTTTTTTTTACAAATAGTTTATTGTCAAATTAGTTTCCACATAACACCCGGTGCTCATCCCCACAAGTATCCTCCTCCATGCCCACCCCTCCTCCTCCCCACATCCACCAGTCCTCAGTTTTTGTCAGCATTCAAGAGTCTCTCATGGTTTGCCTTTCCCCTTTCCCCCACCATTTCCGCCCTTCTTCTCCCCCTTGGTCCTCTGTTAAGTTCCTCCTAATCCTCTATACGTGCACACATATGATATTTGTCCTTCTCTGCCTGACTTATTTTGCTCAGCATAACACCCTCAAGGTCCATCCATGTTGCTACACATGGCCAGATTTCACTGTTTCTCATTGCCATGTAGTATTCATGGTATAGATAAACCACATCTTCTTGATCCATTCATCTGTTGATGGACACTTAGGCTCTTTCCATGTTTTAGCTATTGTGGAGAGTGCTGCTATGAACATTGGGGTACATGTGCTCCTATGCATTAACATTTCTGTATCCCTTTGGTAAATTCCTAGCAGTGCTATTGCTGGGTCATAGGGGAGTTCTATTGTTAGTTTCCTGAGGAACCTCCACACTGTTTTCCAGAGGGGCTGTACAGTTTACATTCCCACCAACAGTGTAGGAGGGTGCCCGTTTCTCCACATCCTCGCCAGCATCTAGAGTTCTCTGATTGGCTCATTTTAGCCACTCTGACTGGCGTGAGGTGGTATCTCAGTGTGGTTTTGATTTGTATTTCCCTGATGAGGAGCGATGCTGAGCATCGTTTCATGTGTCTGTTGGCCATCTGGATGTCCTCTTTGGAGAAGTGTCTGTTCATATCTTCTGCCCATTTCTTCACTGGGTTGTTTGCTTTTCGGGCGTGTAGTTTGGTGAGTGATATCTAAGATGATGTCTAAGATGAACTATTTTATCTTGACATAAGAACATTATCTTTTAAATAGCAAGTAGGTGGTGACATCATACCTGTAAGAAGAGATTACATGTTTAGCATGCTATTTGGCTCTACAGTGAGCAAAATTCACTTACTAATAGTCCTATTATAACTATTTATTGTTTTTCTACATTTACACTCAACCATTAACTAAAATATGGACAATCAGGGTGCCTAGCTAGCTTAGTTGGTAGAGTATCCAACTCTTGATATTGGGGCCATGAGTGTGAGCCCCACGTTGAGTGTAGAGACCACTTAAATAAAAAGAATAAAATAAAGAATTAAAAACAAAGCATGAACAGCTGAAAGATGGTGATAGATTAGAATGTAAATGATTTCATGTTGACAATGTAAAAATCAAGTTATACTTAAGTTGGTGGAATAAGAGGTTGCTCCAGGCAGAAAGGTGAGCACTCTTTTCCTACCTAATATGGAGTCAAGAAGTATTTCTAAAGCTAATGGAATGTGAAATAGAGGAGGAAACCTTCAAAGATTTATTAGCCCTAATAGTAATAATAAAACTTTCAAACATTAGGAGTGGATAAGATGTAGGGAGTAATATAAATGAGCTAAATCTTCATTTTTCAATAAATGATGCCTAAAGTGAATGAATCTGGAAAGAATAATTATGATCCCTTTATTTGGCATTATAGAAATAGGAACTGGAAGAACCAAAAAAGAAAATGATATTAATAAGTGTATACCACTGGGAGGTGGGAGGGATGAGGCAGGGGACAGTTGTTTTTCATCAATAGACCCTGTAGGTATTACTTAGTTTTTTTATGTGCTATTTAATTTTCTTAATATGGATGTAAAGTCATTAAAATAATGCCCAGAAGAGTGAACTCAAGTATCAGGGGAGGGGGAAGGGGAAGGTAAAAGAGAAACAACAATAACAGTAGCTATCTCTTATCATATAGACTTTAATATTGTGCCAGACAAAGTTCTAAACCTGTTACATATATCAGTGCATTTAATCCTGGTAGTAAGCCTTGACAAGGGTGCTATCATTATCTCCTTTTCGAAGATAAGGAAACTGAGGCAGAGACTTGAAATAATAACTTGCCTGAGGCCATACAACCAGTGACTGTTGGAGCTGGGGTTTAAACTCAGGGATTCTGGCCCCAGGTCCTTGGTTCTTCACCTTTCTGGTATATGCCCTAGTAATGCCTGTGGGAGTGTTGTTTCCTCAGCTTTCCTAATGATAGGTCAAGAGAGACCAAGATATAGAGGGAGAAGTAAACTATTTCATGGTAGCTTTGTGATACCTAAAATAACCAAAGTCAGAAATGTTAAGAAGGGTTACCTCTGGTGAGTGAGAGGGGCATGGAATAAGTGGGAGGCACAGGGAAACTGAAGATTTTTACTTCCATTCATATTCTGCTTATGGCTTGATTTTTTTTCAAGTTTTTATTTAAATTCCAGTTGACGTATATACATACATACATATAGTTAACATACAGTGCAATGTTAGTTTCAGGTGTAGAATATAGTAATTCATCACTTACATAAAATACCCAGTGCTAATCATAAGTGCGCCCTCCTTAATACCCATCACCCTGCTTGATTTTCTTAACCATAATCATCAATTTTATGTTTTAAAGTTTATTTACACAAAACTTAACAAATTTCAGAGGACTTTTCCTTCAAAATCAGATAGAAGTAGAAAGACATTTCTGAAGACTCAGTTTACGTTACTTCTGTCTCCCAGGATTGGAGATAATTTGTATAAATGTGTGTGATTTATGCAACCAAATGCACCTGTTGGAAATATGATTTAAGCATTTTATTACTTTAAGTGTTTGTTTCACTGGAAGGGAAACATATTCAAATTGTCCTGACAGTACTTCTCTCCAATTTAAAAGCTCCAGATAATGATTAGACTTTATCGGTCTTGTGACAGTAAAATGAAGCTATATGATCCCTGAGGCCAGGTCCTAAAACACTACACAGATTTTGCTTAGTCTCTTGGGATGCTTGCATTCAGAGCCATGAACCCCCATTGAAGTGTCTGACAGCCCTGAGGCTGACCTACTGTGAGGAAGCCCCTGCCACATGGAGAGGCCATGTGTACGTTTGGTCAGTGGCCCCAGCTGAGATCTCAGTCTGTGGCCCACATGAGCCCCCAGTCCTGCAAGTGAGCAAGCCTTCCAATATCTAGCCCCAAGCCTTTGCATCCTTCCAGCTATGAAGTTAAATCCAACAATTCTACACTTCTTGTTTTATACTGACATGACTCTCAAAGTGAATTTTCATTATAAATCCAAAAGAGATTTTAAAACAGATCTACTTTATAAGCAGAGTGATGAATGGCAACACTCCTAGTGTGTAGACTCTGAAATATTCATAAGGAATATATAAAATTCATTGTCATCTCTCAAAACCTCATACACATAGAATGGGGTTTTCTTCCACTCTGTGTGGAACTGGGAAGCACAGGGTAGTCCCCTGTTTCTCGTTACCTGGACATCTGTGAGCCTAACAGGTCATAGCAGGATGGGACAATGGTGTCAACCCCTGCTGGATGTTAGAATCCCCTACGAATAAAAAATTCCAGCGGCCAAACCACAGCCCACCTCAGCTAACTGACTGTCTCTGGGGGTGGGACTCAAGCATGAGTGTTTCATAAAACTTCCAGATGATTCCAATAGGCAGCCACAGCTGAGAACCAGGCCTCCCTGAGAGAGTCTGATTTAGAAGGTCTGAGTTGAGCCCAGGAATCTTTATTTGTCTAACAGAAAGAACCAGGTCGTTTTTATGACCAGGTAATTCTTGCTAATCACCTGCAAGGAACTGACTGTGAGGGCTCCGTGGGTGTTCACCCCTGGTTCAAGATGTGATTCAATCATTTTCAAACTGTGAAGCATAGGTAACTGTGTAACTTCATTAAGCCTTAGTTGACTCATCTGTAAAATGGAAATTTTGAAAGATTAGAAGGAAGAAAGCATGTAAGGTGCTTAGTATAGTATTTGACACAGAAGAACCAATTTTAAAGTGTTGACTGTTATGCTAAGGGGCTTCACTGCAGACCAGGGCCTCTTGGGAAACACCCCTACTAATGGTCCCTGAAGGTTCCAAATTGTTCACAGAGGCCTTTTCCTGCCTAGAAATGAAATACGGTGCTCCAGATAGGGCCACAACTTGCCACGTGCTCTTTGTTTCAATTGCACACATGCCCAAGATCCCTTTCACTTCTGAATGATAGGATTTTCTCAGACATTGTTGAATGAATCCTTATGCATTGCTGGGAGGCTAGTATGGCTAAATATTATTATTCCAGGTAGAGGACTGAGATACGGACGAGCATAGGCTATATTCCTGATCACACAGCACATTAATGGTTAAGCTGGGTAGAAAAGTACGGAGAATGAATGCTGAGGAAGAAAGTGTAGACAGAGGGGTGGGGATCCCCATTCCTGGGAGTCACCTGGAACCCACCCCTTGTCCCAGCTTCCTCTGCATAGTGTAAGCACATATCCCTTCTATTACACTTTCCATCCTGCATTTTGATTACATTTCTTATTCCATCAACAGGTAAGGTACTAACCACTCTCCACTTAACATGGTCATCTGCAAAGTGAAAAACTAACCTAACTACTTAAATAACCTCTTGCCATGTTTTTGGCTAAGGGAAAGGAGGTTTTGGTTGGCTGGCTGGTATTACTGGCTGCCCCAACCACTCCATTCCCTCAGCTCTCTGTTTTATTGCCTAATGCAGATGAAACCAGGATGTGTTATTGGTGGCACCATATTTTAATTTTTGATTTCCTTAATGCAGGGGGAAAAATACCTTCCAAGCACTCATTAAAGAAATGTTCTTGTGTTCAATTTGCCCTGGCTGCAAAATCGATTCATGAATGTCACCTGCTTTCCTTACCCTGAGTCACAGAAATTGCTTGAAATAGATTGCCTGACAGATCAACTGGAGATGGATGAGCCACACAGACGTAGCAGCCAGTATTTTTTAGTATGAAAATATCACTGCCCTGCATCCACTCACGAGTAGGGGACAGGTGCTTCCTTTCCAACCCAGAGCCCCCACGGTTGGTGGCCTCCCACATTTCCTTTGAACACATACTCTGTTATAAGTCAGATTAACTCCTGATATTGCAAAAGTCCTATTCCTTGTCAAACAGTGGGTTGGCATCTTAATTTTTAAAGTCTATAATCCATGTTACCTCTCCTTTATAACTTGATGAAACCAGAGAAACATGGATCTTTCCACAGATGAAAAGAACACTTCTAAATCCATACCTAAGCCTGTGAGCTGAAAAAAAAGAGAGAAAAGAAAAAAAGAAAAAATGCTGGCTCTATTTTTCTGTCCTCTTTGTCTTGAATATTTTAATGTTTAGAGGGAAGTGATGTGTCCATCCCCCATGATTCTACTACCAGCTTTCTGACAGCAAGTACATCAGCTTCTGCATGTAGCACGATTATAGACCTCAAACACTAATGTAATTGTGTAATTTGAGCCAGGGTCTTACTTCCAGAAGCCTAACTCAAATACATAGTCTTAGCTGTGTGATTTCTGAACTAGCGTGATATGTTAACTTCCTTCTTCATCAGTACTTCAAAGGCAGAGAAGCCCCACAGCATTTGAGGCCCCTACTACCTATAATGATATGTCCCAGATCAAGACCCTGACATGATCCTTTAGCTTGAGATTGTACTTCTAGGTTTCAAATCAATGAAATAAGGAGATACTACATATTGCTTCCTATATATATCTGGCTGTTACCCCAAATGGTTTAAATTTAAAAATAAATTCAGGGCACCTGGGATCAGTCGGTTGAGTGTCTGACTTAGGCTCAGGTCATGATCTTGCAGTTCCTGAGTTTGAGCCCCACGTCGGGGTTAATGCTGACAGCTTGGAACCTGGAGCCTGCTTCAGATTTTGTGTCTGTGTCTTTCTCTGCCCCTCCCCCTGCTTCCTCTCTCTCCCTCCCTCCCTCTCTCAAAGTGAATAAACATTAAAAATTTTTAATAAAATAAAAATAAATTCAGCATCAGTCCAATTTAGATTCTTTATACTGTTCAGCAGATGGAATAGGAGAGCATACAAGGGAGCTGGAGTTTTCTAGCATGGTTCTACAAAGGGACAGTACAAAGGGGTGATTTCCCAGCATCTTCCACAGAGTTGAGACTAGAAACTGATGCTAGGAAACGCCATACGTAGAAGCATTGGGGTGCTTCTAATTTGCAGCTACAGCTCAGCTCAGACACATCCATGCTACATTAGAGCCATCGCAGATTATCTTGGATCGTTCTCCTTACTTGTTCTCTGGCATGAAGATCCTAAGTGGATACACATGCCCACAGCATTGAGTCCAGTCCCACTGCCCAGGGTGAAGGCCAAGTGCCACCCCACCAAGCCTCCTGCTCTTTACATTTCAGTTCCACAGATGCAATCCAGACTCAGAAATTCTCTGCCCTCTGGGCCAGCAGCACTCCCACTGTAATGTGCACATGGGCACCTGGGGGTCTTGTTAAAATGCAGATTTTGATGCAGCAGGTCTAGATCGGGGCCTAAGAATTGCATTTCTAACTGAGTGCCCCCTCGCTTCCCACCCCTTTTCTGGAGGAAGGGACAATTGAGGAAATAATGAAAAGCCAGAATCCGGGAAGGAGTAGAACCCCAGGACTTCCATTTCCAAAAACTAGATTAGAGGAGTCTGTGAACTTGAGTGAGAAAAAAAATTACATCCTTATTTTTACTGACCACGTATATTTAATGTTTCATTTCATTATTCATGAGACACCAAGCCATAGTAGTTGTCGCACTACCTGATGTGTCCAGAAATACAAGATAACTTCACGCTACATTACAACCATTGCAGATTATCTTGGCTCGTTCTCCTTACTCATCACTATGTTGAAATGACTAACTCTTTTTTATAATAAGGAAACTGAACTGGCTCTTGTTAATAAAGAAGCACATATATCACTAATATCTCAGTGTTTGGATAACCAGATTTCAAGAAATCTGTTTCTTTGTAATTCTTTGTTATGTATATCTTTTAATACACACTTCTGAAAAGGGGGCCATAAAGTATGAAGGCATGCATCTCACAAAATGTTGAAGACCCCCCCCCTCCCCCAGCACAATGTTGGACTGTGAAGAAATAGCAGCTGGTGTCTTTAGCATGGTCAACACTAATTAAAATAATTCTTTCAGGTAAGGAATCACAAATGTATATTCCTGTGGAACCCAATTATATAGAATACATGAGTGAAGTGGTCCAGTCTAAGAATAACAACAGCAGAAAAAAAGTAATATGTGGAAGCTGACTTTTGCCTTTGGAGTTGGGGACAGTGGAGTTGAGGGGACTGTGGCAAGCTGAAGAACGTATGTCTTATCTAAAGAAGGCATCTCTGATGGCTCCACAGTGACATGAGAATGCCCCTAGGTTGCCAGGTTTTCGGATATTTCCGAGAGAAGTTGAAAGTCTTGGTCTTGTGAAAATCCCCAGAATGCCCACAAAATATTATAATGTATATCTTGGCAATTACTGCAATTGACAAGAAACAAAGAGAAAAAGATAACTCTGAGCAGGCCAAGCAACCAGAATAAAATAGCAGTCAAAATCCAATGTGAGATAAATAGACAATATTGAAAAAATTCAGCTTTCCCTTTGCCTGAAGAATATTCATTTCTAGATCATTAAACCTCCAATTTTGTACTTATTTAAAAGAAAGGCAAAGTAGTTATCTTAACCAACCCCTAAAATGTCATAGGAGGGTTACCAGATTTAACAAGTAAAAATAGAAGTCACCCAATTAAATTACAATTTCAGATAAGCAACAAATGCATTTTTAATATATTTCCTAGGTGATTTTTGAAATTATACTTCCATTTTTTTAATTACTTGTTGTTACCTGAAATTCATAGTTAACTGTATCCTGGGTCCTGTATCTTACCTGGCAACTTCACTAATAAGTCAACTCCAAGTGAGATGGAGTAGTTACTATTAAAATTAATATGTGTTATTAACATTAATAACTAGCACCGTGATTGCATTTTTGTTTTGTTTGGGAAGCATTTTTATTGGAGTCTACAAACATTTAAGAAAATGCACATACCATCAGTACATCTCAGTGACTTTTTCCAACCAAGCACACCAGTAATCAGCACCTGATCAAGAAGGAGAATGCCCTTTCAGACTCTATCCCTAGCCTACAGGGAACACCATTCCAGACTTAAACAATGGAATTTGGGGGCACCTGGCTGGCACAATCCGCAGAGCATGCGACTCTTGATCACGCAGTCACTAGTTAAGAGTCCCACATTGGGGGTAGAGTTTACTTAAAAATAAATAAACTTTTTTAAAAAACAGCATAAGCCAGTATGCTGTGCTTTCACACCTTATGTAAATAGGATTGGGTTGTATTTTTAAGTTTTCAGTGCTCTTTTGGGGAGGGGAGAGAGATAGAGAGAGTGCTGACTCTGATTATAGGATCATTGTGTAAATCCGTGTTTTAGGTACAGCAGACATGGTTGATGTCCCACCCGTGAACCCTCATCCTCTCCATTACAGTTCCCACCGGCCTGACTGCATTTCTGTCTGAAGGCTCTCCTTGGTCACTGCCCCTGGGCAGAGAGTGCCAGGCAGTAACAGTCCTGAGTGCAGCCCTCATTTGTGAAGATTAATAAGCTAAAGTCCACTGTATTTTGCAAAAGCATGGTCTTTTTACATGGCCTGATTATTGCCGTCCATTTCTGACAGTAAACTAGAAAGCAGGAGTCATTTGTATATCAGAGCTTTTTCCCAGGATTGAAGTATTTTAAAAGTGTAGTTGAGGGGCGCCTGGGTGGCTCAGTTGTTTAAGTGTCCAACTTCGGCTCAGGTCATGATCTCATGGCTTGTGGGTTTAAGCCCTGGGTCTGTACTGACAACTCAGAGTCTGGAGCCTGCTTCCAATTCTGTATCTTCCTCTCTCTCTCTGCCCCTCCTTCTCTCTCTTTCTCAAAAATAAATCAATATTTTTAAAAAATATTTTAGATTACAATGTTATAAGAAGGTAATAAAATAATGGAAAAAGATATACCATGAAACAGTAGCCAAAGAAAGATATCTTTGGATTTAATTTTGCCATTTTATTTTGTTCTTTCATTTGCCCTGTTGATTTTATGCTTTTTTCTGTCCTCTCATGTTTTCTTTAGAATTGAATTTTTAAGTTTCACTTTTCCTCTTTGTTAATTTGGAAGTTATATACTCTTTCTATTCTTTAAATGATTACTCTAGAAATTACAACATGTAATCTTTCAAAATATATTATTACTCTCATTCTGGACAATAAAAGTATTTTAGAACACTTAAAAAAATATTTTAAAGGGCACCTGGGTGGCTCAGTTGGTTAAGTGTCCAACTTCAGCTCAGATCGTAATCTCACAGTTCATGGGTTTGAGCCTCGCATTGGGCTCTGTACTGACAGCTCAGAGCCTGGAGCCTGCTTCAGATTCTGTGTCTCCCTCTCTGCCCCTCCCTGCTCACATTCTGTCTCTCTTTCTCAAAAATAAATAAACATTAAAAAAAAAACTATTGTTAAATAATGAACAGACAGCCATGCCAAGACTTCCCCATGGGAGGAAAACCTGGGTCAGGCCCTCACCTGTTCTGAACACCACTGGGTGTTCTCAGAACGTGTGGGGAACACTCCAGAGCCCCATCCTTGCTCCACATCGTATGACTGTCATTCCTGAGATAAGAATTGGCTGTAGAAATTGTGTCAGCTCAAAAGCTTGGAACAAAACTCATGTTATGATTTTTCAAATCCCTTTTCCATGAAATCTGTGTGAAATAACAAATATTTCTCTGAGACGATTGCTGTATGTTATGTGTCGTGTAACTATTATGCTGTTCTGACTGCTTCAATTGCTTTTCAAAAAGGCAAAGCACTTACAAGTCGAGGGTTTTGTGCTTTTTAAAATGTGTCTACAATGTCAGATTCCACTGTTCATCAAGAAAAATCATCATAGGGGCAACCAGGTGGCTCAGTCAGTTAAGCATCCAACTTCAGCTCAGACCATGATCTCACGGTTCATGGGTTCAAACCCTGTATCAGGCTCTGTCCTGACAGCTCAGAACCTGGAACCTGCTTCAGATTCTGTGTCTCCCTCTCCCTTTGCACCTCGCCCACTCGTGCTCACTCCCTCAAAAATAAATACACATAAAAAAAGAAAAATTGTCATATATATTACATTGTATTATATACATATTTAAACCATATATCTCCATATGTTATGTGTGTATACTATCCTATATATAAATAGCTGTATGTAGATTTGAATAATTACTTATAATTACCTATAGAAAATATATCATTTTATCATAAACACTTAATTTTTAACCCCCTCGAAGGAGCCAGAATTCCAGAAGATTATCATTCAGCATTTATTCAAATGTTGAAAGGAGAATGTGTTTTTTTCCTCTGTTTTAGAAGTGTGCTGTTTTGGTATATTTTTTTCTTTTGGCATTATGCCACTCTGAAACTAAATGAAATTACAAAAAGGAAACTAAAGCTGCGTATTCAATAGAAAAACTGTGAAATGTATTCCGGAAATAGAACTGATGATCAAGAAATACCAAGATGAAATTTCAATAGTGAGGGATTCCTAGAGCTAGGCGGGAAATAGAGCCTCTGCCTTTAATTTATGAGGGAGTGTGCCAGCGGTGGCCTTCTGTAATTGTAGCATCTGTATCATTGATTAACGAGGTCAAGGGCAGGATTCCTCACTGTTGGTTTTCTCGCGGGAGCCCTGTTCTGGTGTCTTTGCCAGAGTGACTTCTCAGCCTTCCTTGAAGCCATTTTGGAGAGTGCTAAGGAAGCATCATCTTCTCATCGGTGCCTCCCCTGCTCTGGGTTGGGGGACACCTGGTTGCTGGCCCCCATTCAAGAGAAAAGACCCTTCACTGAGAAACAAAGGGAACACCTTAGACCCCACATCCCCCAATCTGTAGAAAAGTGGAACATTTAATCATGAACAATGATCTGTGTTGGTGTTTGTCTTTTTGTTTATTTCAACCAAACTAGCTAAACAGAGGAGTTTCCAATTTATGTACCAGACTGTCTTGCTCCTGGAATATGTCTATACTGTGCCCATATCTACAGTCCTCATGGTAACTCCTTTCAGCTTTGATTACTTGGCCTGAATCTCTTTAATGCAGTATTTTTTTTCCCCTTAGTTTATTGTCAAGTTGGTTTACATATAACACCCAGTGCTCATCCCAACAAGTGACCTCCTCCATGCCCATCTCTCCCTTCCCCTCCCCCCGATCCCCCTTCAGCCCTCAGTTTGTTCTCAGCATTCAAGTTGTTTTTGAATTGAGCTGTGGTCATTCCTTTTTTGTCTCTCACCATCAGCTCTTCCCTCCATTGGCTACCATCTCCAGAATATCTGCCCGATGGTTTAAAGTCGTGGAGAAAAGATCTCCATAGGAGGTAGTCACAAATGAGCTTCTGCTTTCATTGCTGCCTGCAGGGAGGCCTTGTGCCATTGTACTGTGAGGGGACAGAGGCTTGAGACCCAGGCTTCCTGGGTTCAGATCGCAGCCCCTCCCCACTGATACTTGCACCAACTTGCCCAGATTGCTGGTTGTAGAGGGTGATAGTGCCCCCACCCTTATTAGTCATCATAGGAGTGAATGAGATAACTGTTCCCAATCCTGGTATTTGCAGGAAGTGTCGGGTAAATATTTGCCGTGGTGACCAGTGGTTACCACAGGAAGGTAAGGTAGCAGTAGGCAGGAGACCATGGTGACATCCCTCAATACAGACACCACGGGCTCATCAACGGTGTTCTATTAATTCCCTCTAAGGTACAGAAAGAAATTCATCTCTGGTTTGACTCCTTACTTGTCTTCCAGTCATCCCTTCTATAGAAAAGAGTTGGTTTTGCTCAGGTGTGGGCTCTGAATCTGAAGCTAAATTTGATGATGGTCTAGTGATTGAAAGCTATTCTGAAGGATAAAAGAGCCACTCTTCATCTGGAGTTGACATCTAGGCCTAACGCAAGGTGTATTTCTTGCAGCACATCTAAGTGGATAATTTGTATCATACTTTCTTAGGTTTTCATTTTTATTGAAGTCATATGTGCACAGAGCAGAACGAGGCAACTCGTTCTAGAAAGTTTATTATGAAGGACAGCTCTCGTCCAATCCCACCAACACCAATCTGCCACCTTTTTGAGGCAACCATGTTTTATTTTGGGTGGGTTTTTTGTTTGTTTGTTTATTCATTGATTTTTAGACTGAGGGAGACAGAGAATCCCAAGCAGGCTCTGCAGCATCATTGCAGAGCTGGATGCAGGGCTTGAACTCATGAACCTTAAGACCATGACCTGAGCCGGAGTCAAGAGTTGGACGCTCAACCAACTGACTCACCCAGGTGTCCTAAGGCAACTGTGTTTTTTTTAATGATATATAGTTATGTGTACAGCATAGTGATTCATGGGGATATCCTCCAGCAGCCTTTGAGAAAGGGTACACAGGAAATAAATTTTCTGAGACAATTTAACTTTTTATTTTTATGCTTCTCTCACTTGTAATGAATAGTTTGGTCAGGCATAGAATTTCAGGCTGAAATAATTTTCCTCTCTAATTTTAAACGCGTCACTCCATTGTCTTTTAGTTTTCAGTGCTTTTGTTGAAAAATAAAATGTCATTCTGGTTTTGATCCTTTGTATGTAATCCCGTTACTCTCTCTCTAGTGGTTTCTAGGACCTTTCCTCTGTGCCAGTACTCTGAAAACTCATAATGCTTTGCCTTGGCATACATCATTTTTTTTTTGTCCATTGTGCTGAACACTCAGGAAGCCATTTTACTCAGAAAATGCCTGTCCTTAACTTCTGGGAATTTTTCTTTAATTACTTAACTTGATTATTTTCTCTCTCCTCTGTTTTCTGGAACTTCTGTTCTTCATGCCAGGTTTCTTGTTTCTGTTAAGGTGAGGGAGGTACCTTACATACTACTGGTCTGCTTGAAGTGAGTGAGGAGGTTTGTGGATTAAATGTTTGTGGATTAAATACCTTTTCAATGTCCCTGTTTTCAGGCCCTCCTTTATTCCCACTTCTAGAGCTCTGCCCATGGCCAGCTGAATGGCCCAGTGTTCTGCTTTCCAGCATCCAGGATTTTGTGGCTCTAATCAGCTCTTATATACTCTTTCCCTTGAGGGTTTAGGTCTTGTAAAAAATTTTTTTAAAAAGCCTTTATTATTACCTTGTTCTGTTATAACAAGAAAGAGCAAAGGTCATGATATGTGTCCAGTCTGTGAGCTGTAACTAAAAGCCCAAGTGCTTTTTAGAGGAAATTCAGAATTGATATTTGCCACATGTTTTAAGTCCATTTTCCTAATCATCATACATTGAATCAATATTCACAACCTTTTATTACCTGCTGGAAAGTGGACAGTCCCATGCAAGCTATTCCATAGATGAGAACAGATGCAAATAGGTATACAGTACAAGGAGAGAGCATGATAAAAGGATAAAGAAGTACCTGGGTGGCTCAGTCAGTTAAGCGTCCATCTTCAGCTTAGATCCTGATCTCATGGTTAGTGGGTTTGAGCCCTGCATTGGGCTGTGTACTGACAACTCAAAGCCTGCAGCCTACTTCAGATTTTGTGTCTCCCTCTCTCTCTCTCTGCCCTTCTCCTGCTCATGATTTGTCTCCCTCTCTCTCTTTCTCCCTCCCTCTCTCTCTCTCTCAAGAATAAATAAACATTAAAAAAACTTTTAAGGGGATAAAGAATACATTTGTTCTGAAGTGATTTCTGTGACAGGAGTCCTCTTCTTGACAACCCCATTGTCTGGAACTTAGATCTGCAAATACAAAGCCTAATAAGGCAAAATCAGCACCAGAAAATACCTAAGTGTCCTTATAACAAGTGAAAGAATGTGTTCATGGAAAGAGACTGGCCTCATTACTCATTTATGGTTCTATTTAAGTCCTATCTTTCATGTTATTTGAATCTGGAAAGCCTTTTCTGGTTTGACTTTGCCTGATCTTTTCTTTACAGACCGACACAGTAGTCAGGGAGAGAGGAGGCTCCAAATGTTGCCCTGTCCCCGAATCCCTTTTTCTATTGTCTTTGGTACAGCATGTGCCTGTCATTGACCAGGTTGACAGCTGACATTTGCTGCATCCTTTTTCCCTTACGAGGCCAAGGGCAAAGGCAGCTAGATATGTCGTGTGGCCATGGGGTGGTTGACACTTGTCTAGGGAGGTGAGAGGGTGCTGTGAGTGACAGCCCAGGAAACACGTCTGATGTGGCTCTTCCAGACTGTCCCAGGTTCTTTGTGAGAGTCAAAAATGGACCTACTCCACAAAGCAAAGAAAAAAATAGCAGGTAACTTTTATAAAGAGACTTGGAAGGGTTTACCAAGGAGAAATGACTTTTCCTCCAGGACAGAGATCCTAACCTGGCGTCTGCAGCTTCCCCTTCGCCCTCAACCACTCTCCCACCCCCCCACCCCCCCGGGGCCCAGCTGTGGCTCCGTTGCCCTCCTTTGTCTCATCCAGGAGCCTCCTTCTCCTGCAGGAAGTCTGGGCACAGCAGGCCAAGGCTGCCAAATCCCCCAGCACATGTCTCCTGGCCTCATCCCACAGCAGAGCCATCCTATCCTTAGAGGGATATCACCCAACTGTCAAGAATAGTATTTTCTCTAGATAAATATGCAAATCAGTGTTTTAAAAATTCTGATCAAACCAGAAGTCAGGTGCCAACAAGGACAGGCATGTAATAGAGGTGAGAGAAGGGGGCTGCAGACTAGGCATGTCCAGGGCCTTCTGAAGGGCACCCACTGCCCAGGCCTGGGGCTCATTCCATATGGGAGTACGGATGCAGCAGACACTAGAGCATTGACAAGGACACAGGGAAGGTGGCTCCTCTGTCCCCTTGGCCTAAGGGATGCCAAGCCTGGTGGGTTCCTGGGAGACATAGGTCTTTGAGTCAGCTTTGCTGAGCCCTCTTCATGCTGCCCAGCAGCCTAGGACACATCCCCCTGACCTTCCCTCTCTCCTTCACAGGGGTCACTCCTACCTTCCCCCCGACTCCCTCCCTGTTTTCTCTCTCCACCACAAAATTGTTGCAGGTTTAATCCTACCTTGAAATCTGCCTTTCAGAAGACCCAGAGAAAATGCCTGAAGACCTTCAGTAAATTCATATCATTGGGCAGATTGACTGGAATCAGAGACAGAAATACTTGGTTGTGTTTCCAGTCTATCACTAGCCAGAACCACCAGGAGCCATGCTTTCTCCTTGCACATGGAATAGCCTGTTTATTACTGTCTTTTCCCCTTTTCCGTCAGGTTGTGGCTCTGTCCTCGTGGTGCCTACTGAGGGATTCGATTTACTACACGCTGTCTGTGGTCGCACTCATCGTGGTAAGTGTGAGACACACCTCGCCTAAGTCCTTTGCTGTTTGACTCTTCCTCATCCTTTTCATCACTCGGGATTATGTGCAGCTCCTCTGCATGGAGCAAATTCAACGTCTCTAAGGATGAATGAGCAAATGGATGTCTGTGCATGGAGGTAGCTTTTCTTTCTTCCAGCTACTTTGATCACCCAGAACCACAATATGATAGTTTGGTGCTCAGAATAAGAGTGTTGACTGACTGTGGTTATCTGGCTCCATGAGATCTCTCTACTGTTTCCCTTTGACGCCCTGACGATTGCCTCTCACTTTCTCATGGGCTCCTCTGTAACTCTCTTCAGTGTCAGTGTCCCTGGGTTTGGACCTTACTTCCCCCTCTGTATGCTCTCCCAGGACAGTGCCCATAGCCATTATCACCTTGTGCAGACACCTTCACACTCTGCTCTTAGCAATGGCATCTCTCTAAGGTCTAGTCACAGATAAGCCACTCTGTACTGGACATCTTCCTGTCCCAAACCCAGCATGCCTCTAAATTTAGGATGACTTCCCCAGGACAGGACCCCCTTTCTAGTATTTTAGCCCCTATTTCTCTCTTAGCCACCCAACTTGCAAATGACATTAAGTTGACCTTTCTCTCAATTCCACCATATATCCATTTGGCATAGCTGTAGACTTTCATCTTGTAAAAATCTCCCCAGTATGTCCTCATAGCTCATTTTACTTGAGGCTCTTTATGTCTTTTGCCTGAACTAACACAGCCCATTGCAGGTCAGTATTACAACTAGTAGCATCGCTGCCACCCACCCTCCCCCTCACCCCCAGGCAGTCCTCAGAGCCGCCTGTGCATGCCAGTCCCTTGTGGCTCCATATCATCTGTGGGGACAAATCCAGACTCCTTAGCCAAGTCATCTGGAAGAAAAGGGGCAAATCAGAAAGACACTGAAATGGAAGTTAGGACATCTGACTCCTAATTGTGGTCTCCTCCCTTCTTGCTAGCTCTAATGATCTTGGAGAAATCAAAGTCTCTTCAACTCTTAGTTTTCTTACCTACAGAACAGGAATAGATACACTGAAGGTTTTACTTGCCTATCTACAAAGCACTTACCTGTAGGTTATTTAATTGTATCCCTATACAAATAAGGTAAAAGTGATGTTTAACATAAGGCTTTCTACAAGGAACCAGTAGATACTTCAGCCAACAGCAGTTCCTGACAGTGAAGGTCTTGAGTTACAACCTCCATCCAGAGGCCATTAATCATTGGGAGGTTCAAGACATGCCCAACAGTAGAGGGTTCAGTTATACCATGTTGGTATTGAAGATATGCCTCTTCTGTTGAACTTCTGGTTGGTATACTTAAGGATATGTGTGGATTCTGTGTTCTCATTCTCAATTATCACCTGTGAGAAAGGTATAATCACCCCAAATCTAGAAGATTCTGCTGTTCACACAGCCCATATTTCTCAAACACCACAGTGAGCTTTGTCCTGCGACATAGGAACCCATATTGATCATGTGCACTCTCTGCTCAACCTGCCTATAGGCTAATTTAGGATGGTTTTTGAAAGTTACTGTTTTCAAGAGACATGGCTTGGGGATGACACAAATGAATGCAACTCTATATTTTGCTGAATTTCAGAAAAAGATGACTATTTCCAGAAAGGTGAGGTGATGAGGCACAAAGCACAGGCTGAGATCTCCCCAGGGCACGGGCTTGGCAGTTCCACTTCTGACAGTGAATTGCCCACATTGGCTTCTTTATCTGTCCTCAGTACAGACACCTCCTGGACTCGATGGGAAGTAACTTGTCTTCAGTCAGATTTATCTGGACGTGCCTGAGATTTTTTTTTTAAATGTAATTGTTGCTAATGATGTGTGAAGAGGTAAAGTGGTTTGCTTCTTTAGACAGTGGGTGATGCACACTGGAGCAGGGTCTTTGGGCAAAGCAGTCATCTGCCCCATGCATGGCCATGAATCACAGAGCTGAGCCAGCTGAATACAGGCCGCCGCAGCTCTGTACTTCCCTCAGATGGCTGGCCACAAGGTGCAAAAGCAAGTGATTCTCTGCTGTTCTCTGAAGGTCTAAACTGTGTGTTTACAGACCAGATGTCAAACCTGGAGTTTTCTGATTTGAGAAAAATTACATTTCTCCAGTTAGAAAGTAATGGCAGAGATAAACTTGAGTCCTCAGGGTTTGGTCTTGGCTCTTAGGACTCTTAGTGGTTTCTGCCAACTTCCCTGCACCCTGAAAATACCTAATGTACTTACCAAAAGGTACAACTCTGAGATTTTAATACGGTAGGTTCTGGAGGAGAATCTAGGAAGTTGCACATTGACCATGATCTTTCCTGCCCCTCAGGTGATTCTGATGCACACTTACTTGGGAAACTCAACTTCAAATACAGTTGGACACCATTTCCTTGGAATAAGTCCTCTGCTACATGGCAGTGATCGCATCCAGAGGAGATTTTGAGATTCTCAAACACAAGGCAACATGGCAGCCCACTTGTCTAGATTTCTGATTGCTGTTCATTTTCAGGGTCATTTTCACATGAGACTTAAAACTAGAGTAAGGAGTAGAACAGTCTTCTACATGAGCATGGCACTTAGCAGAAAGGGTTTCTCCATGTCCCCATATCCATTCCATGGCCCAGCCCCAGGCTGCTGCTCACACACACTGCTTTTGTCAGGGTTCCCTGTTCTCCTTTTTCTATGTTTCCCTCAATGTCATGGTAACAAAATCACTTTCCCTCTGGCCTTCTTTATATAATATGAGGGTTCTCTGTGGGACCCTGCAGTGGGCACTTAAAATTCCTAAATTTAAAATCCTTTCTCCTATCCACAAACAATTAACAATAATCCAAACAATTTATTTTAACTATTAGGATTTTTTTTTTGCCTTCTCCCCCCTTTTTATGGTTCTGAAATGTTCAGAAGACAGAAATGCTGGTCCCCTGGAGGGATTCAGTAAAGAGCTCGTTCACCCAGAAGGCAAGTCTGGACTAAGTGGGACCAGATGGCTGCTTCTCTGTACATCCCAGTTGGAGGCCTTACAGACCCATGCAGAGGAGCCCCAAGGGCAAACTGTGGGGGCCAGGAGCCAGAGAACAGGAGAGACAGCTTCCACTGGGACGTTGGTGCCGCTGGACCAGGAGAGTGCGGACAGTCATGATTACCTGGGTCTGAAGCATCTGAAATGCAAGTGGATTTGAGAGATGGATAAGTCCAACAAGCAAAAACACACAGGAACAAGACAAGCATGTACACTCTGAAATCAAAAGGGCTTAAGGCAGTTAACTAAGAGTCTGGGTGGCTCAGTTGGCTGAGCATCCAACATCGGCTCAGCTCATAATCTCACAGTCTGTGAGTTGGAGCCACACATTGGGCTCTGTGCTGACAGCTCAGAGCCTGAAGCCTGCTTTGGATTCTGTGTCTCCCTCTCTCTCTGCCCCTCCCTCACTTACTTTCTCTCTCTCTCAAAAATAAATAAACATTACAAAAAAACTTTTTAAAAGTTAATTTAGAGATGAGGGACTTGGTTCACTTGGATATTTGGGATTCACCTACCTTGGCTCTGTGCTATTTTCTACTTTGTTATTGTCTTGAAGGGAAAAAGCAGAAGAAATTAAGAATGTGTTACTTTCTTGGGGCGCCTGGGTGGCTTAGTCGGTTAAGCGTCCGACTTTCGCTTAGGTCATGATCTCGCGGTTCGTGGGTTCGAGCCGCGTCGGGCTCTGTGCTGACTGCCAGCTCAGAGCTTGGAGCCTGTTTCAGTCTGTGACTCCCTCTCTCTGACCCTCCCCTGCTCACGCTGTCTCTCTCTCTCTCTCTCCTAGAAATAAATTAAAAAAAAAATGTGTTACTCTCAAAAGCAGTTATAATTTTATATCAGAATCATGTAGAATGTGTCTCTCTGCCATTCCCACCCCATCAGGCGACTCCCTCTAGCCCTGGTGACATTCTCTGCAGAGAAGCCTCAGGCCCTGGGGAAGCTGCACGAGGCCCAGAGGCCCGCCCCATGATTTGAGTCTCTCTCTGCAAGAGAAGTGTGCCCTCTGAGGTCCTGAAAGCATTCTGGGTTCTGGAGCATGTCCTTATGTGCATCTGCAAACCCTTACAGACCTTCCTGCTGCTTCTGTCCCACTCTGGTGAACCTCGGCCAGCGGCCAGCGCAGGCGGCTAGCTCTCTGCGTTGGCCCTACTTTCTCCTAGTTCCAGCGAGCCCCACCCGTCTCTTTTATTGAAATGTTACTGTAATTTACATAATCGTGTAATTTACATAAATGCAAATGATTCATTACATCCTCGGTCTAACAGCTGCCCTAAAAACGATTACTTTATTTTTACCCTTCGTCTCTGCTTTGAGATTGCAGATTGTGAGCATTAAGAGAAGGGAAACATCTTGGGAGAGGGGATAGGCCTCAGACACAGGTTCTAGATCCCTTCCCTGGCTCACAAATCCAGAGTCAGGAGTGCCCCCTACCTGGAGTAGGGCCAAGTAAGCACTTGGCAGCAGGTGGGGGTCCCTCGGGGCAGCCTGAGTAGGAGGGGCGAGGCCCACCCAAGTTAATGGTTCCCTCTCTTCTTCTTCAGGGCTGACTGAATCCCCCTACCAAGGGGATTTTATAGGGACACAGAGAGACCACTCAGCTGACCCAGTTGCCAGAGATAGATTGGACAGCACCGTCCAGTAGTGTAGCCATGGGGCATAGGTGGTTCTTGAGCTCTTGGAATGCAGTTAAGGAGACCAAGGAACTGAATTTTAATTTAATCGGTTTATGTATGTAGCCACATGTGGCTTAGCACTTATCATATCAGGTAGCACAGTTGTAGACAGCAAATCCATCTGTACAAAATACATGCACATTCTCACAGGCATCCCTGAGTTGTTGTTTTTTTTTTTCCTTTAAGCTTATTTATTTATTTTGAGAGACAGAGTGAGTGGGGGAGGGTCAGAGAATGAGGGAGAGAGAGAATCCCAACCAGGCTCTGCACTATCAACACAGAGCCCAATGCGGGGCTCAAACCCATGAACCATAAAATCATGACTTGAGCCAAAACCAAGAGTTGGATGCTTGATCAACTAAGCAACCCAGGTGCTGCCATCCCTAAGTTTTAACAAGCATAGACTCAATACTTAATGCAAGACTGAGTGCTGGGTCTGTCAATGAAGGATTTCTAGTTCAGTACTCATGACTATGTGGCCAGTGAATTACATGAGTCCATTTTACAGATGGCGAAACTGTATTTCGCCAGAAATTTAGGGATTTGTCCAGGGTCAGGGAGTAGCAATAGCTCAGGTTTGCCAGAGGAAGTGTCTTAAGATGGTACATCTGCACCACCCCAGCAAAGAATTTGGATTTCCCCACCAATAAAATCTGCCTTTTCATCTTTGAAATCATCCCGTTTTCCCTCACCCACCATGCAATCTGCCCTTAGAGAATAAACACGTGCCGGCTGTGCTTCCTAAATATTTTTAGACCAAAGGGAATAGTTTCTGCCTTCCCTCTCCTGGAATTCCTTCCTTAAGACAGCTGACTGTAAATGATCCAGAAGCTTTTTATGTTGTCCTATCTGTGAGAGAAAAGATATGTCAGTCATGTTGATGACTTTCCTTCCCCACTACCCCTCCACTGGTTTCTAGGGCCCTCCCCCTCTGGCTCACATCGCCTTCTTCTCACAAGCCCCCTTCCTTGCAAGGAACTTCCTGCTGCTTCTCTCTCCAGTTCAGCAACACTGAAGCTCTTATGTTTATGGTTCCCCTGTTACATCTCAGCCACCCTTCTAGCAAAGTGAGAAATAACCATGGTAGCTGGAAGATTCTCCCAGGAAATGAATGCGAGAAATGATAAGTTCTTTAAACAAATCAACTATGATCATACAAAGTGTGGCCTGTGTCATTATCCCTGCCACTGAGAGGAGGAGGGGCCTGCTCTAAATGATGCTGGGTATACCAGGAAGCCGGATCTTCCTTGTATCTGCTCCTGGAGCAGGGAAGTAGGTTGGCCAAACTGTGGGATACACAGAGAACCCTCTTTGCTTTCGTAAGGACAACAACTTGGAAGTTCTAGATAACTTGCCTCTGTTTGGTTTTGCTCAGCAAAACCTAGCGCTTTTGGTTTAGCAAACTATCTTCCCCTGCATCCTAACTCTGTCCCCATACCTGTTTTCCTTCCCCTGGCAGCCTGCCCTGCATAGTTCTATGAGATGACTAGCTTTGCTCAAGCCCTGCCTTTGGATAGTCTTTATTTCCTACCGTCCTCCAGCCCCTTCCACTGTCGTCCACCTGCTTGAGATCGTGAATCGAAACTCCTCTTTAGCCTACGAGTGTAAACCATATCAGTGCATAACAGCAGCTTTCCAGTACATTCCATCAGATTCCTCTCCTCAGAAGGAATGCCATGGCATCGGCTAAGCCATCTGCACCCCAAGCCCCCAGAACTTCATTTGGGCACATCTCCTGAGGGTGTCTCCATCCTGTTGAATGACAAGTCAGAGCAGCAGGGGCAGCTTCCAGAGATTTCTCAAGGTTTTAGTCACCTGAAAGAGTGGTGTTGATTTTCTCCTAAACCGGGTGCTGCCGAAAATCCTAATGGTGCCAGTGATGGTAACACAAGCGGAAATCTTCGGTTCTTCAACGCCACTGCTTCTGCTCCATGGTTACAGCTTATAGTAAGCCAGTCCATGGACTGACATGCAGTGTGGGGACAGCCACCTGCGTCTCTGCTGAGAAGCCAGCTGGGCTGCGTGCTGTCCACACACCTGGGCGATTCCTGGCCCGTGTTTGCCCTGCTGTTCCATCTTGAGGGTGCCACATCCTTTGCAGTTCCCTGGGATGCTCTATCCTCCAGGGGTTCACCTGCCTGCTTGCTGTAAGCCTGTTTCTCTTAGAGGAACTCTAGAGCACACACCAGGACTGAAAGCTGGTTTCCATGGTACCCAGCTGTGTCTCTCTGAGGCCCGAAGGAAAAGAGTGGGGATTTTTTTCTCAAATCCACTCCTGTGTGTTCACATTTAGCTCGTCTGTGGAACACGTGGAAAGCTTAAGGGCAAAGCCAAAGGTAGCTTTAGATGGATCACACTGGGGTCAGAGAGCAGGTCCCCTGACCAGCGGTGTGCAGCAAACCTGGTGCCCAGGTGCCACCTGTGTGTGGTCACTGGGGGTGGCTGCAGTGTCAGGCACAAACACAACCAGAAAAGCAAAAAGATCTGCTTTCCCAAGAAAGACTCATTTTCAAAAACCTGACTGTGTTCTGAAGACCACACAGCAGGTCCCTCAACTGTAATGCAGCCTGGGATTTGAGTGGTGGCATGAAGTGAGGGACCTGCCTGTCCCCCATCAGAACGCATCCTACCTCCCTGACATTGGCTGAAGACTCTTTAGGAAGCCATCTGTCTTGAGGTGCTAACCTTCCTACCAGGAAGTTTCATGGAGCCTTGAAGTGGACTTGATTGGACTTCCTGGCAGAGTGGACAGGCAAAGGGTAGGACGTGAGCACCACCTAGTGGTGAATGGGTGGGAGTGGGGGCCTGATTTCTTGTTTCTGACAGAAACCTATATAAATGATTTCAGGGTTTTTTTTCTACCCTAGGAATGCTGCTGTAAGGGAGCAGGGCAGTTGTTCCATCTTCTTTTAGCCATGGAAAGAGCATGGAAATACAGAGGGAGATGTAGCATTCACCTTAAAAAAAATAGAATAGAATAAATTATAAAATAAAACTGTTGGGAGTAACAAATCCATTCTCTGGACCCATCAGCAGTGTCAAGTGGGAGAGTTGCCTGTCCTTGTCATTAAGAATTTCCAGCACTGCTTCGGGATGGCCCAGTGCCGTGCTCTCCCACAGGAACATTCTGTGAACAGTGCCAGTTTCCTCATTTTCAGCCCTCTCAGTGTGTGATGATCCGTGGCTCAGCCTCATCCCGAGGCTACCAGCAAGGCCTAGAGGCATTCATAACTCACCGTCTGCCTCCTTTCTTGTTTCCTTATAGGTTTTCTTACAGGCCTGACTTTGAGTTCCTTTTCTCCATTTTACCTTTTTTTTTTTGATATTTGATTGAATTTTTCATCTACATCTACATAGACCCCTTCTTTCTGAACTTGTGAAAATACTTTTATTCTATTCACTTGTTCCTTCATCTGAAATTCTTCTTTCTTTCTTCTATTTTTTATTTTATTTTTTATGTTTGTGTTTGTTTGTTTTCAAGTTGGTTTCCATATAACACCCAGTACTCATCCCAAAAAGAGCCCTCCTCCATGCCCATCACCCCCTTCCCCCTCTCTCCCACCCCCATCAGCCCTCAGTTTGTCCTCAGTATTCAAGAGTCTCTCATGGTTTGCCTCCCTCCCTCTCCCCACTATTTTTCCCCCTTCTCCTCCCCCATGGTCCTATGTTAAGTTTCTCCTGTTCCACTTATGAGTGAAAACATATGGTATCCGTCCTTCTCTGCCTGACTTATTTCCCTTAGCATAACACTCTTGAGTTCCATCCATATTGCTATAAATGGCCAGATTTCATTCTTTCTCACTGCCATGTAGTATTTCATTATATATATAAACCACATCTTCTTGATCCATTCCTCAGTTGATGGACATTTAGGCTCTTTCCATGATTTGGCTATTGTGGAAAGTGCTGCTATGAACATTGGGGTACATGTGCCCCTATGCATCAGCACTCCTGTATCCCTTGGGTAAATTCCTAGCAGTGCTATTGCTGGGTCATAGGGGACTTCTATTGTTAATTTTTTGAGGAACCTCCACACTGTTTTCCAGAGGGGCTGCACCAGTTTGTATTCACACCAACAGTGAAGGAGGGTGCTGTTTCTCCACATCCTCATCAGCATCTATAGTCTCCTGATTTGTCCATTTTAGCAACTCCGACTGGCGTGATGTGGTAGCTCAGTGTGGTTTTGATTTGTATTTCCCTGATGATGAGGGACACTGAGCATCGTTTCATGTGTCTGTTGGCCATCTGGATGTCCTCTTTGAAGAAGTGTCTGTTCATGTCTTCTGTCCATTTCTTCCCTGGATTATTATTATTTGGGGGGGGGGGGTTTGGAGTTTGGTGAGTTCCTTATATAGATTTTGGGTACTAGCCCTTTACCTGATATGTCATTTGCACCTATCCTTTCCCATTCTGTAGGTTGCCTATTAGTTTTGTTGATTGTTTCCTTTGCCTGAGGAAGTAAATAAAAAGCAGAAGCTTTTTATCTTGATGAGGTCCCAGTAGTTTATTTTTGCTCTTGATTCCCTTGCCTTTGGGGATGTGTTGAGTAAGAAATTGCTGTGGTTGAGGTCAAGGAGGTTGTTTCTGGCTTTTTTCTCTAGGGTTTTGATGGTTTCCTGTCTCACATTCAGGTCCTTTATCCATTTTGAGTTTATTTTTGTGTATGGTGTGAGAAAGTGATCTAGCTTCGTTGTTTTGCACGTTGTTGTCCAGTTCTCCCAGCACCATCTATTAACAAGGCTGTCTTTTTTCCATTGGATACACTGGTTTGTCAAAGATTAATTGACCATACATGTGTGAGTCCAATTCTGGGTTCTCTATTCTATTCCATTGGTCTATGTGTCTGTTTTTGTGCCAATACCATGCTGTCTTGATGGTTACACCTTTGTAGTAGAGGCTAAAGTCTGGGATGGTAATGCCTCCTGTTTTGGTTTTCTTCTTCCATTTTACTTTGGCTATTTGGGGTGTTTTGTGGTTCCAAACAAATTTTAGGATAGTTTGTTCTAGCTTTGAGAAGAATGTTGGTGCAATTTTGATTGGGATTGCATTGAATGTGTAGATTGCTTTGGGTAGGAATGACATTTTAACAATATTTATTCTGTCAATCCATGAGCATGGAATGTATTTCCATTTTTTTGTGTCTTCTTCAATTTCCTTCATAAGTCTTCCATAGTTTTCATCATACAGATCTTTCACATCTTTGGTTAGGTTTATTCCTCCGTATTTCATGGGTCTTGTGCAGTTATGAATGGGATCAGTTTCTTGATTTCTCTTTCTGTTGCTTCATTATTTGTGTATAAAAATGCAACTGATTTCTGTACATTGATTTTGTACTCTGCGACTTTGCTGAATTCATGGATCTGTTCTAGTAGGCTTCTGGTGGAGTCTGTCAGGTGCTCCATGTAGAGTATCATGTCATCTGCGAAAAGTGAAAGTTTGACTTCTTCTTTGCCAATTCTAATGTTTTTTTATTTCCATTTGTTGTCTGATGGCTGATGCTAGGACTTCCAGCACTATGTTAAACAACAGTGGTGAGAGTGGACATCCCTGTCGTGTTCCTGATCTCAGGGGGAAAGCTTTTACTATATTTTTTAATCCTCTCATTCTCCCACCCAATCTTCTTAAAGAAGTCAGATAAAACCCAGACCATGTCTGCTCATTAGCCACAGGTAAGCTAAGGGCTCCTGGCTCTCAGTGGTCAGTGATGGGGCATCTCTCACCAGTTATTTGGAGTTTTCCCAGGTCACCACCATTTGTTAGTACTTGTAGGGAGGCCATGGGCATATCTCTTTCCTGGCCTGCCTCCCTCAACCACATTCCCACCCCCAACTTCCCTGGACACAGCCACTACCTTAACTTTGGAATATTGATGCTTCCTAATTGTGTGTCTAGTCCAGATCCCAGTATTCTCTGATTTATTGTGTCCTCTGTAAATTCCATTCTCACTTTGGGATCCTTTGTACAATTAAAACTGTTCCGATTTTTCCCCTCTGATCACTGAAATAATCAGTCATTAAAGACATACTGATCTATGCCCCCACCTGCCAGTCAGATGGCATAGAATAAGGGCTTCTTTTATATTATAGCTGCTTTTATATTATACAGTATTGCCTGCTTTCCCTGATATACAGAAATTAAATTGGTACTATAATAAACTCTTTACTTGTGTCTCCTGCTCTCTTAAGTAGCAGTGAATTGATTGCTCCAGCGTGCTGTTCAAGACTGATACTGAATTAACTTCAATTAATAGAAACGCTTTCCAACTTAAATCGTTTGTTCTGTTCCATGATTTCTTGACAAAATTTTTTTTAAGCTGTGATGATACAAAAGGGTCTGGGAACGCCTTCCAGGGGATGCATCGCATACCATCCAGCATGGATCACGGAATGGTTTCCTTTATTTCTTTAATTCTCTTCCCATTCTGGTTTGACATTTCCATCCAAATGTCATCCTGTTGAATCTGATAACAAGAATCACAAAGCTGCTGAAGACAATGTCTTTGTCACTGTCCTGTCAGGAAGTTTGAGCTACAACTAGCGGGGACCCTTTCTTCTCATCTTCTCTTTGCACCTTCAGGATAATTGGAGAGAGGTCCTTTCATGTGCCTTCTGAGCTGTACTTGCTCATCTGTGTGATTTTCTCAGCCTCTCTCACAACTAATGGTCATTCTGATCTCTGGGAATGGAAGTGATTTCTGTGTCATTTGTTGACTTCACCAAATCCGTGCAGTACTGACACTTGGCACCCAGATGTTTCTGCCTTAGAGTCTCCAGAGGGCCACCCCCTCAGAGATGATCGTACCCGGAGCAGTTATATTTGGTGACAGTGGAAGGAGCAAGCTATGAAGCAACCCTTGGCTTCCTGGTTGACTAAAATATAGGCATTCCCACTTGTTTTCAACAGTGTGCCATCTGGGCACATAAATGTGTCATGGAAAGAAGATTTAAAAGCCAGGCCTGAGTTCTAGAACACACTCTATGCCCCCTCAAGGTAATTCGTCGTGTTCTCTGTGGCTTTGTTTCCCCGTATAAATCAAAGGGCCAGGATTATGCCACTTCTCCCCCTAAAATGATTTAGAATGAAATATGGGCTAGGACTTAAATGAATTCAATTTTGTTGTGTATTCCTTTTGGATCCTACCTGATCAGAGCCAAATCTCCATTTGGCACTTGTATGTCTTCCCACTGCCTCTGAATCTTGCTAATCTCCTTTAACAAAAGGGCAAGCCCATGGCCCAGGGCATGGGCAGCCCACAGTACCCAGCTGGGACTTTCAATCACTCTTGTCCCTGTATTTATTTTTCACCATCTGCACCTGGTAGCAAGCAATGCTGATTCTCTACTTCTGGTTTTGATGCAGAGTTTCCTTTGAAAGTAAATTCTTTTAAGGAAACAAACTAAAGAAAATAGGTCCACTGAAAGAAAAATATTGAGTACATAGAAGTCCAAGTGCTTGCGTAAAAGCTTAAAGGTACTACAGAGAGCACAGGGGCATGCAGACATCTGACAGGTGGCCTACAAGTGGCTAATGTTTGCAGGCACCTGCCAGGCTTCCCCAACCCCCTTCTGGATCTAAAATTCTACAGTGCACCTTGTTCTGCACAGCACGGTGGTCGTGCGTCCCTCTCACTGCACTGTTGGACAGAAATTGCCAGGAGGGATGGGATCACCTGCTGCTTCTCCCCTCCTCACCATGCCACCCTGGTCTGCCAACACCACATCCTGCCACTAACATTAGCTGCAGATTGAACCAGCACAAAAGGAAGCTCATCCGCAGATTCGTCGTGTTCCAGGCCAGCCCCAGCCTAATTTCCACCAAACCAGCTACATGGTTGGACAATGTGCAGTCATAAAGCGTGCATGTGCATGCAGATATTGCATCTGTGTATATGTCTAATTGTTCTTTTTTTTTTCTTTTTTACAGTTCATTTATGATGAACAAGTTTCCTGGTAAGTACCTCTTTTTCCTTTCCAGTTTGTCCTTTGTGTGTTACAGAGCCAAATATATTGAAGACCAGAGTCAAGGTTTAGGAAAGAAAGAGGAATGACATGGCAGCTTAGAACAACTAGCGTTTCTTGGGACCCCTTTGACTGCAACAAAGAAACTAAATCAGCTTTCACAGAGCAGAGACCTTTTCCCTGGGCTGGGATGGTGACCTTCCATTTGGGATGCTAATACTTCATTGTCTTTATCTGCTGGGTTAGATGACATGACTTAGCTGTGCCTTTTTGCTGTCAGCCACTTGCTAGGTGGTGGTTAAGATTTGACTAATCTTTTCAAATTGTGTCCAAACCACGTTAGCGTATTCCAAATACCACATAAATCTTAGGAACTAGAGATGGAGACACTTCCATTATCCTTAACTCATTAAAGTTCTGCTTGATATTCAAGATTATCTAGACGGATGAAAAATCAGTGATTTTTTTGATAGATACAAAACTGTAACCAAATTAAATATATGGGAACATGTGCTTTTGGGCCAACTATCCAAATCCCATTTTTCAGGTGGGTTCGAGGCAAGCCAAATATGTTTCGAATAGAAATAGAAATTGGGTATGTTGTGCATTCCTGTTACGTGTTTTTTTTTTTTTCCCCAAATATTTGATCTGTAGATATAGAATAATGTGAAATAGCTTTTTAGGGATAAGTAAGTGTGGCACTGTAAGAAGGTAGGTAGACAACTTTCATAATATATATATATATATTTAAGTTTATTTATATTTGAGAGAGAGAGGGAGGGAAGAAGACACAGAATCTGAAGCAGGCTTCAGGCTCTGACCTGTCAGCACAGAGCCCAACGCGGGGTTCAAACTCATGAACCAGGAGATCATGACCTGAGTGGAAGTTGGATGATTAACCGACTGAGCCACCCAGGCGCCCCTCATGATATTATTTAAAGCTAAGGATGAGCCTTCAGCAAAATGAGCCGTCAGCTGGCTTTTTGTCAGAGTGGCATTTCTTTGTCTTAGGCTATCTCTGATATTCAGAATTTGGGCATGGCACAGAAAGTTGTCTCATTGTATACTTTTCAAAAGTATACTTTGGCCAACTTGCTCTCTCCTCTGTTCAGGAGGAGCAAGGAGAAGACAGCTAGAAGAACTTGCTTTAAGACATGTAATCTTTATATCAGCCCATGAAAAATAAGGAGGTCTTCTTTGGGAAACTGTGATGAGCAGGCTAACCAGGATTAAGATGTCTCAGGTCAGAGGTCAGAGGTCAAGGAGAACCTCCTCATGGGATCTGCCTGGATGTGGTTGCCAAGTAGACTGGTGACCTCTTTTCCCCATGTCCTTAAGTACAGAACAAGAAAACTTAGAAAGATAATCTCAAACTGATGGCACGTTTAGCACCACCACCACTTTGCTTTAGCAAACAGTAGGTACTTAAGAGTTGCTCAGTGTTCGAAATAAGTCAGGCAGAGAAGGACAAATATCATATGTGTGCACGTATAGGAGGATTAGGAGGAACTTGACGGAGGAACAAGGGGGAGAAGAAGGGTGGAAATGGTGGGGGAAAGGGAGAGAGGCAAACCATGAGAGACTCTTGAATGCTGACAAAAACTGAGGACTGATGGATGTGGGGGGGAGGAGGGATGGGCATGGAGGAGGACACTTGTGAGGATGAGCACTGAGTGTTATGTGGAAACTAATTTGACAATAAACTATTTGTAAAAAAAAAAAAAAGAAGAAAAGAAATAGAGAAATAATATGCTATAAAAAAATAAAATAAACTGTGGGATGTTTTGGTATGTAGTATTACTTACATTACTTATACTGCTTTTATCAACTCATAGCAGTGAATTCCTTATATATTACATTCTCCCAAGAATGAGGACCTGTAATATGTCCCTTGAAACTATTATCATGTATTTTGGTCAAACAAAAACCTGTAAATAGCTATACCTCTGAATTTCAATTTTACCTAGAGACAACTGGGATTATTTGTAATTAAGATACGGCGATTTTGGGGCATCTGGGTGGCTTAGCTAGTTAAAAGTAGGCTTTGGCTCAGGACCCGATCTCATGGTTCATTGAGTTACAGCCCTGTGTTGGGCTCTATGTTGACAGCTCAGACCTAGGGCCTGCTTCAGATTCTGTATCTTCTTCTCTCTCTGTCCCTCCCCCACTTGCACTCTGTCTCCTTAAAAATGAACATTTTAAACAATTAAAAAATAAAATACTGTTTTATAAATCTGAATTTTACATATAAATATGAATCTAATTTTCCCTGTATATTTGTAAAATCTACTAATAAAAAACCTACATATCTGCAAAAAAAAAAAAAAAAAGAGTTGCTCACTGTTGCTGCTCTTAGCTAACAATGCTGCCAAAAAAAGACAAGTTATGGTCACAGTTGATCTCAGCAATTTTTCTGCTGGGTTTTTTTGTTTGTTTTGTTTGTTTTGTTTTTTTGTTTTTGTTTGTATGTGTGTGTGTGTGTACAGAAAACCTTACAAAGGATATCCACGGGTGGTTTACTGTTGGTTTTTCTTAGAGAGAGCTCTTTCTACACCTGCCTAGTTTTGCTGGCAAAGGCAGGTTTCGTGACCAGCCAGTTTTGGTCCTCACCCTCAGAATGTCTTTTAGGATAGTGGCGCCTGAGTGGCTCAGTACGTTAAGCATCCAACTCTGGATTTCCACGCAGGTCACGATCTTGCAGTTTGTGAGTTTGAGCCCCGTGTTGGGCTCTGTTCTGCGCTGACAGCGTGAAGCCTGCTTGGGATTCTCTATCTCCGCCCCCCTCAAAAATAAATAAACACCTTTTTAACATGTCTTTTAGGATATTTCAGATGGTATGGAGCAAGAGACAGAGAGACCATGTCCTCTGCATTTCAGAGGTCAAATCTCCTACAGATGTTAGGAGGTTAGAACCCCGGGTTCTGGGCTAGAACCCTGGGCCTGCTCCGAAGGGCCCAGATTCTGAGGTCCTCAGACCCTCGGCCTCAGCAGCAAGGCTCTCACATGAGTAAAGAGATAGGAAGGCCATGGATGAATGAGGAGCAAATTCCCCCAGCACGTTTTTTTCCAGACTGGGCTGGGTTAGAATCAGAACCCATGCACGGGAGTAGCTGCGAGGAAGAACAAGGAGGCTCATGGCCCCGGAGAATCATCCCCAGACTGCTGCCCATTACATAATTACTGCTATTATGTGGATGGGCTGATGGAGAACATTTTTCACATGAGTGAGCCTGAGAAATTAAAGTCTACACTGCTGACCCATAACTGCTCCAGGACTTCCAGGGATCTCAGCTCCTCATTTAAATGCAAAATACGTTGAACTTCAAGGTATTTTTCACCGTCCATCAAAAATACTGGACATATTTCATACCCAGCCAAAACAGGCATTTGTTTTGTGGAAAATGTGTGTCTAGGAGCTGATTTCTCCCTTTAACAGCAGGTTCTTCAACCTGTATGAACCAGACCACAGTAAAATTTCAGTAATACTAAATAATAAATTCCACTCCTTGTTGTAGAACATTCCATCATGTCCTAGCAATTTCAAGGGAGGTAACCAATTCATCCTGAATCCTCAAAAGGAAACTAATTTCAGTTGTGTTTATTTTGAAACAAGAGCACTCTTTTTTTAAAATGTTTCTTTAATGTTTATTCTTTTTTGAGAGATGGTGAGAGACCAAGCATGAGTAGCGGAGGGTCAGAGAGAGAGGGAGACACAGAATCTAAAGCAGGCTCCAGACTCTGAGCTGCCAGCTCAGAGCCCAATGCAGGGCTCAATCTCATGAAACTGTGAGATCATGACCTGAGCTGAAACCAAGAGTTGTACACTTAACCTCCTGAGCCAACAAGGTACCCCCGAGGGTCAATTCTTAGACATGGAGCTTTACTGAGAAGAAAAACTGGAAGGAAAGGTGTGAACTAGAATTTCTTCATAGACCATTCTCCAGTAACCTCTTCTCATAACCAGAATTCCTCCCTCAATTATACAGCTAAAGGGGAACCTAGAAATAAAATTCCCTGATTTTTTAACTGGAAGTTACTAAAATGAAGAAAGTAGGAGTATCCGAATGATCAGAAGCTCAAGGTACATTCCAAGGGGCTCATTATTTTTTTCTTTCTTTCTCTTGACCGTTTTCCACTTGTCCATTCTTACCCTTCCTGCTGGCATCTTCCCTGCCTGGGTTTTATCTCTCTCCCTCTCCCTCCTTCTCCCTCTCTGCCCCTCTCCCCCTCCCTCTACCTTTTCCTTCTCCCTCTTTCTCTCCCTCCTTCTCTCTCTCTCTCTCCCCCTTCTCTCCCCTCTCCACTATCTCTCCCCCATTCTCCTTCTCTCTCCCTCCCTCCTCCCTCTCCCCACTACCACATCTCTCTTTCTCTCTGTTTGCCTTACTCCTCTGTATCCAGCAATCCCTCTGACACTCCTGTCAATTCCTTTAGTTTGCCCTTTGTAAATGCATCCGAATAGTTTTAGTGAATGATTAAGCTGCGGACAGATATATAAATGCAGGCCTATATTCAGCAATATTATGGTAGACTCACTGCTCTCACAGAACTCTTCTGGGTGAGCGAATGACAGGGGAAGGAGCATTTTCCTTTTAGGTAGAGAAGGAAAAGAAAGTGCATTGAAAGCTGTATGCAGCGTAGAAATATCTACAGACCAGGAAATATTTGTACCAGTACACACATTCACTTCATCTTGCCTTGCTCACCTGGTTTAACTGCCATTTGTGTCACATGGATTTTCAGAGACAGGCTGGTGTATTGCATGCCTGCCTGTGATGACTTCCTTTAACAAGCCATTCTTGGTTTTACACAGGTGGGAGTCCTTAGTCCTCGTGCTGATGTATCTTGTCTACATTGTCATCATGAAGTAAGTAAAATGTCTTCTTGGTTTTCTTTTCCAAAACTGTTTCCCACATTTAGCATTATGGGATAGTGTGGAAAGGGGAATGGAGGGGAGGGCAGATAGCCGGCCAGCTTTCGATGCAGTCTATCATGGACTCAATGGTTCCCTCAGCAACCTGCTGTGAATCACTGCAGTTTTGATTAGTAACAATAGCAAAGACTCTTCTAACCACTATGTGATGACAAAATCAAATCTTTAGTATTTAACATGAGAGATCTCTGAAACCTTTGCACCCTCTTTAAGGCCTGGCAACCTAGCTTTTGGCTCTTTTGGCTGTTTTTCACTCTCTTTTATAACAAGAAAGGGGGTAAAACTCACTAAGTTATGCTTCTATATAGGTTGATAAAGATGGAACCAGAGCTAATTAAGAGATGGCTAAAACCATGGATCAAAAATCTGCAGACTTTCATTATTCATATTGCATTAGTCATCTATTACTGGGTAACAAATGACCCCAAAATGTGGTGGCTTAAAACTAGAAGGATGTGTTACCTCATTACAGCTTCTGAATTAGGTGTCCAGGAGTACTTAAGTGGGGAGTTCTAAATCAGAGTTTTCCTTGAGACTGCAGTTAGAAGGTTGGCTGGGGTGGCGGTCATCTACTTAACTAGGAATGGAAAATGGCACACTTGCACTATTGGCGGGTGAACTGATAGCGTCTGTTGGCTGGAGTCCTCAGTTCCTCAGCACATGGGCCTCTCTTTGGGGTTGGTTGTGTGTCTCCACAACAAGGGAACAGGTGAGTCAAGAGAGAGAGCAAGAAGGGTCCCCATGCCTTTTATAATCTGGTCTCACAAGTCATACTGTCACTTCTGTCATATTCTGTTTATTAGAAGTAAGCCTAGCCCGCACTAAAGGGATCTGCTTCACCTATTGAAAGGAGGAGTGTCAAAGAATTTGCTGATGTATTTTAAAACCACCACTTCATATGTTCATTTTCCCCCTGGAGCCTGGGTATCTTACTCTTTGTATCAAGAATTAAATTGCTGGTGTTTCCCTTACTCTAAGGCAAAATGTAAGCACCATGGCTGTGAACCTGCTGGTTCATCTTTTTGCCAAGTATCATTGAGATAAGAAGCTTATAAATAATGCAGAGACATTTCATGCTGCAGCTACTGAACCCCCTGGGAACTGTTTCTTTCATTCTAAATTAACCCATACTTCCCCCAGCGTATGTGACTACTTCTCAGGGGGCATGAAAGTAGAACACAATCAGCAATTGCCAGTTTGGATAAATCAGGTAGTAGTCTAGAATTTGACATGTCAAGTTGTCTTTGCTATTGAGGTCTGAGAAAAATTAATTCTGGCCACTAGTGTCTGAGAGACATGTTTTGAGAAATCAGTCTGGCCATTGACTAACATCACATGGACAATAAAGGTAGGAACTGGCTTAGCTAATGTTCAGTGTGGGCTGTAAGCAGTCTGCTGTCAGTCCACTCAATATAGCGTTCAGCCTTCACCTCAGGAGCTGTCCTGATACCTGGGTCTTGTTACTAGAAGAGCATATTTCTAGAGTATCCTGGTGTGGAGTTACCATGGAATAACTGACAAAGAAATCAGGTGCTTTTATGACTCATCACCTTCCATTTAAAAATACCAATTAATGGGCTTCCACAAAAATCGGAGTTGGCCCACAGGCCTTCTAGAGTTTCTAGACTCCAAAGGAAAAGTCTTTGAAACCATCTTGCTCCTCCTCTTAAATAGCAAAACCATTAGGGAATCAGGGTCACTATGAGGAAGCCTCAACAATGCACACATCTTCTTTCAGTGTTTTTTAAATTGATTATTTCACCCCTTTTTAAAAAACTTTTTAAGTCTCTAAGTTCGAGTTCCCAAAGAGTCAAGAGTCTTTTTCTTCTGCTTTGAAAAGGTGAATCGGTCATTTATTCCAGAAGCATTGACCGCTCTGTGCCCAACATGGATCTTGGGTTTTGAATCTGAATTTAGATGACAGCATGTCCTATTGTACATTCACTAGGGGCTTCACAGAATAAAGAGGGCTTACACCAGAGCTGGTCTAAAGGGAAGAAAGATTGAGGAATTTTGCTAGCATGCATCGTGTGACCCCTGCACCCCCATACCGAGCCATCATAAATCCCATGAGTTACTGGCAGGGCTTGTGGACATTAAGATAACACTGTAAACAGTCTCTCTCCTCGCCCCCAAACTATGCCCGGTGTAAAAGCTAATGAGGTGTGTTTCTGCTGATGCCTCAACTTTACCAACCTTCCAGCTGCTCAAACCAGCAGGATACAAATAAAATGGGGAATGGCAGCTACTGTGCTCACAGAATTTTCTGTATCAATTCTGGTCCCAAGTTCTAAATTGAAATCTCTGCTCTTTAGCCATCCCCATCTGCAACCAGAGGCTTTCATCATTGGGTTTTACAAAATCTGATTTATAAAATTGCACACTCCACAATAAAATAGCTTCAGGGTGCAGGCACAAAATTTAAAACATTCAATTAAAAACATAAAACTGAGTAGCATCAGTTAAAAACAGCATATATTAGAGTTGTCAGCTGCCTCCTGGGGGGATGACTTTGAACATTCTGTGTGAAGGTCAAAAATCAATTTAAGTTTAGGCCAACTAGATAGAAATCTTAAGGGAGCATGAGGCATAGTTGGCCTTAGTGAAGATTGATTTCTATACATATCTGAGTTCCTTCTTTAGGATTTGGCCCCCGGGTGAGGCAGTGTAGTTTGGTGATTGAAATCAAGGGTGTCACATTCAGCTCTACCTGGTCACAGCTTCCACCCACCATTTGCCAGCAGTAAGACCTTGGCCAAGTCATTCAGCCATCTTGAATCTGTTTCCTTCTTCCAAAACAGGATGCATAATGCCTCCTACCACAAAGGTTGTTTGTAAGGATGCAATGTGACAGCATAGTTAAGTTATTAACCACTATCTTGTTTCAAGAAAGCTCTCATAACAATACTATACATAGTGTTGTTACTTTGTTATCCAAATCCAAATAAATGTGTAACACACAGTTGTACTGCAAGTTGGTATTTCTGTGGATTCTGATGACAGAAATATTGCCTGTCTCCCATAACTCAATCAGTAGGGCAAGACATTCTTCTTGAGTTTACAAAATGGGGAGAACTTTCCATTAAGAATAATTTGAATATTTAGGGGCCTCTGGGTGGCTCAGTCACTTAAGCGTCCAACTTCAGCTTGGGTGATGATCTTGCAGTTCATGGGTTTGAGCCCTGTATCAAGCTCTGTGATGACAGCTCAGAACCTGGAGCCTTCTTCAGATTCTGTGTCTCCCTCTAGCTCTGCCCCTCCCCTGCTCTCTCTCTTTCTCTCTAAAAATAAGTAAACATTAAAATTTTTTTTAAAATTTTAAAGAAGAATTTGAATATTTACAAAAGCTAACAGAATAGCCCCTCCCCATGCTCATCACCAGCCCTGATGGCCAGTAGCCCACACCCCATCCACCCATCCATTTCCTTTCCTCCACATGATTTGAAGCACCGGACAGCACACCAGTTCATCTATAAAAATTTCAGTATACATCTCTAAAAGGATATCACCACGTCATTATCACACCCAACATTAATGCTACTTCTTTAGTGTAATTAAATACCAAATCAATGTTCAAACTTTTAATGATCTCTTGAATGTCAATTTTTACAGGTTTCTTTTAATCTCATAAACTTTAAAAAATCAGAATCCAGGGGCGCCTGGGTGGCTTAGTCGGTTAAGCGTCCGACTTTCGCTTAGGTCATGATCTCGCAGTTTGTGGGTTCGAGCCCCGCGTCGGGCTCTGTGCTGACTGCCTGCTCAGAGCCTGGAGCCTGTTTCAGTCTATGTCTCCCTCTCTCTCTGACCCTCCCCTGCTCACACTGTTTCTCTCTCTCTCCTAGAAATAAATAAAAATTTTAAAAAATCAGAATCCAAATAAATCCTGCTCATTATAATTGGTTGCTCCAACCTTAAAATTTTTTTTTAATATTTCTATTTTTTTGAGAGAGAGAGACAGAGACAGAGAGACAGAGTGTGAATGGGAAAGGGGCAGAGAGAAGGGGAGGCACAGAATCTGAAGCAGGCTTCAGGCTCTGAGCTAACAGCTTGAGAGTTCATGGGGCTTGAACTCATGAACCATGAGATCATGACCTGAACCAAAGTTGGATGCTTACCCAACTGAGCCACCCAGGCACCCCAATAGCCCAGCATTAAGAGAGATTCACAGGATCCCAACCTGTGATTTTAGAAAACCAAACACAGACAGAGACCTAGAGTGCCAGCCAGCCTGTAACACGCAGACTGTGACACACTGGGTAGCAGCGTAGGTGTGACACCTGTTCCTTCCCCCGCTGAGTGGGTCCCTGACAGCAAAGAGTCCTGGAGACATGGCCAAGCGAAGGTAGACCTTGCCCATACCACTGAGCTTCATGGTGGCCCTTCCATTCACAGACTGCGGTCAGAAGATCTCAATCCTGGGGTACCTCCATTGACCTTGAAGAAGTTGCAAAGAAAGCAGTGTGTCTCTATTGACTTATGTAATGTTGGTTTTATTTTCACTTACCATAGATCCTTAAGTTGGAAAATAAGACAGGTAGCATTTTCTGCAGGGAAAACGGAAGGACAGAATAATAACAATGATAACACCACACCTAGACTGGGAGCAGTGCAGAACACTGGATGGGGGGTGGGCAGTGGGGGAACAGCAAAAACTGACAGACCCCTTCTGCTCGTTACTTTGTTCAGATATAACGCTTGCATCCATCAGTGCTTTGAAAGAAGAACCAAAGGTACTGGAAACATGGTCAACGGCTTAGCCAACAATGCGGAAATCGATGACAGCAGTAATTGTGACGCAACTGTGGTGCTACTCAAGAAAGGTAACCGAGTGGAGCCTCAGTCCAAGAGGGAGTCCTGAGAGTCTTCCTGGGGCGCTATGGCGGGCTTGGTGGGATGGCTGCCTGTCCCAGAGCAGACTGAAGGAGAGAAGGGTCTGGTCCCTCCGCCTCCCTTTGGCTGCATCCTGAGGCAGTCATACCTGGTGATGAGCCCGCCTGAGAAAGCTTTGTGAAGTTCTTGAGCAAAACATATGCTGGGACTGACAAGGGGGAGGAGGAATTAGGAGAGGACTGTAAAGAAGAGAAGACTGGGAGAGGGAGTGTGGTTTGAGGTATTGACTCACATTTTGGCTGTGTGACTGTGAAGTGGGCCATGATTTTCTCTTCTGCAAAATGGGGATGACTTTTTAACAAGTAGAGGAGATAAAGAATGTAAAATACCCCATTTGTGATCATTGTTGTTAGTATACTATTATATCCAAATTCTCTTTCAGGCTACGTTATCTCAGTTTCCAAGCTGCAAAATAACATGGCAAATTACCCCCCACTTTTTTCAAAGCAATTCTTATATTCAATACATTCTCATTAAGCAGCTGATATACTAAAAGAACTAAGATAGTGCTCCCTAATAATATTCTTTCTTAGAGGAACACAGAAAATTATCATTTACTTTTGCCTTAGAATGTGGGAGGTTTTTTTTGTTTCACTTAATTTCTTTTAACTTTCTCCAAAAAACATGTGGGTTTATTTCTTCTTGGTCCCATATGGTTGCTTTGTAGGAAAAACAAAAAAGAAATTAGAAAATATATGTTATTTTCAAATATATGTCTGAGGTTGAAATCTGTGGGTAATTATTTGAATTTGAAAATCGATTATGTGGGGTACTTGGGTGGCTCATTCGGTTGAGAGCCTGGGTTCGGCTCAGGTCATGATCTCACGGTTCGTGGGTTGGAGCCCCGTGTCGGGCTCTGTGCTGACAACTCAGAGCCTGGAGCCTGTCTTCGGATCCTGTGTCTCCCTCTCTCTCTGACCCTCCCCTGCTCACGCTCTCTCTTTCTCAAAAATAAATAAAACATTACAAAGACATTTTAAAAAAGGAAAATAAAATTGATTATGTGATATACTCTTCTAGTTATGTTTAACAAAAGACTTAAGAGTATTCAGTGCCATCCCACATAAGGATTTAATCTCCTCTCTTCTGGATAGTTTTTAACCATAAAAGGAATACTCTTAGGGAACCAAAAAGAGCTACCTCATATTAGTCAGTGTTTCCAGACATCATTTCATGGTTTAGTGCCTTGGAAAACAGGAGTGAGGACCAGGTGTGTGGCCAGGTACCTGTGAGTGGTATGCTTATATCACATGTTCACAGAGAGGGAACTTGGGCCTTGGTAAAACTTTTTTATCAGTCCCGTCAGCAAATCTTGTGTACCGATTTGGGCCCCGCTGGGCCTTGGCCCTCTGTAATGTGGCCAGCTCAGCTGCCTACCCCTGTCTGTCAGCCCTGCTCATAGACTGGGCTACAGCAGTGTGCGCGTTTCTCCACTAAGGCCTGCACTGGGCATTAAAGTCAGTTCTATAGCTTTTAACAGCTCAGGACATTGAACATTGTTGACATTTGAAAGGCATAAAGGGTTACTAAATATTATTGGGATCTTTCCTGTGCCCCAGGACTGATTGGTGGAGAAAAAAATCCTTTGAAGACACAAAGGAATTCTCTTAGGTTATCACTTATTTTTACTGTGCCAGTGAGTGATACTTAAATTGTTTCAAGTCATTTCAAACAAGCTATATCAGTGAGCCTCATGCAAAGAAGAGTTTGACTCTTCTCTAGAGTTTTCCCACTACAGTTTTCCTTGGATGGATGGCCAGATGGATGAGTGGTTGGATGGTTGGATGGCAGGATGGCAGGATGGATGGATGGATGGATGGATGGATGGATGGATGGATGGATGGAAGGAAAGAAGGGAGGGAGGGAGGAAGGGAGGGAGGATGGGTGGGTAGATGGGTGGGTAGATGGATGATTGGGTAGATGGAAGGAAGGATAGGGGGGTAGATGATAGGATGGATGGACAGATGAATAAATGAGTAGATAGGAGGGAGTGGGGGCGGGAAGGAGGGAGAAGGGGAGAAAAGGAAGGGAAAGAAGACTACATAAATATCTCTTTCCTGCTCCTAGCTTCAATGTTATCTTTACTTTTTGTTTTTAATTTCCCTAGCCAATTTCCACCGCAAAGCGTCTGTGATCATGGTAGATGAGTTGCTGTCAGCCTACCCTCACCAGCTTTCTTTCTCTGAGGCTGGACTTCGAATCATGATCACCAGCCACTTTCCCCCCAAGACCCGCCTCTCCATGGCCAGTCGCATGTTGATCAATGAGGTATCTGGGAAATTCTGTGTTTGCCACTTGACAGGGGTGGGAGACTTTGGGAAGGGGAAGAAGTTTCTCACTCTGAAAACAGAAATACCAAACTAGGCACTGAACACAATAATATTCCTCAGCTATTTCCCAGCATCCTTGCTTATGGAGCCAGCTGTACATCCTATTTCTTGCTCTTCCTCCCACGTGTTGAAAGACATGATCAGGATCACAGTTATATAGAAAAACTCTCCTATCCTCTCTACCTACCTATTTCTTTTCATCTTACATATGGGTAGAACCCTCTGATGTGAACTTGTACAAAAGCAGTTGCTAAATCAAGCTTGCCTTACTTTAAAGTAATATAGTCTCTGACCTGAATTTTTCTGTGTATCCCTTTTTCTGAAGTGGAAGCCTTATTGATACACTAGTCCAGACACATTTGTGTGGCTTTCTCATATATGGACCAAGTGATTCCTGCAGTGCAGAGAAGAAAGATAATAGTGTAGTGCCCAGGGATCAAGAATGCTGACAGAAAAGAAGGACATGTTGGAGAGAGACAATATTTCCTCTAAAGGGATTTTCAAATTCCTGTGGGTCATAACAGGTGAATCCTTCCTCCCAGAAGGAGGTTGTCTGAGTTGTTTATTACTTTGAGGAATCCCTTAAGACTTCACTGAAGAGTCTTCTGGAAGCATCTCCCTATCACAGCCTGAAAAATGTCCTAATAGCTGGTGTTCTAGTTGTAAGGATCTACAGTCCCTCTGACCGTGGTAAGAATGTGACTTTCTCTTTCCAGAGGCAAAGACTCATAAACAGTAGGGCCTATGCCAATGGAGAATCTGAGGTGGCCATCAAAATACCAATTAAGCACACCGTGGAGAATGGGACAGGACCCAGCAGTGGCCCAGACAGAGGTGTGAATGGGACTCGGAGGGATGATGTTGTTGCTGAAGCTGGTAACGAGACAGAGAATGAGAATGAGGACAATGACAACAACGAGAATGATGAAGAGGAAGAGGATGATGAAGATGATGATGAAGGACCATACACACCATTCGACCTCCCCTGTAAGAGGACCTATGTCTGGGCTAGTATTGGGAGCTATTTTAGGGCACTTAGTACATGTCCTTGACTTTGATGATCTTTTTATCATCCAATTCAAAGAACTATCTCTATACACGAATATAGAAATATTTACAGTAACTCCTACCATGGGCAAGACTCTGTTTTAGAGGGTCCAGATGAACAAGATGGCGACACATGATCATTGGCTGAAATGTGGGTTCTTTGATCAAATGTATAATTTTATTGGCACTTTGTGGAGGAAGATCTTCTCTTAGCTGCTCTGTGGGACCTTTTAGTGCTAAGGAGGAAATGCACAGACCCAATGTTGGGGAGACAGCTTGGTGCTCAAGGGAAGCATCTCTTCACCCACCCATTACATTTGGCTGGGGGAGCTGTCCTGTCAAAGCCAGACTAGGGGGACATATGTAGCCTTCCCAGCTGGCTTTTGTTCTTCTCACTTCCTACCCCTCACCCACCTTCAGGTCTCTCCTTTCCCGTTACCTAAGACGCCACCATAGATACAGACCTAAGCAAAAAGCACCCCAGCCCCAGCTAAATCTCATACAGTGAGACTGGCAGAGGGAATCTCCCTGGTACCTTGAAGGGGAGGGATAAGGCATGTATACTTTTCAGGACCCCAGCCACCAAGGTAGTTGTCCTCTCCTGACTGCTGCCTGACAATGACTTGGCTATTCCAGAGACCTTGTCCTCCTACCCCACCCATTACTGGAATGAGTGGACCAAGTCCAAAGAATTATACCTATTTGCTAGACCTTCCAGAACTTCTGGCTGCTTCAGGAAAGAATGCCCTGGTCAAGTCTATGAGGCTTAATTAATGTGTGCAACTTCTCCAGGATGTTTGAATATCCAGGAGGACTCTGAATTCTGGGGAAGGATTGCTTGACCCACTTGAAAGGCCATTTAATGATGGATGTGGGTGTGGAGTCTCAGAGTTCTGTGTTATTTTCAGATGCAAGGTGACATCAAGTGAAACTAGGACCAGAGCTGCTCTCCTATGCCCCCTCAGGGTTCCTCAGATCTAAACTTCATCAAATGTTTACCAAAACTAACTAGAGAATACTCACTCAGATCCTATACCCCAAAGTCCTGAACTGTCCAGCCAGAGTTAAATCATTACTTGTTAGAAGATTATCTTGATTGGAAAAAAAAGTATACTGGCTCTTTACCCATTTTGCCACCTTTGGCTGTATTTCTTGGCGACCTTCTTCCCTATCAGCCAGGACAAAAGCATTTTAAGGATGAAGTGATCAGGCCCCACTCTTTCTCCCTTATGAACTTTTGTGTTCATTTTCTATTGCTGCATAACAAGTCACCACAAATTTAGTGACTTAAAACAGCATGGCTGGGTTTCAGAGCCTCTGAAGGACATATTGGAGGTGCAGACAGGGCTTAGTCTTTCCCAGAAGCCCTGGGGACAGTCACTCCCAGACACATGCAGACTGTTGGCAAAATCCGGTTCCTTGTGGGTTGTAAGGCTGAGTACACTTTCCCTGCTGACTGTCAACGGGGGGTTGCTCACTGCTCTTGAAGGCCTGGTTTCTTCAAATCAGCAATGGTGCTTTGGGTCCTTTGCACATTTCTAATCTCTTGGCCCTCCCCTTCAGCTTTTGTGGGGCCTAGATCAAGCCCAACTGCATAATTTCCCTGTGAGGGAGTCAGTGCTATGACCCAGCAGAGCACAGTCACAGAATTGGTAGGTTGGCCTCCGCAGGTTCTGAGAATCAGGGCATAGAGTCTTGGAAGCCTACATCTAAAATTCTGCCCAGCTCAGCCTTTGCTTTCAGAGTTCACCACTGGCAGCCCATAACCAAGCTCTAAAAGTAACTGTTTTGCTAAAGTTTCACTGATGAAAGCTCTCAGGCCAGGTGAAGAGTCTCTAAGGGGCCATGTTGGCCTCCCAAAAGCCCCAAGTGCACCCATCTACCTCACACTAAAGACACATGTGTGACACCAGATAACTGGCTTCCACAACTGAGGCTCATTACTTAGTGGGACAAAGGGGGGCCCTCTTCGGATCGCTTGTTTTGTTTTTCTAACCTGAATGGGATAAATGCCAGGCCTAACCTTGAGGTTTCAAGGTGCCTTATAACTGTTGCTCACCTTCCCTCCTCATCTCTGGGCTTAGTTGCACATGAGGAGGCCTGGGGCTTCCAGCTACATCATCTGGTCTCCTCATATGTTAAGAGATGTGGCTGTAGGCATGGGCTCACGAAGCCCACCTCAGGCTCCTGCACACTTTGGAAGTGCGGACATGAGAGGAGAAACCATGCCTGCCTGGTCCTGCCACTCCTCAGGGTCTCTGCTTCATTCCTGCCCTGCGCCCCTGAGTTTCCAAGACAGTAAGTGGAATCCCAAGGTCTTCACCTTGGCCACCCTTGATAAAATGCAGGCTCTGGTGGGAGGCCCAAGATTCTGCACTTATAACAAGCCTGCAGATGACACTGGTGCTGTTTGTCTGTGGGCACTGAGGGGTAGCACCCTGGAGTCACACCAGTGATCTGTACAGTTCCCCTGAGCCTTAGGGGAGCCTCATTCAGAGCCAGGGTCTGCCTTTGACATGGAGAGTGGGGAGATTGTCCAACTTTTATCCTCTGTCCCCTTCCACCAACTGAGGCCAAACTTCATTCCTGGACTCAGGAACTTCCATCGGAGGCTAGGGGACTGAGTCTCCAGCAGGCCCTGCCTTGGGCAGGGAGACCTCTTCAAGCAGTGCGGCCAACTCGAGGAGCTGGGAGGACTCAGTCTGGGGAGCCCCACATCCGGTTCCTCTGCACTAAGTTCCTTTGGCCTGCAAAAGATCTGGCCACACGGTGGGGACATTTTCCCCTCTCACAGTAATGTAGGGGCGTGGGCTGTCTGTGTTCCTGTCACAACTGTAGGGCTTTCTTCTCTCTAGAACTTGACTATAATGAGCAGTTACAATTAGTAATTAAGAAATTATGTGGAAGTATGTAAATATAGGCATATCTATGATGTCTGTACATGTGCGCTCATACATTGTGTGTGCATATATGTATGCATACACAAATACAAGTATGTGCATATATGTGCAGTGTGCACATGTTGATATAATGTATACATCTAATGTGTTTATTCATATATAATATACATTTGTATACTGTGTTGTATGCTTATATGATATATGCACAGATATTAACATACCTGTGTTTTTTTTTGTTTTTTTTTTTTACAAATAGTTTATTGTCAAATTAGTTTCCACATAACACCCAGTGCTCATCCCCACAAGTGCCCTCCATGCCCACCCCTCCTCCCCCCCACATCCACCAGTCCTCAGTTTTTGTCAGCATTCAAGAGTCTCTCATGGTTTGCCTCTCCCCCTTTCCCCCACCATTTCTGCCCTTCTTCTCCCCCTTGGTCCTCTGTTAAGCTCCTCCTAATCCTCCTATACGTGCACACATATGATATTTGTCTTTCTCTGCCTGACTTATTTCGCTCAGCATAACACCCTCAAGGTCCATCCATGTTGCTACACATATGTGCATATAATATGTGTATAGGCTAAGTTCATATCGTATATATGTTTTATATACACCTATGCACAGTATATGTCTATGTGCATATGTATACATATACATTGCACATATATTCTTATCTCTTGCATGAAGAAAGCCTTACTGTTGACTGGCAAAAATAGAAATGTTTACATGTGTACATAGGCAGACATACTTCCACAGAAAAAAGACTGAATAGAAGTACACTGAAATTTGAGTATATTTATCATAAGTGGAATTCTTGTTTAAACTTTTCTAGATTTTCCATTCTAAAACAGTGTACATTTTTCTTGCCTGTATAATTAGAACAAATTGATATATTTAATCTAGGCCTATAATGATGAGCAATGATTTTTTTCTTCTCAATACAATTAAGCCTCTTTAAAAGGTCAGTAAGGAATATAACTTAAGAACAGGTCCTTTGTGGGGCGCCTGGGTGGCTCAGTTGGTTAAGTGTCTGACTTTGGCTCAGGTCATGATCTCACAGTCTGTGGATTCGAGACTTGCGTCAGGTTTTGTACTGACAGCTCAGAGCCTGGAGCCTGCTTCAGATTCTGTGTCTCCCTTTCTCTCTGACCCTTCCACACTTGCTCTCTGTCTCTGTCTCTCAAAATAAAGACCAAAAAATTAAAACAAAAAAACAGGTCCTTTGCTCGTTGGAGCCAAGTCACACTCCAAGGGATGCTGTAATGCTCAGAGTCCCCGCTTCATGTCCCCTGGCTTCATCTTTCAGTTGCTGGCTGACTTCCGAGAAATCACATAATCACTGGCACATTGGGTTCATGCACAGAGAGTTTTGTTTTCTTCATTCATGGCTGTAGCCTCAAAATCCAAAGCGGCACCTGGCACACTCTGGCAGAGGGGCTTTCAATAAATATTTGTTAAATGAAGGAATAAACCTATCCCTGGAGGGCTCTGTTTGCGCCACATAGCAATGCATGAAAAGATGGGGAAATAGGGGCGCCTGGGTGGCTTAGTCGGTTAAGCGTCCGACTTTCGCTTAGGTCATGATCTCGCGGTTCGTGGGTTCGAGCCCCGCGTCGGGCTCTGTGCTGACTGCCAGCTCAGAGCCTGGAGCCTGTTTCAGTCTGTGACTCCCTCTCTCTCTGACCCTCCCCTGTTCACGCTGTCTTCCTCTCTCTAGAAATAAATAAAACATTAAAAAAAAAAAAAAAAGAAAAGATGGGGAAATATCCAGAAATACTGTTGATGCAAGAGGAAAGGAAGCCATTTTTACCTTTTTATTTAGAAGTGGAAATTTAAGCCAGCTGAAAATGCACATGCATTAACATCGCTGTGTTTATATGTGCATATAATATACATAGTGGTTAAATTCTTATGGCATATATGAAATTATTTACACCTATGCAGAGTATAAGTTGTACATATATTCTTATCCCTTGCATGAAGAAAGCCTTATCATTGACTAACAGAAATAGAAACGTTTACATGTGGATGTAGGCAAACACACTTTCACAAGAAAAAAGGCTGAAAAGAATACTCCAAAATATAAGAATGTTTCTTATCTGACTGCTCCTGCTCCTCAAAATCACTTAAAAAGCACATTTCTCTATCACTTGGTTTGCTTAGGAGCTGTTTTAGTTACATTACATTCTTGATTATACTGACAGATTCTTTTTTTTTTTTAATGTTTATTCATTTTTAAGAGACAGAGATAGAGCATGATCAGGGGAGAGGCAGAAAGAGAGGGAGACACAGAATCTGAAGCAGGCTCCAGGCTCTGAGCTGTCAGTATAGAGCCCAATGCAGGGCTCAAACACACGAGCTGTGAGATCATGAGACCTAAGCCAAAGTCAGACGCATAACCAACTGAGCCACCCAGGCACCCCATACTGATTGAATTTCTACTGTATATTTGTTGCTGTTACAGTAGAGCCATAATTCACATAAAGCATCTATATCATGAAACAGAAAACTGTTTTCTAGATATAAGGCCCCCCCAGAGTCAAGACAGAATTTTCTATAGCAGCCGAGAGGAGAAAACTCAAAATTCATTGGTGCTAACATGCATTGCTTGCAGCTCTACGTAATATCATTTTCTAAGCTCCTACACTCATAAGTTCCAATTTCTTTTTTTGTTTGTTTAATTTTCTGAAGAATTTCTGAAGGATGACAGAGCCAGAGGGCAGTCATTCCTCTTCCCATTGGTGTATTTCTTTGTAACTTTGATGGAGTGTGCATATTTCAAACTGCACCGAGTCTCTCTGCGTGGGGGCCTCAAGAAGACTAGAAGGCCAGTGAGGGGGTCCCCGGAGCCCCAGATATGTAAGTGACATCACCACATTACAGCATTTAGCAGCATGCAGAACCCCAGGATGCCTTTGGCATCCAAGGGTCTGACTATGTTCTAGATTCTACAGCATTTTTAAAACTGCTCACAAAAATCCTCCAACGGCTTTCTTGCTTTGAAATCTGGCCAAACAGTCCCTAGTGTCTGTGGCATTTGTCCCCATCCTGTAGCGGCTAACTGGGAAAGTGCTGGATTCCACTATAAAGTTACAAAATAAATTTTATTTAGCACTTTATTAATCATTGTTCAAAGTATCATTTTAAAAATACCTCCTTAACTCTGGTGAGAATATAAAATGGGATGATCATTTTTGGAAGACTGCTCTACAGTTTCTTACAAAGTTAGAAAAAACACTCACCCAATGACTCAGCAATTCTATTCCTGGGTCTTCACCAAAGAGAGATAAAAACATGCCCATAGAAAAAAGTATACAAGAATGCTCATGGACACTTCAGTTGTAATACCTGAGAACTGGCAACAATCCCAAAGTCCCATCCACAGGAGAATGGATAATAAGTTGTGTATCCATAGGATAGAAGGCTACACAGCAATCTAAGTGGAATGAATTCCTGACACACAAATGAATCTCAAAACACATGTTGACTAAAATCACACACCATATGATTTTCCTTACTTGAAGGTGGACAACATGAAAAACTAAACTATCGTGGCAACGGGTGGAAGACAGACTGGAAAGAAGCTCAGGGAACTTTCTGGAAGGTGGACATGTTCCATTGGAACAGAGAGTGTATACAATGCATTTCTTACCAAAGGTGTTAGGAGTTAAGCAGGATTATAACAAAGACCAAATGAGAACTGATATGTTTGTCAAATCTGAGGCGACAAAGGATTCATGGCAATAGAGTCACCAAAATAAGCATTTATGGGTATCTCTGAAACACCGTGCTCAGACAACACAGAGATGATAGGATCAGGTCATCACTGGCCAATCCATCACCTTGTTCCTGGCAGCAGGTATTTAGAGAGACAGAAATCAATGGCTAATTTGCAAATTCATATCAGCTTGAGATACAAACACCCAAGCAGTGTTTTGACAACTTTGAGAGCTTTCAAATCTTTCAAGATTTCAGTGAGTTGACAATGTTGAGCTATTCCACTAGATGGCGCTGTGACCACTGACACTTTATAATCTGTAAAGATTTTGTTATCTAACCATGGGGAGAACAGACCCCAGGCTGACTGCTGGTCTTCCTACCTCCCCTCCCCCACCTTCACCCACACCCCCCATACTCCCCTCCCTTTGTGTCTGAGAATCTTCCTCGTCCTTTCCCACCTGTCCCCATTTACCAAACCATCTCCCCCACCCTGTGTACTCAGAAGTATCTATCATTTGGGTGCCTAACTAGCAGGTGAGCAGTTCATAACTTTTTTTTTATTCTACTGGGTTTTGTACACCAGGTTTCATTGCTGGTGGAAGCCATTTGTGTCTTTTATGAAAAGAACAGCATAATAAGTTTTATTTCCCAGGCCATCAATTAGGCTGTAAATGTCTGGGGCAAGCAGCATGGAGGGCTGGTAAAACAGAGAGAGGAAGTTAACTAATTTCTTTTTTGCTTTTTTATCCTCTTAGCTGGAAAACTGGAAACAGTGAAGTGGGCATTCACCTGGCCACTGAGTTTTGTCTTATACTTCACTGTACCCAACTGCAACAAGCCACGCTGGGAAAAATGGTTCATGGTGACATTTGCTTCCTCCACGTTATGGATTGCAGCCTTCTCCTACATGATGGTGTGGATGGTGAGTGGAGTCAGGACCCCGCAACATTGCTAGATCTCTTTAGAGGGAAGAATACGCTCAATCAAAGGGGAATAGGGAGTGCAGTTTTGGCCCAGTAACTGCATCAGTCAGCTATTACCTCAATAAGCTGCCTAACAAACCACCCCTAAACTCAGTGGTATAGAATCACAAGAATTTATCCTTCTGCTCACGTATCTGCAGATTGACTGTGGTTTGAGTCACCGTAGCAGGCGATGACTGAGCAGTTCTGCTTCCAGCTACAACATGGTTACATTTGGTTCAAGCTGTGGGTGGGTTTCATGTCTACCCCATGTTTGCTCATTTTCCTTGGGACCATGGCTGCCCAGGGAATGTCCTTCTCATAATGGATCATTGGAATGCTAGAGGACTGGTGGAAACATGAGGTGCCTCCTAGGGCCTTGGCTGGTGACTTGTGCCCAACATCAGTGGGAGTGGAGAGAATATACTCCGCCTTTAGCAGGAAGGACAGCAGAGCCACAGGCAAAGGGCGTGAAGGAAAGGCCTGAAGAATTAGGGAGTAATAATCCCATCTGTCACAGTCACTTCCCCTAATTGTGTTTCAGTTTTGTCAACCAGTAAATAAGGTCATTAGACCTGGTGACCACTCAAGGGTCCCTTCTGAAGCTAAAACAATGATTCAAGTACTGGCATTGGTTGTGCGGTTATGGCTCAAAAGAGCCTCTGCCCCAAAGCCATTTTAAGGAAACACAACCATCCAGAATGCATTGCCCATTTACAACTCTGCTTTTTAACTGGGGAGCAAACCTAGTCCAGTCAAAGTGGAGTTAGGCAGAAATGAAAAGCTGTTCAAATCTAAATTAATCTGGGTTAAGTGTTGGACAGAAATGTAATATAAATTCTGGAGAATTAAACCCAAGAGCTAAAAAAGGGTTCTGAAGAGATCATTTCAGAAATCATAGCAAATTTGTAAACCTGACAGTTAACTCACAAATTATCCTTTGCCTTCACATCAACAGACATTTTTTTTTAATGTTTATTTACTTTTGAGCGAGAGAGACAGAATGTGAGAAGACAAGGGGCAGAGAGAGGGAGACACAGAATCCAAAGCAGGCCTAAAGCAGGCCCAAAGCAAGCCCTAAATAGGCTTCAGGCTCTGAGCTGTCGACACAGCCCAAGGCAGGGCTCGAACTCAGGAACCAAGATATCATGACCTGAGCTGAAGTCAAACACTTAACTGACTAAGCCACCCAGACGCCCCTACAGATGTTTTTCAACCCAAATCTTGTAGGGTTTCTCCTCCATCCAGGAATCATTGATTCTTTTATTTGACATATTTTTTGGGTGCCATCTCTGTTCCAGGTTTGAGGAATAGTTTTGGTGTTCCTAACCTTCACATGCAGGCTGGTTTTCCCAGGTCCACCCACCTACAAGCCTACCAAGTGGCCTGGGGATCCCCTCACCCCCGTTTTCCTCCTTCCACCCTGCTGAAGGTTCTCAGTCCTGGGAAATGGCCGAGAGTAAGGGAGAACACAAAGAGAAATACGAGACTTGGTCCCAGCCACCTGGAGAATCGGTTCCCCAAACTCCAGACAAAACCACAAGCATAGTAATAATAACACTCACAGGAGCAGGAACTCCAGCTCTGTTCCAGGCCAGATACCACCGAGCCAAACCGGATTCCTGCAGGGATCCAGCTGAGGGATAAGAAGGGAGAAATACACTTTGGCCAGCTCCATTTCACAAAAGGCTCCTGGGAACAAGTGCATCTCACTTTCCTCCCTGGAGGGTGAGAGGCAGAAAGCCCGACACCTTCCCCAAATCAGTTCTGCACGGAATGGAAATGAAGTGCATTTTCTGATTTGAGAGGGGGAAGCCAGGTACCCCAGCAGGTTTAACATCCCGCAAACCTTTGGATGGGGAAGGAGCGACTGTGACCTTTGGAGTCAAGTCAGGGATAAGTGTCTCTTACAGTGGGGTGGAGAGGCGGGAGAGAGCTGAAAAGAGAGTGCGCTATTTACAACACATGGTTTGTGTTTCTCTTAATTTTCTAGAAAGCGAAGGCACTCAGGTGGCATACTAAAATGACCTAATCATCTCTGCTTCTGCAGGTTGACCACTCCTTACGCCAGCATATGGGGAATTGCTTTCTTTTTCCAGTTACCTCCATTTAACCGATGGCCCCTCAACAGCTAGTCTCTCCAACTGCCTGCCTCTCTTATTTCCCCACTCCAGGAAATCAGGTGCCAAGAATGGGCTCATTTGCATAATGCAAGCACTGCCTGGGTAGCACCTGTTTCTGCCTTCTGGCTTAACCCTTTCTATGCAAATGCTGATGGCTGCCTGTGCAGAGGAGCCTGTCCCTAGAAAGCACCCCCTCTGCCACTGACCAGCACAAGTGCCTTGAGCAGGGCCTCCGCTCCTATCTGAAGAGTGGAGGTAATCTAGCACCTACCATGTAGGGTTGTTGTGAGACTTTATTAAGTTAAAACCCATGAACATCACTTAGCACGGTGCCTGAGTACTAAATCAACATAAGCAAGTATAGTGTGGACAATTTTCCCAAGCTTTAAGTTCTTGTGAGTTATAGTTGTGCAGCTCTGAGCTCAGACACTCAAATTGCCAGCACAAGATGGCGGTCATCCATTCTGGATTTCTTTCCCAAGACCATCCTAAATTCAAATATTCTGTCCCGGTATCACCTTTTGCCAGAAACTGTTTCTCCTGTCTTAGGACGGCTGCCTCACCTGAAAGGAACATGTATAAAATGCCTGTCTTTGGTTGGAAAACTTGGGCTCCATCATTGCACCCTGGTCTCCTGACCTGTAGTCCTGGTCTGCTCCATGCAATGTTCTTTACCCTTTTCACTGATACAGAAAGCAGACATTGCTCCCTGGCAGACTAGCCAGTCTGCAACCTTTTCTGTTTGCTGGGCAGAGGATCCACGAGCGGGCTGGGCTGGCACAGGCCCCCTGCTCACCAACTCTTCCTGCCTCATCCAGGTCACAATCATTGGCTACACACTGGGGATTCCTGATGTCATCATGGGGATCACCTTCCTGGCAGCTGGAACCAGTGTGCCCGACTGCATGGCCAGCCTCATCGTGGCCAGACAAGGTGAGGCCTCCAGTTAGATGGGGGCAGGGATGGGGGAGGAAGGAAGGCTTCCCTGTAGGCAGGGAGAGCTTTGAGGCACCCGCATAGCAGTTACCAGGTGATGGGTGACTCAGTGCTGTCTTGGTCAAAAAGCTAACTGGCATCAAAATAACAGGGAAATAAGCCTGAAGATCTACCCTTAAGAAAGGGAGAGATGTTTTCTAGGTAACACCCAGATCCCCTTCTGAAGGTTGTATTACCGTCCTTCTATTATTAAAAATAGTAATAAATGTAATGATAGCTAAACTTTGCTGAGTGCCACACACCGAGCAAAGCAGTTTGGGTATGTTATCTTATTTAATTTAAACAATTACATGGAGTAGGGAAGATCATACCCCCATTTTATGGATTAAGGAAACTGAAGCTTAGAGAAGACAAACCCATAACCTAAGGTCTGCTGAGCTGCAGTACCCTTGACAGTGGTGGTTGCCACAGGTCAGTCATCAGACTACGGCAGTCCCTCCCCTCCTTCAAAGCCAAGCTCACAGGTGGATGCCCCTTCCAGATGGCCATGCCCTTCCCTGGCACCCACTCTAATTTATATGCCTGGTTTGTTTTTAACAAACACAATGTGCAGCTATAACACTTAGCATAGTATCCCCTAGAAGTAATCAGGAAATTTTACTGGTTACATTCATTCATTAATTCATTCATTTAGAGAGACAGAGAGAGCATGAGTGAGGGAGAGGCAGAGAGAAAGAAAGAGAATCACAAGCAGTCTCCGCACTGTCAGCATACAGAGCCCAACATGGGGCTCAAACTCACAAAGCCATGATATCATGACCTGAGCAGAAATCAGGACTTGGACACTTAACCGACTGAGCCACCCAGGTGCTCCACATTATTTTTCTTTTCTTTTCTTTTTTTTTTTTTAATGCTTTTATTTATTTCTAGGAGAGAGAGAGAGACAGCGTGAGCAGGGGAGGGTCAGAGAGAGGAGTCACAGACTGAAACAGGCTCCAGGCTCTGAGCTGGCAGTCAGCACAGAGCCCGACGCGGGGCTCGAACCCACGAACCACGAGATCATGACCTAAGCGAAAGTCGGACGCTCAACCGACTAAGCCACCCAGGCGCCCCTCCACATTATTTTTCTTAATAGTGCTCAATTATTAAGAAGAATTGAGAACAGTGTAGCGAAGTTGGGATATGGTACTAAAATATATGGGTTGGTGAGCTCATGAGAGATTTAACAGAACTGTCAAGTTTATTCCTTTGCATAAAGGTGTTTCAGAATCCTTAGAACTATACTTGGTATTTGGAATCATTCACATTTAGCCATGATCATGTTTGAAGTAAAAATCAAGAGCTCAGTAGAATGTGTATCTCATTCTATTCCATTCTTTTGTATTCCATTCCAGTCTACTGAAGATACATATACTACTGAAAATACAAGTGATGGTCTGGGAAGGGATTCACCTAGCAAATGAGCTAGCAGACCTACCGGCTAAGTCTCTGGCTCTCAGACCAAAAGGTTGAGAGAGTCCCTCGGGGGTTCCCTGTACTGCCCTGAGATCTCCATTCTAACCCAAGTAACCTCTTATCCTTGCAGGCATGGGAGACATGGCTGTGTCCAACTCCATTGGGAGCAACGTGTTTGATATCCTCATTGGCCTTGGTCTCCCATGGGCCTTGCAGACCCTGGCTGTGGATTATGGATCCTATGTAAGTGGGTTTTCTACACAGACACTGTTTTCAGAGCAAAGGAGATGCAATATTACTAATGTTGAGGGGCAAACAAACTCCTTCTTATCCAAGTCTTTCCAAAGTCAGGCTTGTGGGCACATTCAGCACTCAAGAACAGAGCTGGCAAACTTTTTCTGTAAAGGGCCAGATGGTGACACATCAGGCTTTGAAGACCAGACAGTCTCTGTCACAACTATCCACCCCTGCTCCTGTAGCCTGAAAGCAGCCAGAGACTATGTGCAAATGAATGAGTGTGGCTGTGTCAATAAAACTTTATGTATAGAAACTGAAATTTGAATTCCATACAATTTTTATATGTCAGGACATAGAATCTATGATTCTTTCCATTTTTTTTCCAGTCACTGAAAAACATAAAATCATTCTTAACTTATCGGCTGTGTGAAAACAGGAGGTGGGCCAGATTTGGCCCCTAGGCTATCATACAATACCCCTGTCTGGTATATTTGCTTTATAGGCAAAATGATTTTATTCACGAAGGAAGGGACACAAAATATAACAGGCCCTTTCTGCCAGGGATCTGGCAATAGTCATACCTGAGGTGATGGCCCCCGTGTTGTTTCTCAAGGCTGAGCTGATTATGACCTTAGGTAGATTTGCAGGTGATTGACCCAGATGGTCTGGCTCTCTTTCCCAATCTCTTAAAATGTTCCCCTTCTGATAGTGGCACCCCTGTCCTAGACACTGTCTGAGGACTCAGGGAGAAACTACAGTTCAATACTTTTGCTTAGATGCAAGAAGAAAAGAATAGCATGCCCCCAAAGTGTTTACACCCAACCCAGTGCTGAGTGCTTCTCTCAGTGTGTTACTGAGTGTTACCTTAGTCTAGCTGCAAAATTTGTTAAGTAACTGTATATCCTGCAGAAAATATTGTGGCTCATATCCAATGAAAGTTGTTTTCAAAGTTGTTTGATAGATGGTAGTTTGAACTAGGGAAACTACCAGTGTCCTGCCAGTTCCAATGAAATCAAAATTCATACAGAAAGTCCATGTGGTTTTGGGTTCTTGTGAAGTTTGGTGTTGACTGAGAGGTTTCACCAGAGAGTAAAGATAAGCACAAAGGAATGGAAAGAGGCAGAATATGTTCTAAGGAGTGACAAATTTCATTTGTCAATGAAATTGGGTAATGACATGGTGAGAGGGGCCACATTGCCTTGCGGGGAAGCTGGCTTTAGAGATGAGATCTAAATAACTAGAGAGGGCCAGCCATGGGGAAATTGGAGCAGGACAGAGCATTCCAGGCAAAAGGAGCAGTCAGTGCAAAGGTCCTGAGGCAGAGATGCATTTGGCATGTTGGAGAATGGCATGCTTTTTCGACAACATGAGTTTTAATCCTGGGCCTGAAGCCCAGGAATAAGGACCACTGAGCCTTGGCTAATTGTAATGTAAACAGATATATATCCACCAGAAAGACCAATTCTTCAATAGCCCCCAGCAGTGCACCCTAAACATCATACTTCCCAAGCTACCTGCTGCCTCTGACATTGCATAGAGCCAAGCTAGCACCCCTCAGAGTCCCTGTCCCTGAAGATGCCCTACATTTCCCTTCCTGCCTAAGATACACACACCCTGTCACTTGTCCCATTTGAAATAATGTCCTTTCTTCCAGGGGTGTCTCTATTGCCACTTTGTTCAGGATTCCATTCTGGACCCCATCACAAAATGGGATCTCTGCACACCTTTTGTTTTTATCTCACTCATGGCCCTTGAACTTGTTTCATCTTACTCCATGTTAAGTGATGCAAGTAGGAGACACTGAAGAAATGTCATCTAGATTGGCCCCTGAAAGGACATCATTCATTGGGTGGTCATAGGATTACAGACAATCTTTGTAAGATTTTTATGAGTGACACTGTTGTCAGTCAGGCACTGATGAAGGGACTCACATCAACCAAATTCACAAGAGTTTGATGGATATGCTAGAATGTCAACAGATGGTAGTAAGATATACACGTGCAGGATAGAAAACATACTTATTCTGGACTATTTGTGTTCTGTTTTCCTATGTGAAGACCTTAATGTGGGAGATGTTTTGGTTTTTGGTTTTGGTTTTTTGCGTTTCTTTTTTTTCCTTAGATTTATTTATTTATTTTGAGAGAGAGAGCTTGTGTGCATGCATGCAATGGTGAGGGGCAGAGTGAGGCAGGGAGAGAGAATATTAAGTAGACTCCATGCTGTCAAAACAGAGCCCAACACAGGGCTCGATCTCCGGAACTGTGAGATCATGACCTGAACCAAAATCAAGAGTCAGATGCTTAACTGGACTGAGCCACCCAGGACCCTCTGTTTGTTTCTTTTTTTTAAATTGAAGTGTAGTTGACGCACAATGTTACATTAGTTTCAGATGTACAAAGTAGTGATTTGACAAATCTGTATGTTATGCTGTGCTCATCACAAGTATAGTGACCATACAACACTATGACAATACCAGTGACTATATTCTCTTATGCTGTACTTTTCATCCCTATGACTTCTTCATTCCATAACTAGAGCCTGTACCTCCATTGGCTGGGAGGTATTTGGGGAGCCCCATGACTACCCACAAGTTCACTGACTCACCAAGAGTATTCACAGGACTCAGTAGCAGGATTTAGTCCTGGCCAAGGTTTATTATAGCAAAGGAGATGGAGTAAAAGCAGCAGAAAAGTGAAATGCATCAGCAGAAATCCAGAGAGGTCAGATGCAGGCTCCTAACTCCTGTCCTCACCAGGTCACATAAGACTTGCTTTCTCTCTAGCAGCAGCCTATAGGGACATGTATGAGATATCTCCATCCAGGACAGTCTGCTGGAGTTAGAGGCTTTAACGGAGTGCTGGTCAGGTAGACACCTTCCTGCTCAATATAGAGCCGTGATAGCAAAACTCAGAATTCTAGCATAGACATGAGATATACACCATAAAGCTTGCATGCCCCATTGCTTTCGGAGCACAAAACAACATCAGTCATCAGTAACACAAAGAATATTCCAAAGGCCACATTCTTGGGGATTGGCTGAGGATCCATCATCATTCTAGGTGGGCTACCCTAGAGGCATGCAAGGATTAAGTTACCAGACCTGCTGCATTAACACATTCTGTATAGAAGATCAAATTAGAATTTATATGTTAGATATGTATCACTACTACTATATCACAAACGCCCCCAACATTTCACTGGGGCAGCCCAACAAATGTTGATTTCTTCCTCCAAATCCCCTGCAGATATTTCCATCCCAGCAGCTCCTATGGCTCTTTAGACAGAGACTCAGACTAGGGTTGATTTCCATCCTGTGGTTCTACCATCTTGGAGTCCTTCTCTGATAGACACACAAAAACAGAGAAAGCAAGGGCATGGAAGATTATGCATATGGTTTTGTGATGAGAACTGAAGATCATATATGTCCTCTCTGTTCCTACCCATTGTCCAAATAAGTCAAGCATTCCCACATAAATGCAGGAAGGATCCAGGATACTTGGTTAGCTGTGCACCCCAGAAGGAGAGGCAATGAAGATGTCAATGGACACTAGCAGGCTCTAAAGTCTGGAGTGTCTGGTTGTTAGTGGGAGCCAAACAACAAAGAGGGTATGGTGGATAACCTTTTATGGGACCTGTTGAGTTGCTATTGTCTGAGGCATCAATCCGTATCATAGGGCTCTTCTTTCTGTCATGAGAACCATCCTGGGGCTCACCAACCAACCCTGCCTCTTTCAGCTCCTTTTTCTGAGTCATATGTGGTCCCTGCAGCTCCCCGTTAATCCATTTTTCCTGTAACCAAGTTGAGAGCACTATTATTGATTATATTGAATCTCTCTCATTAAAGTAGCTTCCTTAAAATACAAGTCACCTTGCTTCTGTTTTGCCATTCCTCAGATAATCTCCTGGGTTTTTCTACAATCAAGTCATCTTAACGTGACTTTGTTTTTCCTTTTTTTCTGATTATAAAAATGGTGCATGTTCTTCATCAAAAATTAGAGAAACCAATTAGAGAAAACTCTGGAGCAGTGTCTGCTCAATAGAACTTTCTATAATGATGGAGGTGTTCTATGTTGTACTGTCAAATATAGTCAGATTTTTTTAAGAACTTGAAATGTGGCTTATTCAAGTGAAAACTTGGAGTTTTTCGTTTTTGTTTTATTTTAATTAATTTCAGTTAATATAGCCACATATGGCTTGTGGCTGCCTGTGAGACTGCAGGTTCAGAGGATAAGATAAAAATCATGCATAATTCAATCCATAACTATCAGTTCTTAATATTTCAGCATGTTTTCCTTTCTGTATTGGTTTACATAGTTGAAACTTTACTGTACAGTTACATGCATTGCTTTTTATACTTCTTGTTATATCAAACACTTTTCCTTAAAATCTCACTAGAAACATCATCTTTAAAGACAACCTCATATTCTTTAGTTACACCAAAATTTCTTTAGCCATGCTGCAAGATGTTGAACATCTTGCTTCAAGATTTTCACTGTTATAAATAATGATGCAACACACATCTTTGTGCATCACTCTTATAAATTCTAGACATCTAAAAAAAAACTATACATAAAACTGGTATTTACATTTGAGGCTATTTTCCCAAATGATTCTTTTTTTTTAAAACAGGCTTTACTCTGACATTCTGGAAAAAAATATCTCTACATAAAACTGGTATTTACATTCGAGGCTATTTTCCAAAAAATTCTTTTTTTTTTTTTTTAAAAACAGGCTTTACACTGACATTCTAACCAGACGAAGCTGCATGAGGGTGAGCTTCCTCATGGCACACAGTATGGGGCATGTACATACTTGAGCCATGACAAGAGTGTTAAATGTAATGGGAACAGCACAGCCTAACTTGCTTCAAAGTACTACTCGAGACCCTCTATCATTACTCAGTCATACCCAGTCTTGGGTGTTTCCTTCCCTCCACAGGCTCTCACTTTGCTAAATGCAATGCCCTGTCTCTCATTTCCTGGTCATCTTTAGATCCTGTCTTCACCAGCACCCCGGACTCTGCCTGGCTTCTGTACACCTTAACCCAGCTTACAGCAATGGTTGTGGATCTGTTGAGTTCACCAGCAGATCCACCTGGTGTATTCCTCTGTTTCATTTCCCCACTTATCAAAGTTACAGAGAAGTAAAATTCAGACCTGTGTGAATTTCAGTTACTTTTTGTTTCTTCTGGTGAAGACCAGAGAATAGTGACTATGAGCAGGCAGCAAGGGGCGCCAGGGTGACTCAGGAAGTTGAGCAGCCAACTTTGGCTCAGGTCATGATCTCGTGGTTCATGAGTTCAAACCCCACATCAGGCTCACTGCTGTCAGCATGGAGCCCACTTTAGATCCCCTGTCCCCTTCTGTCTCTGCCCCTCCCCCGTTGGCACTCTCCCTTAAAAATAAATAAATAAAACATTTAAAAAAGAAAGCAGGCAGCAAAAAGATGAAAAGAAACGGGGCTCTAAATAACCTGGAAAACTGATTCATAAATAATAGACTCTTACCATATGGACTCTCTCCAGGGAGGGATTGACAGACAGGAGCTGGAGATGCAAATCCTTCCAGTGTACCAGAGATCCATTGTGTTTATTTTTTTCTTTACTGTGGTTAGAACAGGTATAATCATATAACGTGAAATCAAATCCTTTCAAAAAACAACAACAACTCAAAATTCATCCTGTAAATAATCCAGCTTCTCCCCCACAGCTTTGAAATCTCCCTGACTGAACATGGATATCAGGCCTGAAATCCCAGCTTAGCAAGGCACAGTGACTGCCATAAATGAGCCCCAGTGATCTGCCCTCCTTTCCTGTCCTTTGGAAATTCTCCCAACATTCTTCAGAGAACAGAAAATTAAACACCCACAGTCATGAAAACATATGCTTTTCAGGTCCCTGACTTTAGTGACAGGGTGACTTAATGAAGACAAAATTCAGGCACTATTAGATGTTTGGCCCAAATTCATGTTTTCCATCTGTACATGACATAATTGGGTCGCTCTGGTCATTCTGCTGGGATTGTGCACATCTAATCCTGTGGTTGAAGTTCTCCTTAACTGACGTGGAGGGAGAAAGATAGGAGAAGAAACAGGCCACTTCTGTGATCAGCAGGCATGGCGCACAAGAGAGGGCTGCTAGGGGAAACGTTTGGCCAGAAAATTGGAGAAAGACGTGTAATGTTGCATTTTCTTCCAAATGCTTCTATTTCTGTACTCCATTTCAGAGAGATCTTCATTTTATTTCCAGGATACAAACATCCAAAGGAGGGCACTTGTCAGGATGAGCACTGGGTGTTATATGGAAACCAACTTAACAATAAACTATTTGTAAAAAACAACAACAACAACAACAACAACAAACTAGTGCTCTCTTTTGAAAACACAAAATCAATTATATAATCTATAAAGAGTGTATGAATCTCAAGCAAATCAAGAATTTTTGCATATGGTGTGAGGTAGGGGTCCAGCTTCATTCTTTTGCATGAAGACATATGGTTGTTTCAGCACCATGTGTTGAAAAGATTTCATTTTGCACTTTTAAAATTCAAAGGAAAATATTTGTAAACTTATTTTTTATTTTTTAATTTAAAAAATTTTAAATTTATTTATTAGAGAGAAGAGAGAGAGGGAGAGAGAGAGAATCCCAAGCAGTCTCTGCACTGCTAGTACAGAGCCTGATGTGGGGCTCAAACTCAGGAACAGTGAGATCATGACTCGAGCTAAAACTAAGAGTTGGACGCTTAACTAACTGAACCTCCCAGGCACCCCCTTTTATTATTTTTTTTAAATTTGAGTATAGCTGACACACAATATTACCTTAATTTCAGGCGTACAACTTAATGATTTGACAAGTTTATACATAACGCCTTGTTCACCACAAGTGTAGCTACCATCTGCCCCATTACATTGCTGTTATAATATCGTTGACTGTATTCCTTATGCTCTGCCTTTTATCTCTGCCTTTTATTCCTGTGGCTTACTCAGTCCATATATATATTTATACATATTATATATACACACTACATCTTCCTTATTGATTCATCTGTTGATGGACTCTTAGTTACTTCAATGTCTTGGCTATTATAAATAATACTGCATTAGACAAAGGGGTGCATATATCTTTTTAAGTTAGTTTTCTCTGTATAAATATCCAATAGTGGAATGACTGGATAATATGGTATTTCTGGTTTTTTTGTTTTTGTTTTTGTGAGGAACTTCCTTACTGTTTTTCACAGTGGCTACACTAATTTACATGCGCACCGATCATGCACAAGCACACCTTTTTCTCCACCTCCTTGCCAATACTTGTCATTTCTTGTCTTGTTGGTTTTGGCCATTCTGACAGATATGAGGTGATATCTCACTGTGGTTTTGATTTGCATTTCCCTGATAATGGATGATGTTGAACATCTTTTCATGTGTCTATTGGCCATCTGTTTGTCTTTGGAAAGATGTCTACTTATTTTTCAGTAGTATTCACAACTTAGGGGCTCTTAGGAAGCCAGTGATTATATTTAATTAAGGCTCTGTAGTCTAGAATTCTGTATTTTATAGGTAGAAAATCTTATCAGGAAAATTATTGAGCCTAACTATGTCAGAACTAAAAGGTAAATGGTCAAGAAGCAAGAAAGGACAGCCAGGTGAGCTGAATTAAGGAGAGACAGAACAACAAAACCATCCTAGAGCCTAGCAGCATTCTTAAAATGCTAATTTTTTTGTATTTTACTCAGATAGTTTGATCTCTTTGACTGAGAGGGCACCCAACAAGGATGAAATCCCATAAGCAAAAGAACACCCCAAGTCCTGACCACATGCCTGGGTCTCTAGCCCTTCTAAGTGCTGCCCATACACAGCCCCACGCTGCAAATTGTGTAATAATCTCTTCATGTCCCTGTTGGTCCATTTTGTTTCTTGCCTTGTCTGATGGTTATATGCCCATAGCATCTGCCTGCTACTAGCGTCCGAGTGTAGCACCGTGTCTACTTCGTGTTTGCCATTCATACTGTGCCCTTTGCCCTCATGCACATAAGTGGGACATTTTACTTGTTTAAATAGAGAATAAATTTTTTTTAAATTTTATTTCTAGGAGAGAGAGAGACAGACAGCGTGAACAGGGGAGGGTCAGAGAGAGAGGGTCAGAGAGAGTCACAGACTGAAACAGGCTCCAGGCTCCGAGCTGGCAGTCAGCACAGAGCCCGACGCGGGGCTCGAACCCACGAACCGCGAGATCATGACCTAAGCGAAAGTCGGACGCTTAACCGACTAAGCCACCCAGGCGCCCCTAAATAGAGAATAAATTTTATTTCCTCAATGGTAGGGGCAAGAAATTCCACATACATCAATAGCTCCTAAGAGCTTTGCCATATCTCACCTCAGGTAAAAAAAAAAAAAATTTATATGATTCTATCAAGAAAAAGTTATGAAATATTTTGATCAAAAACGGTTGCTGGCCAGTAGAGAGGTGGACTTCAATTTTCTGGGAGACTTCACTTGTATAGACTATGTCTTTGCCTAGTAATGGTAGACCAAAATAGTGGCCTAGGATTTTGCCCAACCAAACTGTGTGCTTTGGTTTTCCTAGAAACCAGGGGCCCCAGAATATAGCCATCTAGAACCAGAGCACCTCATAGGAGAGGTAAAGGAGCCATTACAAGAGGCTTCTCTTGTCTTTCTTCAGCTCATCTTTCAGGCATTGACTTGGATGTTTACTGTGATCTCCCAAGCTTGGGTCAGGTGTCATTCCTGTATTTTTGAGCACTTCCCATCATACCTTACCTTTTCCCCTTTGTCTGAGTACCCCCCAAGACAGGTGATCTCCTGAGGGCAGGAACTGTATCCATGTTATGCATTTATAGTGCCTTCCATGCCTGGTAGTGCCTGGTACTTAGAATGTGCTCAACAAGTATTTGTTGGATAGATGGATGCATGAAGGCATGGATAGATGGATGGATGGATAGATGATCCTAACTTTACCACCTAGGGTAAAAGACATATGAGTAGGACAGAATGAAGGAAAAGGCTGACCTGAGAAGAGAGCAGGGTGGTTGGGAGAAAATAGCAAGAAGAATAGCTTAACATTCATTGAGTACCTACCATGTGCCAGGCCCTCTAGGGACACCAGGCCCACATAGCCTCATCTAATCCTGATGGCAGTTACATAAGGCAAGGATTATTCCTTCAACCAGCATTTATTGAGCAGCTGCTATGTGCCAAGAACTTGGCAAAGTGCTGGAAACACAAACAAACAAGGTAGAGTACACCCCCCCCCACCTTTAGAATGTGCACCGTGGGAGCGGGGGTGGCGCCTAGGTAGCTTAGTCGGTTAAGCGTCCGACTTTCGCTTAGGTCATGATCTCGTGGTTCGTGGGTTCGAGCCTTGCATCAGGCTCTGCGCTGACTGCCAGCTCAGAGCCTGGAGCCTATTTCAGAGTCTGTGTCTCCCTCTTTCTCTGACCCTCCCCTGCTCACGCTGTCTCTCTCTCTCTCCTAGAAATAAATAAAAAATATTTTTAAAAAAATAGAATGTGCACCGGGGTTAGGGGAGACAGACAACCCATGAGTGAGTGTGCTAACTTGGAAGAGCAAAAGCTTTATGAAGACAGTGATGTGATAGAGTGGGCAGCATATGTCACTCTGGATTTGTTGGACAAGGAGGTGGGTTCTGTGCTGAGGAGTGAATGTTAAAAAAGAGCTGGGTGTCTGAAGGCAGGGGGAGCACTGTATACAAAGGAGACTGCAAGTGCCAAGGCATTGAAGCTTGCTGCATCTTATAATAGAAGGGAAGCCAGGCAATAGAAATACAGGGGTGAGGTTGACAGGGGTCATGAGTTTCACTCTTAGTGCACTGCTGTCCCAAGTTCTCTTTTGCAGATCAAGCGGCCAAGCTTAAGAGAGGTTGTCACAGCCAGAAATAGCAGAGAGAAGACAATGAGACTTTTTTCTCCCTCCAAAACACCAGAGACCAAAGCATGAGGGAGGAGCATATTGCCCAAAGCAAAGGTGCCACAGTGCTGCCATGCACAGCTGAGGGCACAGGAGTGTAAGGGTCATCGCTGGGTAGGATTTTAGACCAGATCCATCCCTGAATTTGAATCTCTGCTTATAAGACTAAAATGAGCCCTGCAGCTTTACGTAAATAAAGAAGGATCTGTGGTGCCTGGGTGGTTCAGTTGGTTAAGCGTCTGACTCTTGATTTAGACTCAGGTCATGATCTTGTGGTTTCATGGGTTTGAGACCTGTGTAGAGCTTTGTGCACTGACCTCTCAGAGCCTTCTTGGGACCCTCTCTCCCTCTCTCTCTGCTCCTTCCCCGCTCGTGCTCTATCTCTTTCAAAAAAAGAAAAAAGGAGAAAGGGAGGAAGGGAGGGAAAAGAAGGAAGAGAAGGAAGGGAAGGAAGAAAAAGAAGGACTTGGAGGAAAAAAACCACTCTTCATCACCAGATTCCTATTCCGTAAGTCTCACAGGCATTCTGGCAGCTAAACTCCTCTCTTCTCTAGGCTATGGTTCATTATATGTCTACATGGTTTTCCAAATAAAGGCTGGAGGAAACGTTCTGTATCCTTCCTTGAGGATTACCCCCATTTATTCAGTTCCTGAGTCCCCACCTGGCTTTCATCAGGCCCCCATCCAGTCCCCAGTGCCCAGCCACATTTGGGGACTCTGTATAACTTCATTCCACAATGCAGAACTCGCTTGGAAAAATAGTTCCAGGCTCATGAAAAAAGCACAAACTTAAGTGTTGATTTGCCATGAGCATTTTGTCTTCCCTCTTCTACACCTCCAGTTTTTCCTGAGAGAGAGGCTTCATTTCTGGAAGGACACCCAGGGGCCTCCTTTCACTTAGCATAGCGGTAACCCCATGACCGCTCTCACATCAGAATCAAGAAGCCTGGGTGGGTTTAATGGCCTCTCCTGCCCTCACGATGGACCTGCTGACAATTCTGAAGCAATTTTTCCATCTCAAGTAGAGTTTCCAAGTCATAATTATTGGATAATTATCATCAAAACAGCTGTTTTGTGCATGATATTAGTTTCAGGCATTTGATAGTGTGGGATAAAAGCAGTTTTACAGATTTTGACATTTCTTAGCATTTGTGGTTTGCTTAGAAGCCAGCTAGCTACCTAAGGTGCCTGAAATAAATATTTCTGAAAGCCAGAGTTTGGAAAATGAGCACCTCTTATACCACTTTGGCAATGAATGTCTGTTCCACATGCTTTAACAGAATTAAGAAAGTCACCAGGCAGGCTCCAGGAAACCAAGACAAAACTCAGATCTCTGAGCTAGGGCTTAAAAATACAAAATGAATCGACAAAGTAATAGAGGGAGAGTCTATGTTTTTTCCAAGCAGGAGTCCACCTAACTCTAGAATCTACAGAGGGAAAAATAAGAGGTGATCAGAAACTTTCCTTTTCTTAATACATTTTTAAAATAAAGTTCACTTATTTTGAGAGAGAGAGTAAGCAGAAGACACACACACACACACACAGAGAGAGAGAGAGAGAGAGAGAGAGAGAGAATCAAGCAGATTCCATGCTCAGCATGGAACCCAATGCAGCGCTCAATCCCACAACCATGAGATCATGACATGAGCTGAAACCAAGAGTCAGATGCTCAACCAAGTAAGCCATCCAGTGGCCCTGGTGATCAGAAACATTCTTATCCCACACTCTCTGTCCAGCTCATTCTTTTTCTGATGAAACACTGAACACTTACTGTGTGCTAAGCTGGTAACCACCATTGGGGAACACCTTAGTGAGCAAGCCAGACACTGTCCTGTGCCCCTTGAGCTGTATCGTCTGGAAGGAGACAGTTATACAAGCAATTCCAAAACAAAGTGTGATGTGTGCCCAAAGTGTGATGTTGTGAGGTATGTGGCAGGGATTTGGGATTTCCAGTTCTTGTAAGGAAGTGATGCTTATTCTGAAAATCTGAGATTATCTGGAGCTAAGCAAGTAAGAATGTGAGGATTATTTATCCAGCAGGAGGAGTAGCTTGTAGAAGACCAAGATCCAAGAAAGCTTCGCATCCCGAAGGATCTGAGGGCCTAGGCTGGGGGTAGAGGGTGAGGGCAGGAAGTGACAAAGTGGAGGGATGAACGGCTGGGATGAAACTGGAGACAGGAATTATGTGCTAAAGGACACAGTGAGCTAGAGCCATGGCAGTGGAAAAATGAAAGGTATGAGGGAGGGAGTGGTATGATTGCATGTGCATTTTAGAAAAAAGATTCTGACTACCATATAGAGAAAGCATTGGAGCCAGATAAGACCAGTTATGAGACATTTGCAGGAGAAAAAAATATATAGTGACCTAGATTAGGATAGTTGTATCAGTTAGCTCTCACTACCATAATCTGTATAACAAACTCTCCCCAAATTCAGCAGCAAACATACATTATCATATATTTCCCATTCATGTGTCTGTGAGGTGACAGGTGTTTGGCTGATCTAGGTTTGGCTCCAAGCTTCAGACAGGACTGTTCCCTCTGTCTCTCTTCCTTTTTGGACCACTGACTTCCTGAGACACATTCTTTGCAGGATAAAATGCACAAGAGGTCATCTCAATAATGGAAGTATGTTTCAAACCTGTGTTTGGTTTGATCCACTAATATCCCATTGGCTATAGCATATCACATGGCCAAGCCCAAATCTAGGAGGCAGAGAAATCCTTCTGCCCACCAGGAGGCTGTGGAAAGGGGATGGACACAGAATTCTGGTACAAGGGAAGGGAACTGAGACCAGTGCCACTCTGCCTCGGTTGTAGCAGCGAAGCGAGAGAGCAATGGAAGGTGCCAGAAGAAACTGCAGAACAAGAATCAGCAGGACTGGTGGTTGATTTATCATCAGCTCTTAACCATCTGTTAACGGGGAAGTGAGTTAGGAGATAACAGGGCCCTGCTCATCCGAAGACTTTATTGACCATTTTGGAAAGTTTGGATTGTTTTCGACTGCCACTGAGGATTCAAGCAAAGGAAAGGCATCATTCACTTTATGTTTTAAGATCATATTTGATACTGTTTGGAAATGTATTACAAGAAGGCAAAGAAGGAGAAAACAAGTCCTGGATCTGGTGACAAGATGCTGATGACAGGGGCTAAGGTGGTCTGAGTGTAGAGGGAGAAAAAGAGATTTTTCAGAAGAATTAATAAGGTTTTCTGATGGATGTGTGAAGAAGATGAGAGAGAGAAAAAGTGAAGGTAACTTCTGGTGCCTCTCATGGAGATGTATAAGACTGCAAGGGGACTGGGGAACATATTTAGGAGGAAATATCAAGGGTTTTATTTAGGACAGATTCAGTTTGGTATGCATGGAGCTCTCAGGTAGGCAGCAGAATAAATGTGCCTTAAGATTGGGGGTGAGGTCTTGACTGCAGGCATAAACTTGGGAGTCAGTAGCATCAAATGGTTTTCAAAGCATACACCTCACAAAGGAGGTACATGTGGATAGAGAAGGGAGCCTAGAACCACATCCTGGTGTTGGGGAGGGGAAATATAAAAACATTTCGTGAAGGAGACTGAGGGGGCAGTCAGCCAAAAAGGGGAGCTGTGGAGCCAGGAGAATGTTTCAAAGTTGGAGTAGCCAAGCACATCAAGGCTTTTCCCAAAGCTTTTCTTCTAAGACCAGCCGTCAGCCTACCATCTCCTCCTCTGAGAAGCCTACTCCAGACAAATGTACTCCCTCCAGAATCACATGGGACTATCATCTCTGATGTTCAGGAACTGAATCTCTTTCAACTAATGCTCCCCATTAGGAACATTAGGATTAGGGCCCGTGTGGAATGAACCAATTAGCTAGTCCATTCTTAGTGCCTTTTACATCTTCCAAACTCTTGTAGCAAGTGTTCCCAAATCAGGCTCCCAGTGCCTGGACACTGTTCCACCTGCTACCACCAGCTTTCTGTGGCTCTAAAAATCCCTACCCCAGCCCCTTAGGACAGGCTCACGAGAAGAGACTGCCTGTTTCTTCCTAACCCTGCCTTCAATGAGGCCTTGTGGTGGCTTACAACCAGCCCAAGTGGGAATATTACATGGAAAGCAGCAAATTGCCAGAATGCCCTTAAGAAGGCCAGTCTATAAACTATTCCCACAGCATCTGGGTAGGGCATTTAGGGACAGTTGGCTGACATCTTAATGAATAGTTCTTCTTGAGGTCGTCTTGACAGAGATCCTGAGAAGTGTAGTGATGCTATCCAGTGCTTTTAAGGTAAATATTGTGTTAGTTCAGGCACTACATCAGGAAAATGAGGTGGTATTTGGGGGAAGGCAAGGTCCTTACAGGTCCCCTGTGAATGGGCTTACCTGAGTTGCCAAGGCCTGAAGCCAATTCATTTCACTATCTAAGTTTAGATCTCCCTACTGCCTACACCGCACAAGAAACCATTCCATCCTGAAACCAGGATTCGAGGTGAGGAGAGTATTGGGGAGGAGTGGGAAATTCCAGAGGGGAATAGGGGAGGGTGAGATGGACAGGGAAGGCAGCCAACAGCAGTCATGGTAACTGGAGGTGAGGCCCTGGGGGGCAGGGGCTCTGGCAATGGAGTACACTCACGTCTCAGAATTCACCCATCTGAGGGGCAGGGGGCTTCATGTTCATGCACCCACCCCAAGAGTCATTGATGCTGGGCAGCTGGGCACTTCAATGGTGTCGGGGGGAAACTCTCAGGCACAGACACTGATACTGGTCATGGGGAGGCAGCTAGAAAGAAGGGACAGGGGTCCCAGTGGCATCTGCCACACTGGCATCTGTGGTTCTTACAGTTCATTCAGGACAGTTTCAGAAACGATAGGCAAGAAAGACCAAAGTGCCACTTTTGAGGGTTCTTAGTGGGTGAAGAGAATTCTGACCGTTTCCCCATGCTCTGCTGGTTGCAGGAAAGAGTCTGGAATTTACTGTCTGCATTTCAAATGTTTAGTGTTTATGTGATCCCTTACCAGCTCCCTGGCCTTGTGTGATACTGTGATTTATAGTAAGAAATAGATGTGTGATCTTCATGCCTGTTTCTAGCAAAGAGTTTCTAAAACTTCTGGAATTTTCAAAATGATAAAAACTGTAAGATGTCTTCTGTTATGTTAATGAGGTGACTTTCCAACCCCACCAAGGATGAGAGCTAGTCGCCAGAAGAATCAACCAGGTTGACATTTTCAGTCCCACCTCTGACCTCCAGGGAGAGGAGACAGGCTGGAGGTTGAAACTGTTGCCAATAGCCAAGGATTTAATTAATTGCCTATTCAGTGAAGCCCCTAAAAAACCCAGAAGAAGGGGATTCGGGGAGCTTCCAGATTAGTGACCACGTGGAGATCAGCAGAGAGTGGTGTGCTCAGAGGCAGCTCTGCTCCCATTCCCCAGACCCTGACCTGTTTACCTTCTCCATCTGGCTGCTCCTGAGTTCTATCCTCTTAGAATACACTGGTTACGTAGTCAATAAAATGTGTTCCTGAGTTCTGTGAGCCACTCCGACAAACTAGTCAAACCCAAGCAGTGCGTCCATGGAATCTCCAATCTATAGCCCATCAGTCAGAAGCACAGGTGACACCTGGACTTGTGACTGACGTCTGGGGTGGGGGAAGGAGAGCCTTGTAGGACTGAGCCTTTCACCTGTGCCATCTGATGGGGTTGCTCCATGAATAGTGCCAGAACTGCGTTAAAGTGTAGGATACCAATGGGGGTCACAGAAATTCTTGGATGCGTGGAGAAAACCTGCACCCACACAGGCACTGGAGTTGGGGAGCAGAACCTTACCTTGGCCATGTGCTGAAGTTGCCAGAGTGCCAACTGCCTCCTCTTTACAAAGGGAGAACAAACTGCCCCCTACTTGCTCAGGAGTTGCCACTAAAATTCTGTGCAACCCTGTTCGTGAGAGTACTCTGGGAAGGACAGGGCCCAGCCATTGAAGTGTCTTTTTTTCTGCAGGCATATTCACTTTTATACCTCATTTAATTGTTTCAGGGAAAGAGATTCCCACCCAGTGATAGCTTATGACATCAAGCCAAGACTGGACACTTCCATTTGGAGCCCACACCCACACAAATGTTCAAATTACCCAAATCTGAAAATGCAAAATGACATGTAACATGTGTTCCGGGTTATAAATAAATTAGCAAAAATCCAGGGGCTTCTTATTTTTCCTCAAAGAATTTGCCAGTTGTATGGAGTTGACCTCAAACTGTAGAGAAATTTTAAACTGTAATATGGAGAAGTCAGAATCTTTGAGGCCAGGGTTGTTGGATCCCCAAACTGTGTAGGATTCAGGGAACTATTTTGTGAACCAGTTGCACGCTTAAAACTAGGTCTGAATGGGTGTGTGCATCTGTATGAAAAAAATGCACATACGTCGTGGGCTAAATTCCTGTTTTCTTTGGAACCACCCAGCCTGCTGTTTCCTCTGCAACAACTACCACAAGAGAATCAGAGAATGAGTTTGTGTATTTTGAAGGCAAGAAATAAAAACAACGTTAAATGTCGGGCAGTTGTGCCGGGCATGCTCTCTGGTGGGCATTGCCATGGAGATTTTCTGCATTTGCACTTAATGGGCCCTGCGTCTGTGACTCGAGCTCGGAAACCATTGTTCAGAGCAACACTGCATAGCCGTAGCCCAGAGTCTTGTGCAAAGGTGGTCCAGAGATGAGGAGGATCCATGCTATTGTCTGGCATAGCACACCCCAGGAAACTACTTTTGAGGGAATTGAGTTAAACTTGCTGCCCTCAAGGAAACTGACTGGGGTGATGGAAATGTTTTTTTTTTTTTTTTTTTTAATGTTTTATTTATTTCTGAGACAGAGAGAGAGCATGAGCAGGGGAGGGTCAGAGAGAGAGGGAGACACAGAATCTGAAACAGGCTCCAGGCTCTGAGCTAGCTGTCAGCACAGAGCCCGACGTGGGCCTCGAACCCACAACTGAGCCGAAGTCGGACGCTTAACTGACTGAGCCACCCAGGCGCCCCATAGAATGGAAATGTTGTATATCTTGTTGGAGATGTCATGTACATGGGTATATGCATTTGTCAAAACTTATCCAATAGTACACTTGAGATTTGTCCCTTACTGTATGCAAATTATGCCTCAATTGAAAAAAAAAATTTTGGTGCCCTCTCATTTTGTTGCTTAAAAAGATCAGCTTAAAACCACTCACACACCAGTCTCCTCATCCAGCTCTATATGCACACTAGCCACCCTGTCTCACTGCCTCCAATGAAAATATGCACCCCCCACACATGCACATACTCACACAGGTGCACAAGGATATGCGTACGCTCAGCATCACCAACAGATGCTTATTTAAATATACAGTGCAGGAGTGCCTGCGTAGCTCAGTTGGTTAAGCATCCAACTTTGACTCAGCCCTGTATCAGTGGGGAGCCTGCTGGAGATTCTCTCTCTCTCCCTTTCACTTTCTGCCCCTCCCCCACTTGTTCTCATTCTCTCTCAAAATAAATAAAGAAATAAACTTTAAAAATAAAATAACACACAGTGCGTGTAGATAGGTGGGGAGCTATGTGGTGCTATGTGGAAGGAGGAAAAACTGAAGACCCAGCGTCTGCCCTCAGAGCATCAGGACTTGCTGGGGAGGTAAGAAGGAAGCCAGGCAAGGTCAGGATATGATTTGCATCACCAGAGGGGATAAGGCCAGCAAGGGCTCAGTGAACTTGGAAGAGACAAAAAGACTTAGGGAGGGATGGGCAGAATAGAAGTGAGGTGGGAAGGAGGTGAGCACCCCACCTGACCGTACTGAGGCCTGGAAAGGGAGACAGCAGTGTGCTGAGGTGGGGAAGGTGAATCTCCCCCATTTAGAGAGGCTCCCAGTGCCCAGCTACAGAGAGGATACTGGGTGGGATGTGAGTGTGTTTGGGGCCCCTGAGGTCTTCATTATCTTCATTCCTGCTTCTCCTCTGGGCATGAGGGGCCACTATAGGTCTCTTTTGAGATTGTTTGTGAATTATATGATCAATGCACCCTAAGAGCCCAAAACTGGAAGCAACCCAGATATCTATAAATAGGAGAATTAGATAAACTGTGATATATTTATGCTGTTATAAAGAGAAATGAGCTAGTAATGCACTGAAAAATACAAAGGAATCTTAAAAAATCATGCTGAGTAAAAGAATCCTGGTGTAAAAAGAATGCACATTATAGGGTTCCATTTACATGAAATTTCTCAGGCCAAGCTAGAAGCAGTGATTGATCTACGTGAGACTGATGGGGAGAACTTTCTGGGGAGGATGGAAGTACTCTATAACATGACTACAGTTTAGGTTATATGATTGTAGGTGTTTCCCAAAACACATTCAACAGTGCAATTAGGATTTGCAAATTTCACCATATGGAAATTGCATCTAGAATCAAAACACCTGTGAACTATTATTGACTCCTATGAAAATGGTATAATTCTTTCAATTTTTCTGACTGCTTGAAAACTCTCATAAACTTATTTCTTCTACCTAACATTGTGTTAGATAGAAGAAATAAGCTATACACATTCATAAAAAATGCAGTGGGGAAAAGGGACAGGGAATATTGGACAGGACTGCATTGCCTCTGAAACACCATCTAGAGGTGGCATCCAGGGTCTCTGCTCCCAGCCTTTTTCTGACCAGTCTACTCTGCTCCATTTCATTTCTGCAATGGAATGGATTAATTATCCATTAATTGGTTACACATTGAAGCATGTGGCCTGTGCTCAGCCCTGTGCCAGGCAGAGGGTAAAGTCAGACATGGTTCCTGTCCTCATGGTGTTGTCATCTACTGAGGCTTTGGTCAGGGCGCTGCTGGGTGGTGAGTTTATAAAGGCAGTAGCCAGGGATAGAGGGAAGGGGTTTTGCAGCTCATAAGTGAGTGAATAATGGCCTAGACACATTGAGAACTCATTATACACTGGGTCCTGTTCAAGCTTTAACATGGATTAATTCCATTAATTCTCACAACCACCTTATGAAGTGGGAATTGTATTATCCCCATTTTACTTCTTAGAAAACTGAGGCTTGGGGAAGTGAAGCCCCTTTTCCATGATTATACAAGTGGGTGACCAAGCAGGGATTCAGAAGGGTTTTGGTGAACTGGGTCTGGGGCCCATGCCGTAACCCAGGGGTTAGCAAACTTTCCGGAAAGGGCCAGCAGATATATATTTTAAACCCTGCGGGCCATATGGTCTTTATCAAACTTCTCAGCTCTGCCACTGCTGCATGAAGGCAGACACATAGACAATATGCTAATGAACAAGCTGAGCACCAATAACATTTCATCTACAAAATCAGGCAATGGGCCAGATTCAGCCCATGACCCATAGTTGGCCAGTTCCTCTCCCAAGCCATCCATAGTCTCCAGTAATTGGGAAGTGTTCAAGTTGGACCCACAGGCGACTGAAGGAACCCTAATCTCTTACTGTCATGTCTATGTGGAAGTGGGGATTCTGCAAGGAATCAATACAGTCTTTGAGAGCCTAGGTCTCTAATTAGTGAAATGGCAAAAAATAACCTCTGTGGTGCATTATGGTAGTGAAAAAGGTGAAAATGTGGAAAAACTACTCAGAAACCTCACCAGAGTTGGTTGTCTTTAGTCTTTAGAGCCAGATTTAGAATTTTAGAAGCACCACTCCTTGAGACTTTATATAGGTTAATAAGGAAGAGTAAAGTTCCAAAGCTCTAGTTGAATATTATTCATTTGGAAAAGGCAAAAGGCTTGACCAAAGAGAATTTTCCTTCTTGGAGCTTGGTTCTCACTGGCTCTTGGATTCCTAAGGGCAGGAAATCACTTTACTCAACTCTTATTGCTGACAAGGATTCAACCTTGGAACTCCAAAGGTGAGCTGGGCTTGGAATGGATCGGCCACAGTCTTAGAAAAATCTATGTAATGTTGAAAACTAAGAACTCAAAAGGTTTTCTCTGTGTTCACAGTTTCAGGGTCAGCCCAAGGACTGTGATGAGGACAGCCCCAGAGGGCTCTTCCTCATTCTGTACAGGGGCTGCCATCTTGCTCTGAGGAGCCCTTCCTTTCCCTCATTCAACTCTGGCCAGGGTACATGTGGCATTATCATAGGTTCAGTATGGACAGTATGGCAGAGAATCTTATTCAGCCCAAGACATTTGTGATGTACTCCTGGACACTGGCCTCTTTATACTACACAGCTGATCAAAGGAGGAAAATCAATCTATAGCCAGGTGGAGGGTCTGTACGAAGATGAGCCACCACCTGGACTGGGATGGATCCAATCCCTCATTTTTTTACACTGATTTAATGAGGTCAACCCATTGCTTTAGTGTCACAGAGATATGCTTGGAGTCCTCTGCTCTTAGGAAGGCATTTGGTGGCTGGGAATAATTTACAGCTGGGATTTGGCAGATGGTTGGCTCACATGGACTGTGCAGGCAGGGGATAGAGTCCAGCACATTCCCTTTGGGACAGAACATTATATAAGGAGATGTGTTATGCTCCTGGGTCCCTACACAAAGGGTCTAACTATTTAGGGCAAGCAGTTTCCTATCACCAAAAGGTAAACTGAACACACCCACCTACAGAGATATCCACATATTCCCATACCTTTTACTCCTGGTAAAAAGGTGCCAAGAGGTGCTTTGAACCTTGTCAGGAGGTCCCCAGACCACTTCTGCTGATTATAACCACTCTGTTCTCTAATGAACCTATCAGCCTGCCTTGCTTTTCCTTTCTATGGATGCAGGTGAGCCTTTGACTCCCAGCAGGACAGTGTACATTGGTGGGGGCTCTATGGTCCCCAAGCCTCCATGCAGATAAGACTTTGCAAGAGAACTGGTGTAAAAAGAATGTCAAAGTCCCAGCCCCAGAACCTGTGGAGATCAGAAGTGGGTTTAGCCTTGGTACTTGTTCTAACTCAGTGGTTCTTAAACTTTCTCATACATCAGAACCACCACCTGGAGGGTTTATTGAAACACTGATTGATGGGCCCATCCCCAGAGCTTCTGATTAAGGAGGACTGGGTGAGGCCTGAGATCCTGCATTTCTTTTTTTTTTTTTTTAATGTTTTATTTATTTCTAGGAGAGAGAGAGAGAGAGAGAGAGAGAGTGAGCAGGGGAGGGTCAGAGTGAGAGGGAGCCACAGACTGAAACAGGCTCCAGGCTCCGAGCTGGCAGTCAGCACAGAGCCCGACGCGGAGCTCGAACCCACGAACCACGAGATCATGACCTAAGCGAAAGTCAGACGCTTAACCAACTAAGCCACCCAGGCGCCCCTGAGATCCTGCATTTCTAACAAGCCCACAAGTGATGCTGCTTGTGCCTGCCCAGGGACAATGCTTTGAACACGGCTGCTCTAAGGCACACCTCCTATCTCAGGGTCCACCTCATGATCTTTGATGGAGATCAAGGCATCTTCTGTGCACTATGGAAGAAATTCTGAAATCTTTGTTGGCCAGGTCAGCCTCTAAATAATCCCTACCTGCTCTGCCCACTGTTGCAGCCACTGATCACATATTGCTCTTTGAATGTCAATTTGAATTGGTTGAAATAAGGTTAAAGTTCTTGTTCAGTTGCATGAGCACTGGGTGTTGTATTGAAACCAACATGACAATAAACTATTAAAAAAAAAGTTCTTGTTCAGTTGTATGAGCTACCTTTCAAGTGCTCAACAGCCACATGTGCCTAATGGCTGCCATATGGGACCGCACAGATACAGGATATTTTCATCATTGCAGAAAGTTCTACTGGACAGAGCTAATTTATAAGAATTCCAAAAATTGTTTCTTTCTTTTCAGTGTTTGGCTGCTAACCCCACTGTCTTATTCTGAAAAACAAACAAAACAAAAATGCTTTGACGAATATCACAAATGGAATGTTAACTCTTTCTTCTTCTTTGCTTGCTCACAGTAACAAGCCTCATCCACTTCTTCCTGTCAAGTTTGGGAGGTCACAGACAATGTGATGCAAAAGAGATAAAATGTTTTTATGGGGTTCCTGGTGGCTCAGTCAGTTGAGCATCCAACTCTTGATTTTGGCTCAGGTCATGTTCTCAAACTCCTGGGATTGAGCCCCTCATGGGGTTCTGCAATGAGCATGGAGCCTGATTAAGATTCTCTCTCTCTTCTTCTGTCCCTCTCCCCCTGCTTGCACTCTCTCTCTTTCTGTCTCTCACAAAGAGAGAGAGAGAAAATTTTAGTAACATTTTCAAAATATTGCTCCCACCACCCATGTTAGGAAATTTACCCAAATGGTAAACCTGAAAGTCATATGCCAAGAAAGCAAATGCTCCATGGAGGTCACGTCCACAGGGAAGTATTGTGAGCAACAAGAATCAGGCCACACATGACAGAGAATTAGAGTGGCCATGCCGCAGCCCAGCAGGCACTGCCCCTGGAGGGAAGGATAGGGTTGGACTGAGAGTGGACAACACAAGGGTGCCCCCTGGCTGTCTTAGGGAAGGGCATATCCCTGCTGCCAGTGCCAGGGCAAGCCTATCCAAGATGCCTTTTGCCATCCTATAGGAGAGATTTGAACTTACTGCTACTCAGAGTTGCTTGAGCCCCTGCACAGAGCAGATGCCTTTTTGGAAGCCTAACTGTACATCCTTTCTTACAGATTCGGCTAAACAGCAGAGGACTGATCTACTCCGTGGGCTTACTCCTGGCCTCCGTCTTTGTCACGGTAGGGCTTCCGCTTGTTCCCCTCTTGAGTTCCTGTGTTCTCCCCACCTCCACCCTCGGGTTCTTCAGCCACAGAGTTTGTTTGGACACCAGATGGGCTTGGCCTCCTGGTGGATGGAGACAATCAGCCTCCAGATGTCCTACCTCCTTCGTGGCTGTCTCTTTATAAGTGGATCCTAGCAGTTCACTAGAAAGCCTTCCCCCTTTCTGAAAGGAACCAGCCCTCCTCTGAGAAGCAAGGCCCTGCCTCATGTCAAGCACAAGCCATTTTATCAAAAGCAAAGGGGAGATCCACTTTTTCTGCAACATTAGTGAAGAGAAGGGTAGATTCCATTTAATTGTTTCAAGTTAATAAGCACTTCTGTAAATCCAACCAGTACTCAGAGACTCAGAATACATTATTTCATTGACAGTATACCTTTATGCCATTCGACTGTCTTCGCCATCATATCTATTTGTATAATATGATATTCCAACTCCGCTGCCATGTTTGGTGGAAACAGATTTGTACCACATGAAGTATCCATTCATATACAAGTATGCGGTTAAATTTTCACATTAGTAAACATTGAGACGCAATGTGTTTTTTCCTGAAATTTCCAAGGAGCTCATCATTGAATTATACTGGCATGTGAACATCCACATACTTGAGAATGGGGATTCCAAAGGGCAGGCAGGAAGCTGGAGAGGTCGTTTACAGGATCTCAGGCTATAAGTCAAATATCAAAGATTTACTAAAGGAAACACCACCTGATGCAAAAGTGGAAATCTATGCAATTTTTCTTCTGTAGCTTAGGTTCTTTGGGTCTGGTATGATTTAGGGCTATGAGAACTGTCAGAGCCACACATTGTGCCCAGTGTTTTACACACATTTTCCCATTTGGAGCTCACCATGCCCCCATCATGTAGCCACTATATCAGCCCCATTATACAGATGAATATCCAAGACCTCTAGAGAAGGTAACATCAAATGAATGAAGGGGCAAGCCGTCTGCCAGCAGAGCGCATGGTTACAGCTACAAGTGTACAACCTTTAGAAGATGGGGCTGGCCACCACCTGGGATGTTGAAATGGGACTGCAGGAATTCTAGAGAGAAGTAGGTTTGTGTGTGTCAGGGGAAGATCAGTTTCTAACATTTTGAGCTATCTTGCCTATTTAGCACCCAAGGGGAGAGGTCAAGAAATACGTTGGAAAGATGAGTTTGAGTTCAGGAGAAACGTCCAAGCTGAAGGCACCAGAATGTGGATGGTATTTAAAGCCATGCAATTAGATACAGTCAGCAAGACTGGGTTAGCGAGGCTTAGCGAGGTCAGAAATGAGGCCCAACGTCTAAGTCTTGGTGCTCTCTGGTAGTTTGAGGTCAGGATGACAATAAATGGTCTCACAGAATGAGCAGTTGGAGAGGCAGGAGGCAAAGCAGAACAGTGTGTCATCTGGAAGCCAAGTGGAGAAGGTGTTTCAGGGTGAAGGGAGTGATGGCTCTGTCACGGGAGACGGATCCTGAGTGTTGGCCATTCAGGTTAGAAATACAAAGTTATTGGACCTCTTGATGAAGGTGGTTGCATGGGGCAACGAAGTCGAAGGTTGAGTAGAACAAAGTAGCAGGATGAAAGAAGAGAAATTGGACACAGTGGTGTTTACAACTCTCTGAAGTCATCTTGCTGTGAACAAAGGAGAGAAATGGGGATCCAGAAAAAATGTAGTTGTTTTTTAATATGAGGGAGCTAGCAGCATTCTTATACCCCAGTTGGAGTAACCCCCGGCTGGGTAGGGAGATGGAGATGAAAGAGGGCAGTTGGTGGGACCATGTTCTTGAACAGTAAGGGGAGTGGAATCATGTACACATGTGAGGGGCCGTGGGCGGCGGGTCTTCACTGGCAGGAGAGAAGGTGAGCAAGTGGATCTGGTGGTGGGAGCTCTGTGGACAGGAACATCATCATATACTGAGAGTGAGAGTGGAGAAGGAAGGTGTTGGGGGGTCTCAGAAGATGGGAGAGGTCAGAAACACCTATCCAGGAAAGGGAGAGAGAGTGCACTTAGGGAAATGATTGCCATAAATGGCCTGCTTGAGGTTTATGGGTTTGAATTAAAAGTGAGAACCTTCAGGAAGGCACTTGGGTGGCCAGTTAAGCATCAACTTCTGCTCAGGTCATAATCTCATGGCTTGTGAGTTCAAGCCCCACATCAGGATCTCTGCTGTCAGCACAGAACCTGCTTCAGTTCCTGTCTCCTTTCTCTGTCCCTCCCCAGCTCCTGCTTTCTGTCTCAAAAATAAATAAAAATATCAAAAAACTTTAAAAAAAAAAAGTGAGAACCTTCAGGAGCACCTGGATGGCTCAGTCAGATGAGTGTCTGGCTCTAGGTTTCAGCTCAGGTCATAATCTCAAGGTATGAGCTCCAGTCCTGCATCAGACTCTTGTGCTGACAGCACAGAGCCTGTTCAGAGTTCTTCTTCTCTACACCCCCCCAACCCGCTTTGCCTCTCCCTCCCTTTCTCTCAAAATAAATTAAAAAAAAAAAAAAAAAAACTTAAAAAGTGAGAGACCCTTCAGTGTGGCCAGGCATTTTTCTCCAGCTTCAGTCAGCCTCATTCATGGAAGCAATATGGAAAAGCTGGAAGCAGGACTTGAACCAAATGGCTGTGGCTTTAGCCACAGAAGGAGAACAGCACTTGAGAGACACCAATAAGCAGTCACGGGTGCTCAGGGGTGGTTCTAACGATTGCTGGTGGAATTTAAGCAGGGTAAGGTAGGTCAGGGGTGGGTACCAGGGGCAGTGGGCAGTGGAGGAGATGATGGTTAAAGAGTGAGGTATTTGACACTGGGTCCTTTCTGTTCTTGCTAGTCGCCAGATCTCAGCTATAGGACTATTCAGTAGAACTTGTCCATTGGCCTGCACCTGCACTGGACAGCAGCCGCTGGCCATGTGTGATGTCAAGCACATGAAATGTGGCTAGTACAACTGAGGAACTGAGTTTTTAAGTTGATTCATTTTGAGAGAAGGAGGTAGAGAGCACATGAGCTGGAGAGGGGCAGAGGGAGAGAGAGAATCCCAAGCAGCCTCCACATGGGCTCAGTGCCAGTCCCAGCCCTGGGCTCTACCCCACAACTTTAAGATCATGACCTGAGCTGAAATCGAGTTGGACGCTCAACCAACTGAGCCACCCAGGCCCAGTGGGGGCAGTGCAGGACCAGGGCATGGCTGCAGGAGACTGGGTGGAGCCAGGTGTTGTGAAGATATCCTCAGTGGATGGTGAAATTGCTGGGCAGGACGACAGGGTGCTGTAGACAGGAGTGGCAATGGGTGGGACTCTGGGTTCTGGGGAAGGGTGAAAGAGACCAGTTTTGTCGTATTGACTGCAAGTGGGTGGGATGGAGTATGACTATTGAAAGACTTTAGATTCCAAGCTTGGTGGAGGAGAGAAGAAAACAATGTGGAAGCAGCAGTGAAGAACAAGGGGTACAACTTCCTCACCTTCAGGTGCAGGAATGGAAGAGATGTGGCCACCCCTGTGGGGGGCTGTGTCCTCAGGGAGGGGTAAGGGGTGCAACTCCTTGCCTCCAGGCACAGGAACAGAAGAGATGTGGCTGCCACTGTGGGGGGCTGCGTCCTCAGGGAGGGCCAGGGGCTGCCAGAGGCAAGAGTGTGAAGAGTCAGAACGGGTGGCGCCAGCACAGAGTAGTGTGGGACTGGAGTCCAGAAGAGGAGCGACGGCCACCATGCCCATGCTGACTGGTCCCATCATTAGGACTTTTTAAAGCTATTTCCAAGTTTTGACTTCCCTTCTTCTTGATTTTGATGTTCTGATCTTCTAAAACATGAGCAACGGGCTTGGGGGTGCTCAGAGACCGTCGGTGCTCCATGAGGTCAGCCACTGGCAGCCCTTCCCCCAGCCAGGGCCACCCCAAGGCCCAAGGCTCCCACGCCCTCTGACCCAGTGTGTGTGTTGCAGGTGTTTGGCGTTCACCTGAACAAGTGGCAGCTGGACAAGAAGCTCGGGTGCGGGTGCCTTTTCCTGTACGGCGTGTTCCTGTGCTTCTCCATCATGACGGAGTTCAACGTGTTCACCTTTGTGAACTTGCCCATGTGCGGGGACCACTGAGCCGCCCAGATGCCCACCGAGCCTCGATCCTTCTTTTCTGTGCAATACAAGACCCGGCCACACCCCGAGTCATGTGGGCCCCCAGAGCCGGCGCATCTGGCTCTCCCGCGCTGTTCACAGGCCTCCGCTCCTGCCTTGGTGGCCCAGGCTGTCCCCACCCCTCCCCGCTCCCCCTTCTCCATGGGTTCCTCTCACCCACCCCTTCCTGCCTCCTCCGTGTGAAGACTCTGACATCCGCGTGAATTTTCAAGCTCCATTTTTGAACAGTGACTGAGATTTTAGAAAAACTGGCTGCTAACTGGCCCAAGCCAGGAAAAACTTATTACAATCCCTCCTCCTTTTTTAAGTTATTGGATGGAAGACAAACCTAATTTATGACCTGAGACTGTCAAAGGAATAGAGAGGAGAGGGTGTATTGATGCTAGGGAGTGTTTGGGATTTTGTTATGTTTTGAGATGGTACCTAGGTTATTGGGTTTGGGTGGGGTTGTTTCACTTTGGGGGGGCTCCCTCTTTTATTCCTTTTCTTCCAGAGATGGAGAGCTTCTCTCACATCTTCTTTCACTGGGCTCTGGATTAGTGGATGATCCATAGGTTGTCCCTGCCATGTGATCTGGGATCAAATCCCAGGCACAGTGAAACATGCATGGATTTAGTGCTTAGTAGAGGAACATCTGGGCGAGGCCACCAGGAACAGATGCATGATGTTTCATACACAAAGATGTCTCCTTGAAGTTCTGTAGGCATCACCTAGGGGGTACAAGGCTTTCAAGGAAGAAGACAGCTTCCCACATATCCATTAGGACCATTATTTTGTCACTAGATTCCTTCTAGTCTCTCAAGCAATAGTTCTAGCCTGCCTGAGACCTTCGATGAGGGGCCCCTGTGACACCACCCACTCAGGAGGTGCCGGGCAGTCAGCACCAGGAGTTTCCCAGCCCGTGAGTCCCTGAGATGCGCTCTCATCACTTGGTATTTGGGGTGACAGGGAGTGACCCAGAGGCCACCACTGCTTTTTGTGCAGGAGATACAGACACTGGTTTCTTGGAAAATGGAGAGAAGCGCACTTTGCACAGACGTCGTCAATAAAGTCCCAATTTGCCACTCGGTATTGAGTACACTGGACCCTGACAGCTGGCTCTTGGGCCAGCGTCCTTCCTCATGGGACGCCTCCACCAAGCTGCCCCAGCTCCACCCCTCCCATCCTGGAGGGATGGCAAGGGAAGGAGGAAACAGAGAACTGACACCTTTGGAACCACAGAATGTGTTCAACGCAGACTCTCTCAAGGGCATAAGTTATTGTGAACGTTGTTGCCAATCACTGCTCAACAGCCCTGCTAGATTTTGTATGATGCTGAATTATTATGCAGACTAATTCCACCGAGTTGAGACCCACCCATGCTTGTTACACTTGTATTTATTGAAACTGTGGATTCTTGCCCGTGCAGCCCCCCTGTATTTACTTTAAGCACTGATCACTTATCATTCATTCAGTATGGTTCTCGCCGCCCCTAGTACACATTCTGGTATGAATTGTAAAAAATAACCTGCTACAAATTGGTTGAATGTTTCTGTCAATGGTGCACACCAAGGCCAGCGTTAGCCAGCCGATGGGGCACCTGCCCGAAGGAGGAACGGGAGAGGAAATCACCAATTTGGGCTCTCAGAGCTAAGACACACGTATTGATTCTGTTGCACATTTTGCACTGGTTTATGGAGATTGTTTTCTTGGACGGATAGTGTAAAATAAACTTCTCTGTTCTATATCCTTCCTTCAGTGATGCGCGCTTTACTTCCTCCCCTGGAGTGTTGCCCGTTTTAACTACACTGACCAGTATGCACAGAAAGAACTGGCCAGGTATTGGTGCTCTTAGGTGAACCCACCTGGAAAGCTGGCAAAATGTCTGGCAGGTTTCTGTTATGAGGTGGCAAATCATGGCTCTTCTCTAAATCTTGAAGGGACTTTGGATTTATCATCCTATAAAATACATGCAGTGCTCTATTCAGGAATTCTTTCTTTCATTTTAAGTGAGAGGAAGAGATTGACAATTGTTCAGCAGTTCAAGTTCTCTGTCCTGATTTTACTAATTTTCTGTCAAGAACATGCAGACTTCCCCAAAGCTGACTCCCTAAAAGAGAGAGTAACCCATTATTGTAATAAGCCACATTCTTACCTGCATGACTTCTGAAAATAATTACTCAGATCTAAAAGGAAACCAAGTTTAGTGAACAAGCCAGGTTTCCACCTGAAGCAACAGAGTTCATTTATAGGAACCAGAAGAAAAATTGCCAATAAGGCACAGCACCAACTTTTATTTAACTGTTTAAAACAATATATTCCCAGGTTGAAGAGAAAAGGTCCTTAGCTTTGTTTTGACTGTTGATATCTAAAAACACTGTGTTTGTGCATTTTATAGATACATGCTGAGCACAGATGGTATTGTCGTTATTCTGATTGGTGCTTACAAAGCATTAGATACTTTCACATCAAATATTTCATTATACTGGTCTCAATATGCTTTAGTCTTAGGCACAACATTTGATCTGAAGCTTGATTTTTTTTTTCTTTTCAGCATACTTTCTATGAAATCTTTAGAAATCATAGTTCATGCTAAATTTCCCAAAGAGAAAATGCTGGAATGGGGTAAAGTTCCCATTCATAACAATTGCCAACCTAGGAACTGGGAAGGTTTCCTATAGGAGATGAGAATTTGGCTTATTTTCTGCCCAGATCCCTGCCGTGCATGATTGTGTCTTGAATTGTCGACCACAAATGTGGTTCTAAATAAGCTGGGTCTTCAAAGATGCAAAAGTGCCCATATTGTTATTTTCACTGCTTCCACTGTTCTGGTATTTATTTGGGAAGGGTTAGGGTGGGTTTGAGGGAAGAACTTTTATTCCATATCTCATACCTGACAGTAACGCCAGAGAATGCTCTTCAGCAGTTTTCTGGAGTATGCTTATTTCAGTTAACTCCCCAGGCTGTGTTCTTAAACATGAAGGGGTGAGGGAAGGTAGATACTGGTTTGCACTTCTTCCTCAGCACATCCTAATTGACCCCACAGGGAGGAACTGCCAGAACGTCCTCTTTTTTCTGGAAAGTATATTCCTTGGCCTGCTGGGAACACAGCTAGCACACATACCCTTTAGGTGGCATTGGATGTACTGAGAGTTTCCAGACGACCTTGCCCCCTTCTGAAGAAAAGTGCCAGCCCTACCTTTCTAGGTGTAGTGCACTTTTGTAGGTATACATTTGTTTGTTTGTTATCTACCTTCAAAGAGATCTGGCTGGAGGATAGGTGGGTGAAGGCTGCTGATTGTTTTCCTAAGTCTGTTGCTCCAGATGCTTATAGATTACAGTCATAAATTTGGGATGCTAGAGATTGGAGACTGTATAGATCTCAGGCAGCAAATCTGAACTCACTTTAAGTACACAGGCGTCAAAGAAAAGCCTGAATGTTTAAAAATGGGGGAGGGGTGGTAAAATTATAAGGTCCAGAAGGTTTTCAGTTGTGGTATATAAAATAGGAATAACATCCAACTTGCCATAAATGTAATAACATGTAGCCTTTGAGTTTTACCTAATTGGTCATGAAAGTATTCAGATTGTTGGGAGAAATTGGAAGTGGGAAATTGGTGGTGGTGATGCTCTGAGAGTTATTTATTTTCACCTTTTCAAAATAGGATAATTGTCCAGGCTAATTATCCAATTATTCTGACCCATTTCACTCAGCTTTTTTGAAGTAGATAGGATATTTCCATGTTGATTTTGGGGTAGGCTCATACTAATTAATGAATCTCATTTATTTTTATATTCTCTGAAATGACTGTTCAACACACATACACACACACATACACACACAAACCACACACACACTCACACACCGTCTATCTGACACCAAGATTCTGTGTGAAAACAATCCAGTGGATCTTTGAAAACTTTACAAATATCCAGCTGTCTGTTATGATACAACTTCAGGAGGAATAAAGCGGGTTCATCCAATGTTTCTCTGATAAATAAAAAGCCATGTGTCCATTGCATCATCCTCCAGAGATGTGGGGTGCTAAGATGCCGAAAAAGTCAGGCACTGAAGCCATGGACAAGCAGAGGATTAGCAACATGCATAAGATAAATTATGTGATCCCCCAGAAGTGATTTCACATTGAGCTTCCTGCTTAGTTTTGAAACATAGGGAAAAGCAGTAAAACACCAAAATCTCTCAGATGGCTTCCTGCTGCACTTAGAACATTTATTTCCTTAATAAATTGTGGCTAGTAGTCGTGTTAATTTTTTACTGAACTTCAATTTAGCAATCAAGTTGTAAAGATTTTATTTTTTTAAGTTTATTTATTTATTTTGAGAGAGACAGAGACAGTGTGAGTGGGGGAGGGGCAGATGGAGGAAGAGAGAATCCCAAGCAGGCTCTGTGCTGCCAGTGTAGAGGCTTACGTGGGGCTCAAACACAGGAACCATGAGTTCATGATTCAAGTAGAAACCAAGAGTTAGGCACTTAACTAACTGTGCCACCCAGGCGCCCCAAGATTTTAAATGTGGTGAATAGTCATTATTACTACTCATTTTGGTTTTGATCTTTGTTTTTGCAATAGGAAGAAGAGAAGGGAAGATTTAGACAATGCTGGCAGCAGGATTGTGGGATCAAGCCCCACATTAGGCGCTGCTGAACATGGAACTTGCTTAAGATTCTCTCTCTCTCTCTCTCTCTCTCTCTCTGCTGCTGCTTACATGTTCTCTCTCTCTCAAATAAAAAGATTTAAAAAATAAGACAATGTTAGTATATAGGCCATGTAAGGATTTTCTGCTGCAATTAACTTAACATAAATGTATGCATATATACATATATCACATTTCGTCTTTATGTAACTTCAAACTTACTCTACTTACCAAACACTGAATTTGGTGATATCACATCTTATGGTTTGTTGAGACAATTAATACAATAACTGCTTCCAGAAATCTGCATACAAAACTTGGAATGAAGGGTGATGAGAAATGTCATGATCCTCGCTGTTGCTTTGAATTCTGAGCCATGCCCACAGGTCATTGCTAAAAACAGATGCACCTGTGCACAAAGGTGCTTTCAGCAGAAAATGAATACTTTTAAATTTTTGCAGAAAAAAAAATGGTGTACTCTACTCGGTTTTGTATCTTCCTTTTTGATACATGAATCAGATGTTTCATGTCCCTTCCAGGCTTGATGCAGGATGATACATTCAGATGCTCTGTCCGTCATCAGTTCTTTATCTACCAATGGATTTGAACCAAAATTTCCTTTAGTTTCAGGAAAATACAGGTTTAAGAAAAAACTGTTCCAGAATAGGTAAAAATTTATTGTGTTATCAGGTTGAGTTGTTCCCTCCAGTTGCTTAAACATGACTCTACTCAACTTCATGTGTGAGAAAATGCATTTACCTGCATTTACTTATTGTCTAAAATCAGGTTTCCCAAATGTAAGCATACATACATCAGAATTACTTGGAGACGTTTAAATACAGATTTCTTGTTCAGTAGGTGAAAGAATTTGCATTTCTCACCAATGCCCAGATGCTACCACTGCTAGGCCTGGGTCCTACTTTGAGAACCATGGGTGTAAATAATGTCCTTTGTCCAGAAAGCCTATACCAACCTCTACCGATATCACTGGCATGTAGCTTATAGAAAACACACATGCTTGCACACACACACACACACACACACACACACACACACACACACACACATTCTGTTTCTTTCATTCAAATTTCTTTTTTCTTTCTATTTCCACTGAGATCTACACATGGCCAAAAGTAGAAAAAGAAATTTGGTGAACTCTTCATAATCTACATTCTCTGCCATCCTATAGCCTGTTTGCTCCCAGACAAAAACAACTTTTAAATTAAAACCAAACCAGGGATGCCTGGGTGGCTCAGTCAGTTAAGTGTCCTACTTCACCTCAGATCATGATCTCGTGGTCTGTAGGTTTCAGCCCGGTATTGGGCTCTGTGCTGACAGCTCAGAGCCTGGAGCCTGCTTCAGATTCTGTGTGTCTCTCTCTCTCTCTGCCTCTTCCCTGCTCACACTCTGTCTCTGTATCTCTCAAAAACAAACATTAAAAATATATTTTAAAAAACAGATCAGGGAAGCCTGGGTGGCTCAGTTGGTTAGGTGTCTGACTCTTGATTTCAGCTCAGGTCATCATCTCACAGTGCATGAGATGAAGACCCGTGTTGGGCTCTGTGCTGACAGCATGGAGTCTACTTGGAATTCTCTCTCTCCCTCTCTCTCTGCCCCTCTCCAACTTGCTCTTTCTCTCTCTCTCTCTCTCTCAAAATAAATAAATACACATTAAAAAATTTAAACATAAAACCAAACCAGATCAGAGCTAATGATTTTTTTAAAATTCTTTTAATGTTTATTTATTTTTGAGAAAGAGAAGGGGAGGGACAGAGAGAAGGAGACACAGAATCCAAAGCAGTTTCCAGGCTCCAAGCTGTCAGCACAGATGATGCGGGGCTGGAGCCCACAAACTGTGAGATCATGACCTGAGCTGAAGTTGGAAGTTTAACCAACTGAGCTACCCAGGTGCCCCCAGAGTTAATGATTTAAGATAAGATGAGGGAAAGCCAAGATTCTGGGTGGAGTTGTTAGCTCGGTAGAAATGGATGCAGGCAATGACCAATTCATTCAAGGTGGAAAAGTTTTAGTTATAAACTCTAACAAAAGAAACTAATGGTGAGTACAAGAGAAATTTCCTACACCTGAACTCCAATTCACACATTACGACCAGGTACAGCTAACTTTTTAATCTAAAAAGGTTATTTTGGTGCAAATCTATCTGACAAAGATGTCATGCCACAGAAAAAAATAAAAAGGTTTATACCAGAGTAGGCCTTCAAGGCCCCCAGTCCTGCAATTCACACATCCCTACTTCACACTCTTTCTTAAGAAACCAGAGTAGAACATTGCCAGCCACACACCTCCTACCTGGGACACAGAAACCTGCATGCAGAGGTTGTGACCCCAGGGAGCATCCACATGGGAAATGACTGTGACTCCCAGGTAAGGGACAGGTGCAGGCTTGGTGTGTGCCTAGGGCTAGACCTTAATTCAGGCATGGACTTTTGGCTCATCTACAAGAACCTCAGGGGACACACTGTGCTCTAAATTGACATGGTGAAAGCTACATTTTTATATCCACTAAAAGTTTTGCTCAGAGTCAGGAAGTGGGTTTAGATATTGGTATGCATAATCAGGATGGGAGGCCAGGAGGAAGGGCAAAGTCTTCCTTTCCAGAAAGAAAACATTTTATGCTAGTCTATACCAGCTTGGGGGCAGTCGGCCCAAAAGCAAAGAGATGTTTTCATTACTCTGTAAATCTCTCCATGCACTAGGAAGCCACAGTCAGGTTCTCTTCCTAGAGGCGGTGTCACCAATCATGAAGTATTCTTCTGAGGGTAGCATGGCTAATGTGAGACCCATCCGTGTCATGTTACAGCTGAATGTGAAGTTTCCTGTTTCTTGAATGCAAAGACCCCTCAGTAATGGGAGCAGCTCTTTTTTTTTCTTTATTTTAATGTTTATTCATTTTTGAGAGACAGAAACAGAGCATGAGTGGGGGAAGGGCAGATGAGAGGGAGGCACAGAATCCGAAGCAGTCTCCAGACTCAGCTGTCAGCACAGAGCCTGATGCGGGGCTTGAACTCACAAACCATGAGATCATGACCTGAGCTGAAGTCGAATGCTTAACCAGCTGAGTTACCCAGGCACCCCAGAGGCAGCTCTTTACACTTCTAAGCAGAATTTAATCTGCTACCTAAATATTAACAACACATCTTAGGAGGAAAAACAAGAGGTTTGAATATGTAAAAGTGATCCCATGCCAAGAAATTCACTCATCTGTTATAAATGAGGCAAAGTTCTGTTATAGATGAAACAAAGCAATCCATTGGAGGCACTGGTTTTTAATGTTCTTTGGATGAACATGGTAACTGAATTGTTTACATTATTCCCAGAAGGAATCTAATATAATTCCAAATTTTAAACTGCATTTTAGTATTTGTTTCAGAAAGAAACTATGTCCCATTAGTATTTTAACATGTGTTGACTGGCTAAACAGAAAGTTTCACACTTTATGTATATGAATCCTGGAACAAGATAGCCTTTTAGGATGAATGGTAAGCTTTCCCCTGTACCTTGTCAGGGAAATTGATGTCACGCATCACCATTACTTCTGAGAGCTTCCAATTTTGACTCAGTGGTCTGGAAAACAATGAGGACCCATCAGAAATACTGCCTGGTCCCTCTTTCTTATCCTGGGCTTCACAACTATCAATGGTCCTGACATTTCTTCACATCACAGACTGTCTGGCCTGCTGTCACTTTTGCTGGCTTGAAGGCAGCCAGAGGTGGGTTCCCCGGAGGTTCTCATTGCCAACTGAGCAGTAATGGGACATATACCATCAGAAACTCTAGAACAGGGAGGGGAGGTCAAAGCGTAACCACAGGTTATGTTTACCTGCATAACCACAGACTCTGTGATATATGGATTAAAAAGTGGGAACATTTCCTTCTTTTAAAATTGCATTATAGTTGACATATAAATTATATTAGTTTCAGGTGTGCAAAATAGTGATTCTCTCTCTGTATATACATTACAAAGTGATCACCACAATAAATATAGCTACCATCTGTCACTGTAAAAAGTTGTTACATATCATTAACTACATTCTGTATGCTGTCCATTATATCCTCATGTCTAAAAACAGGGAACATTTCTAACCGGACTTTCAAACTGTAGATAATGACATGGTGGCCATAATAGTATCCTTCTTCCTGTGAAAGCCATAATTCAGAGAAGCCAGCAAGGACTAGACCCAAGGGCAGAAGTCCTGGCCTGGCCTGTCACATGGACATCTGAATTTCTCCCAAATGACTGTGATTCCATGATTGCATGGTCACTAAGGTCCCCATCAGCTCAAACATTCTAAAATTTAAATTTTTTTTTAAATTTCATTTTTTATTTTAAGAGACAGAGTATGAGTTGGGGAGGGGCAGAGAGAGAGGGAGACAGAATCTGAAGCAGACTCCAGGCTTATAGCTGTCAGCACAGAGCCCGACATGGGGCTCGAACCCAAGAACTGCGAGATCATGACCTGAGCTGAAGTCAGACGCCCAACCAGCTGAGCCACCCAGGTGCCCCTAAATTTTTTAACGTTCTATTTATTTTTGAGAGAGAGAGACAGCACGAGTGGAGGAGGGGCAGAGAAAGAGGGACACAAAAAATCCAAAGCAGGCTCCAGGCTCTGAGCTGTTAGCACAGAGCCCCATGCAGGGCTCAAACCCACAGGCCGAGATCGTGACCTGATCTGAAGCTGATGCTTAACTGACTGAACCACCCACGTGCCCCTCAGATGTTCTATTAATTGAGACCAGAGAAAAGATGATTCCCCTCTTGAAATCAATATGTATATGATGGAAATACAGCAAGTCTGGCATGAGTGGCAGATAAAAGAGTTTGCAAGTTATTCTGGTCCACAGTCCCCTGTAATTAGAATTCCATCTTTACTGTTGTTGGGATTTTTTTTTAACGTATATAATTTGGACAGTACCTGTTAGAAAAATCAAATGTCTTTGACAAAGTCTCATCCCTTGTCATGCTCAGAAAGAAGTTTTAGGGTTTCAGAGACTAAGAACATATCCATTTTAAAGGAACAATGGCATTTCTGCTTTTTGTGGCAACAGATGAGAAATACATTTATCCTTTCTGGGCATCAAATGTAGTGTGAGTTCCGGACGTACAAAAAACCTCCCAAGCATCTACCATCTGGGGGAACAAGGAGTTCCACAGGATGCAGGGATCTTCTGGGCTATAGAAAGCCATGGGCAGCCAAGCCAAGACTTGATGAGTGGCTCTGAGTAGATAACATGTGTCATAACTTTCCAGTAGGGCTCGTGGAAAGTGCCCAACCTCAGTCTTCTGGCTTGGAGATGAGGCCAGGCATCTTTAATCAGGTCATTTTAACATACATCAGGGTTGGAGAACTCATCACATAGTTGACTTCCCTTGTGCATGTAAGTCAATCTGGAGACAGAGTCTATTTTAAGTAAATAGTTACAATATGTAGAATGGAGAAAATAGTGCAATCATTGTGATTATAGGTTATTAATTTTCTTATATGTCTTATGACCATCAGAAGGTCAGAGTCACTTTTTGTCTGTGCTTATACTTACAATTCATTTTTTGATGTAGCACAATGACAAAATTGGGAAGGTGGTTCCATCCATGTCTCAGTGAAAGGGGTGTCAATGGGGCAACAGATACACGAGAGTATCTTTAGAGAGATACTGATAGGTGTAAGAATTGTATTAACATAAACAAGCTATACTTCCCCCACTTTACTTCTGTAAATGAGGCAGGTGTCACTTTGGGGCCCTTGAAGCAAAGAAATGTCAAAAGGATGCTCAGTCTACCTTCAGCGGCGGCAAAACATCTATTCTTGCTGGCATGTTATTACATGTTTTGGACTGTCAGGTGTTTCTACATGTGGTTCAGAACCAGGGCCCATGAAAGTATAATCAGACCATTTATGATATTGGTGCAGATCCAAAAAGAAATGCATGTTCCATAGGTTTTTGCTACGCAAAGTGTGGGTGGACCTTGAACTAGCATCGTTGACTAGAAAGATTTTTAGAATTCTTACGGAACAGCATTGTTAGGTAGAACTTTTCTGTAGGAATAGAAATGGCTTACATCTTTGCCATCCAATAGGGTAGCTGTTGGACACACATAGCTGTCGAGTACTTAAAAGGTGGCTTGTGCAACCAGGAATAAAATGTTTAATTAATTTAGTTTTACATTTTAAGAACACAGATAAATAGTGGTTGCAGTATAGGGCAGAGCAGGTAAGGAATTATTAAGGGGCTTACTTGGCAGACAAAGATCACAGTTTCTTCCATAGTAATAGAGAAGGTGCTTCTTTGGCTTTGCCCTTGGTCATAAGTCCCACTGTCCTAAAATAGGAGGTATGTCTTAGAGCAACCATTCTCAAAGCCTGGTTGCTGGACCAGCAGAATCAGCAGCATCTGGGGGCTGGTTAGAAATGTAGGATCTCAGGCCCCACCCAGACCTTCTGAATAGGAATCTGCATTTAAGCAGGTCCCCAGTTGATTTATACAGACATTGAGAAGTATGAGTTTGAGATGCTCTGCATATAGACATCTGCCTTCCCTCCAGAAGACACATAGTCATTTGCACAGATACCCTCTATATTGTCACTGGTATCAGTGTATGCTATAAGAATTGTCAGCTGGGAGGGGGACCCAGGTGACTAGCTGGTTAAGCCTCCAACTCTTGATTTCAGCTCAGGCCGTGATCTCACGGTTCGTGAGTTCAAGCCCAACATCAGCAAGGAGCCTGCTTAGAATTCTCTCTTTCCCCCTCACTCTCTGCCCTTCTCCCCCCCCCCCACCATAAACAAACAAACATTAAAAAAAAAGAATTGACAATTGGAAGTAAGCACATTATATGGAGAACAAAACATTTGCAGTTGGGGATGGATTGGTAAATTTGGAGGACAGAAGAGATATGTTTTAGTTCCAGTAAGCTGGGGGGTAAAGGAGTAACTGCAGAGAATTCAATGGAAAGGCCAAGATCTAACTCAAGGGGTATCTCACCACATCTTAAAATTCATCCTACTCTTCTGAACCACCACTTGGGTGGTTCAGTTGGTTAAGCATTCGACTTCAGCTCAGGTCATGATCTTGCATTTCATGGCTTCGAGCCCCGTTCTCCGATGACAGCTCAGAACCTAGAGTCTGCTTCGGATTCTGTGTCTCACTATCTCTCTGTCCCTCTTCTGCTCACTCGCTCTCTGTCTTTCTCTCAAAAATAAATAAACACTTAAAAAGTCACCCTACTCTTTTGATGGGGACTCACAGTGGATATGCTGCCAGATATCTTAATATTGGAAATTCCTGCATTGTACTGATTGACTAAACAGGCCTGTCTTCTTTCTATAATGAAATTGGGTACCAATTCTATTTTCTACCTTCTGACATCCCACAAGATTTGCTTCACTTGCAAGAGGAGAGATTTCTCCTTTGAAGCCATTTTAAAAAACCCTCATCCATCAAAATCATTGCATTTAGCAAAAGGGGGCAGAAAATAGAACAAGAAGGAGAGTGGTTTATGTAACAGCAATTTTCTGTAATAAGTGTGGGGACAGGTCCCACTGGGAGGACATTTAGACTGTAGTTTTTGAAATGAAAATTGGGCCCCAGCTGGATAGTGGTAAGGTTCGAAGCCAGGAGCCAGCACAGCCAGGAAGTGGAGTAGCAGATGACTCAGCCCACAGGGCATGGGAGGTTGGGATGATTGCTTCACCCAGGGGAGCACCAATAGTCATCTGTTGTGTTGGTGGTGGTGTGTAGTCATCTCCGTGTGAACGAGAATAAAAATCAGTCCTTTCGCAGCTCATGAGAGTCATTTAATTGCAGTTCTGCAGGCCAAAATCTGGATATTTAGCACCAACATCCCCTAAACCTTCCTTAGGGTGGAATTTTCCTTGCCTGTGGGACCTCTTGTCCCATACTCGTTTCTTCACTTAGTACCCCCAATCCAAATATAAAACTAAACAATGGGGAATTGGTTTTAAATGCCTCTCTCACAGTTCTTCAGGCCATTCCAGTGCCTTAGAAATCAGATTCAATTATTTGATATTAACATTCATCTCCCCTCCTCCCCTCCTTATACAAAAGCTATTTTTTAAAAGCCATCATTACAGAATTTCATTTGCAGATAATCATAAGATGAAAACAAATGAGGTATTTTATTCTGGCATTTGATGTGATTCTGCCCACATATAAAAGCAAAGCATTTGAGGGGATTTGATCCATGACCTCCTTTCAGGACCTACAAGGTTCTTGCACGAGAAAACACACCACTAGTACTTTGATAAATTCTTATATTTCCACTGCTAAAAACGAGGGTACAGATAAAAAGTCCAAATATGTATCAAAGTATCCATTCCAAAAGTTTTTCAAAATTATTATCCTGCAAAAATAAAATAAGGGAATAAATATAGGTTGAAGAAGTATTAACTCACTAACATGGGACCCAGTAAGAGGGTAAAGCTGGTCTTAAGTGTAGGAGAGGATCTGGGAACTTGAAGCTATACCCAAACTGCTAGATACAAGACTGGCTCATGAGCCCCAGGGCAACCAGACCATAACCTATGGTGATCTTTTTTTACCTGAACAAAGTTATTTACCTTTCTCAAACAAGACCCATAAGTTAACATTCTGAGCCCTTAATCAATAACAGTGAGCAAAGGTGCATTCCCCTACTGAATTCCCGAGTGGACGTGTTGAACAATGTTGCAGTATGGCATTGAAAGGACAAGCAAGCCTTAACCCTAACCCTCTCTTGGCCTTATTTTCAAGTGCTGAATAATTTCATGGAACTCCAGTTGGTTTCCATTGAAATCACTCACTTACAGTTGCATGTTCACAAGTGATTTTGCTAAACCGGGTTGAAATCCCTCTAGTTTCCTAGCATTTTCATTAAAAGCATTACCTTTTCCCTTCCTAAAATGCCCCCTAGTCCTTAACCCAAACATGGTATTAATTCAAAGGAACTTAAAGCACTTGCTAGATTCCTCTCACCTGTACACATGACTTTTTCTGTACTCTGCAGTGCCCACATTTCATTCAAGGCAGAAAGAAAGCATAGCAGGAAACATTCAGCTCGGCATGATCTATGGGCCAGTGAGAAATGAAGCAGAAACATTTTACTGGGTTGAATTAAAAGTTCTTCTCTCTCTGGTGGCACAGTCGTTTAAGCATCTGGCTCTTGACTTCAGCTCAGGTCATGATCCCACAGTTCATGGGTTCAAGCCCTGTGTTGGGATATGTGATGACAGCATGGAGCCTGCTCAGGATTCTCTCTGTCTCTGCCCCTCCCCTGCTCATGTGTGTCTTCTCTCTCTTTCTCTCTCAAAATAAATTTTTAAAAAAACTTTTAAAAAAGTTATTCTCTCTCTGAGTTAATACATGCATGAAACAGTGTAAAATTGGAATGTTCACTTGATTTAGTGTTACTTTCTATTTGTGGTAGACTCTACAGTTTTAAAAAAGAAACAAATTAAAGAATTATGAAAGTAAAAGTCCATTCTCCAATAATATTTTATTCTCAAAGAAATTTTTCACTCAAAAGTAAGATAAAGTAAGAGGCAAACTGGTTTGTCTTTTTAAGAGAGATTAATTTTTTCATTTTTATGTAAATATGATGTCCCTATATTTGTTTTTGCCATTTATTATAGAGAACTATTGTGTTTATCACTCTCTTTCCACTTGGATGCATTAATTAGGAGCTTGGGAGCATGTATTTTTCCATTTTTTAGAAATCTAAGTATTCATAAACCAGTCTTCCAGTATTTGAAAAGATTGTGGCTATTGGTAAACCTAGGGAAATTTCTCAACAATGTGGTTTAAAGAATAACAAGATGCATCACATTTTACTATCTGCATTGTCTTTTAATTTACTTTGATAATTATTGATTCAACTGTGTCCCTTCGCCCCACCCCACCCCCGACCCTCAAAACATATGTTCAAGTCCTATCGTCTGCTACCTATGAATGTGAGCTTATTTGGAGAGAATCGTCACAGTTATAAACAAGTTAAGATGAGACCATATTAGATTCACGTGGGCCCTAATCCAATGACTGATGTCCTGATAAGAGGGAAATTGGGACAAAAACACACAGGGAGAATGCTGTATGACCACAGAGGCACAGCTGGAGTTATGTTGCCACAAGACAGGAAATGCCAAGGACTACCAACAGTCTCCAGAAAGCTGAGAGATTGTCATGGAATGGATTCTCCCTTGAGCCCCCGAGAAGGAACCAATCCAGATTACTTTCAGACTTCTGGCCTCCAGAGCTGGGGGAGAATAAATATCTGTGTTGATTTCCGCCACTCAGTTTGTGGTCATTTGTTATGGCAACCCTAGGAAGCCAATTCCATGATGATTCAGTTAGCAACACAAAAATAATACCAGGTTTGTAAGCACACTAGGTCTCTTTGATTGGATCTTGACCAGTTACAGGAAAAAGTTGTAACTGTTGGTAATGAGGGACAATTGCACAAAGCTGTTTAAGTTTTCCGTGTCCTTTTCCAGGTGGGGCCATAGTACAAACAGGACAAATAGGACTCTTCCAATTTTGCCTCCTCTGAAACAGTGTTTCTATGGGATATCCATTCCAGGTGACCCTTGGAGATGTCAAGGCCACAGGATCATCGCCCAGCACCTACACCTTCCCCACCAAGTCCTGAAGATGGGAACAGATCCACCCGTGATTCTGCCAGAGGTAGTGGCTGGCCATGGGTTTATGGGATGAGGCTTAGACACCAAGTGCTGGGGGTAGAGGTGGGAGATACCATCTAATGAAGATGGGATACATATGAGAGATCAAGACTTCCACAGCTTCTGCTCCCATTTGCCCTTATGTGGGTGGGCTGAGAGCCCCAGACAGAGGGTGGGCAGAAGGTGGAAGAGGGTTCTCCCTATGAAGATAGGGACCTCCTACAGAGATAAGTAGTCAGAGCTCCTTTGGAAGGGGCAGAGGCTGAGCCTAGGGCCAGGGTGGGATGGTAGCCAACAACCTCAGGATGAATGGGATGATCACAGTCCCAGTCTTCAGATGGACATCTGGAAGGCTAGTAGCAACACAGACCATGTGGCTACTGAAGTATGCAATGGCCACTTATCACTCTGCTGTGCTAAACATCCACCCAACAGGGCTTTTACCTTGAGGGAACCATTGTCCTCAGCAATGATTTGCCTTCATTAGCCATGGTTTTGGAGGCCAGCAAAAGATCCTGGCATATGTTTTTCTTGGAGACACAAGCACACCAGACCTGCCCTCACGGGAGACCAGTGGGGAAAATGAAGTAGTAGTCAATCCCAGGTTCTGCCATCACTGCCCCACTCAGCAGCCTTGCGGGTATATTCCGGAGGCATACAGGCCAAGGGTGGCATTTTTATTGACATCTGCTGAGATGTGCTCTCTTTTTCTGCTTTTCTTCATTGATTCATGCAGGTCTCTGCTGCCATCTGGGAGGTGTGATAATCCCATGGATCTGTCTTAGGTCTGTGTGCCTCTATCTCCTCATAGATATTTCTTTTTCTCCCACCTCATGTTGAGTGAAGGACTCGGGACACTTCCCACTTTGTTGTAGAGAGGATACAGAGTTCCTTCTACTCTCTGGTGTCATCATCCTATATAACAGGGAATCTTTGATGCTTCCTCATCACAGCCTGGATGAATCAGGGAGCAAGGCATTTACACCTTTCCATCAGAAAGCTTACAGTTACATGATGCCCAGTCAGAACTATCTGGGATTGGTTCTTCATTCAGATGAGTAACATCAACTCTAGGTTCAGAGTGCATTTTATGTGCCAAACACAAGGCACCCTGGAATAGAAGAATTGTTAGGTGTTTCCACTGACCAGCCTCATTCCAGAAGTATTGGACACTTAGAGCTCATATAGTGACTAAACAAACAAACAAAAGCAGAAACAGACCCATAAATAAAGAGAACAAGCTGATGGTTTACCAGAGGGGAAGGGATGGGGGGATGGGCAAAATGGGCAAAGGCAAGTGGGCAGTACCGGCTTCCCATCATGGAATGAGCAAATCACAGGGATGAAAGACACAGCATAGAGAATATAGTCAGTGGTATTATAATAGTATTGTATGGTGACAGGTGGTCTCCCCTTGTGGTGAGCATAGCACAACATATAGATTTGTTCAATCGCTATTTCCATCCTTCACTTAATACTTCGAATAAACAGGAGCTAATGGAAACAATCCATAAGATTTTGAAATATTTCCAATAATTTCTATTCACTAGAAAAGTGATGTCATAGCTTCCTTAAGAGCAGAATATATGAAAGACACCTGATGTTACTTCTTCAGGCCACAGTGACCATTATGAAAGCCAGTTTCCCCACGATATAAGTCAAGACCCCCAGATCCTTCTGTAGTCTAGAGTCCCTCTTTCCTTTAATATCCAATTAACATGTCTGGAAGTAGAGTTCCACATGGCAATCTAATTACACACATTTACCTGCCTTTTCTCCCCACGTCCTCCTAAAATGAAAATAAATGGGTGCAAAAGGAATTAAATCCATGACAACAAAGAGATCTGTATGACCTTTATCAGAAAATTTGAGCCAATGATAAATTTAATAAAGACAAAAGCAGATAAGGGATACTGGTGGATAAAACAAAGCAATGAAGGAAAGATCTAGCCCCAGACATGTTCCCATGAATTTACAACTTGGAAGATAAAGAACACTTTGCAGAGGAAAAGAGATCAATTTTTAGAAGAAGGAGATTCAGACTAACGGCATCGGGTAGATCTCTTTTCAACAACACCAGATGGTAGAACACAATGAATAAATGCCTTCAAATGAAGAGGAGAAACTATTTTGAGCCTAAATTGCCACTGTTAATCAAAATATCCATTAAGCATCAGGGTAAATTAAGTATGTCTTCAGGCATACACAGAGTCTGAAAGTTAGCTTTCCAGAGCATTTCCTGAGATAAAATGAGGGCAAAAACAAAGAAAGAAGACCTAAGACCTAGAAAACAGTGGAACTACCCTAGAAGTACAGAGTGAAAGAGCCTTGGAACTGTAGTTCCCAACAGATCTAGAAAATAACCAACTCAAAGTAGAGCAGAAATGCAGAAGTCTCTGTAAGCGTGTTTTCAGAGAGAAAGTGGATTCCCTGCAGGAGTTGGTGTAATCAAAAGTCTGAATATTTCTGAAGATCTGTGATGGTAAATGTGTTCTATTGACAACACAAACAATAAAAAATAAAAAAGAAAGGGAGGGAGGGAGGGAAGAAGGAAGGAAGGAAATAAGGAGAGAGGGAAGGAAAATTAGAAACATTGGTAAGGAAAGAACCATTTAAAGAAATAAAGGTTCAAATATGAAGCCAGCTGAAATATAGCATGATCATGATTTTCAGGAATGGAAGGGGGGGCAAGATGAAAATTCACTTGACTTTGATGCTAGAAACATCTTCCTTTAAATGTCACAGGAATGATGCCATTTGATTCATAGAGAAGGAAAATAAATCTTAGCCCATTAGGAGGCTGCAGAGTGAACCCTGCTTATTGTGATGTTAATGTGGTTTCTTGTTCAGATTTTAGAATCAACCTGTACACAAGGAATGGAAGACTGAATTATGATTACAAAGCAGAATGCACAAGCAATAATAAAAATGTATCTGATAGAGATGATGGAGGGAAAATTTCTATCCCAGAGGTAGTCAGAAAAGGTCTCTCCTCTGTGCAACCCCTCCTCTCCTATGTCTGCTGAGTTATGTTGTCTGTTGCTCGAGAGGCCTTGCACCATTTCTGCTCCACACCTTTGGCCTTGTCTCCCTCTCTCTGCCTCCAGCCTAGCTGAGTCTGCTCTCAGGCTCCAGATCACGTTTCAACTTCCCAGGGCTGTCTCCTTTGGCAACCCCAGTCTACGGTGATCTCACTGTACATTTGGGAACTTCTTTACAGACTCAAACTGACTTACCAGAGAGAGGATTTGAAGAATGGTCTCTTCATACTACTTATAAAATCAAAACACATGCAAAATGTGGTAGCAAAGGGAAATTTCAACTGTTCATTTGGAAAACATTCCTAAAAGCAAGGAGCCTGGTTTATCTTTGGATTCACATTCTTAATTATTTTCAACTTTTGGAGCAAAAGCAATACAGATCCTTGTGCTCTGGCCTACGTCTTTCATTAATTACATTGAAACTGGGCACTTGCCCCTTTCCTTACCAAGAGGAGGGAAGGACCAAGCGTCTTTCCCTGCAAGCAGCTTGCTATCTGGATGTAAAATCAGTGGTTCTCTTCCTCAGCTGTGTGCTGGCATCACCTGGGGAGCTTTGAAAAGTCTGATTCCCCGGGAAACACTCGACATTAATTATATCAGCATCCTGGAGATGGAAGCCTGGTCGTGCGTGCGTGTGTGTGTGTGTGTGTGTGTGTGTGTTTTAAACAGCTTCCCAGTGACTGCAATGTGCAGAAAGGCAAAGATCTGATTTACAGGCTACTGCTTTTAGAACAGTGACTCTTCTAGCACCTGGGCTACATGTTAGAATCTCCTGGTAGCTATAAAGTTGCTCATGCCTCATTCCACTCTAGAGACCCTAATTTAATAGGTAGGGGGTGAGACTAGGCATTAGGATTGTATAAAACTCTCCAGTAACTGTAATGTACAGCTACAGCTCAGACCCACTTGCCCAGGCATGTAACACAGAATTAATGCCAAAGAGGATTAGGTGAGAGATGTAGCAGGAGCTGGAGCCAGAGGGTGCTGACCATAGAGGAAGCAGCAGAAGCTCCTACTGCAGAAATCAGCCACAAAGCCTGCATATAGGTTTTAGAGGTTAACATAGCAGCACAGAAGCCTGCTAAGGTGAGGAGTTAGTATAAAGAGGGACACAGGGACCAATGGCCCTAGGGCATTTCTTCTTCCAGACTCTAGGGCCATCAAGCATAGCAAAGGGAAAATGGCTTTCTCCCAGTGCTGCTCCTCCTACTGGTTTGAAGGTGAAACTTGAGCAGGGATGTTGTCTGGTGGAAGCCAGTAAATGGTAGTGACCAGTAGTTGTTTTTCAGGACCTGGGGAGCTGTTCACAGGGCTCATCCTTTCCTAACGTGGTAGGAAGACTTCATGGGGGATGCAAAATGCCCCATGATCTACATCCTGAAGTTATGTCCTATAATCTTATCCTCTTCAGTTTGGGCAGGACCTGTGATTTGCTTCTAACCAATAGAATATGACAGGTTCTCATTCCTGTGATATATATATATATATATATATATATATATATATTCTATAATATATATATAATATATATAATATATAATTCTATATATAATGATACATATAATGTGATATATATATATAATGGCACATACATATATACATATGTATATATATACACACACACACACACATATATACATATATCCATCTTACCATAGTGCATTAGAGTGAGGGGCACTCTCTGCTGACCCTGATGGCACAAAATGCCATGTTGTGAATTGCCTGTGGAGAGGGCCACATGCTAGGGACCTGCAGACAGTTCTAGGAGCTGGAAGACCGAATGTACAAATGGACAATGGCAACAAATACACACAGAGAAACGAACAGTGGCCAGGCTGAGAGTAGAAATAAAACTGTGGCCCACAGGCTGCAGCAACCCACCAGGAAACCAACCCAGAATCTACAGTAACCAGCCTAGGAAGCCAGCCGCTGTTTATAAGGCAGACTTGTAAGAAGTCAGACTACCATCTCTAGCAACTGGTCCAGGAAGCCAAACAAAAACCCCTGTAATGATTGGTCCAAAATGACCAGAACTTGATTCATAACTGGCATCTTCTTAATTTTGTTCCTGTTTCCAACCTGGAACCAATCAGGAAAAGCCAAATATGTACCCCTGACCAGTCATATAGGACACTGCCTGCAAGTAAGCCCACCTCCAGCTTTCCTAGGCCAACAGCCTGCAAACAGAACACACCGGACCTGAAGCCTTCCTTTCCCCACTACAAATCTTTCCAACTCCTCTACCTGTATCTGAGTCTCCACTGAACACAAATAATGGTGGCCAGTTGCCTTTCTCTAGCAAGATCCAAATGGATGGCTTTTGCTTTTATTCTCACTTGGTTGGTCTTAATTTATTTCCAAAGAACTAAGAGCCCAGTCACACAGCTGCAAGGAAGTGAATTCTGCCAACAACCACAGGAGCGTAGAAGTGAACTTGGATGAGTTCAAAGGTCTCAGCTTAGGCCACAGCCCTGGCCAGTCCCTGAATTGTAGCCTTGTGAGACCCTAACGCAGAGAACATAGCCATGCTGTACCTAGACTCTTGACCCATGGAAACTGTATGATGATAAATGGATGCCATTTGAAGCTAGTATATTTGTGGTCACTTGTTATGTGGTAAGAGAAAAACAGTACACACATCCTTAAACTCTTGAGAAGCGATAAAGCCTGGAGCTAACCTTTGCCCTTTCTCCAATACACAGAACAATTAGAATAGTCAGTACCCTCAGAATGTTATGGACTCTCAGGCCAAAGTATCATATGTCTGAGGAGTACAACCTCCACAAAAGGTCAAAAGTGTAACAACATATACCACCTGAGGCAGAACTACTGAAATGACTATGGCAAAAATTTTAAGTAATCACGATAAATATATTAAGAATGTGAGGGAAGGAATTAGCCATATGAAAAAAGAATCAGAGACCGCACAAAAAGGAAACAAGTGAGAATGTTAGATGTGAAAGACTATTTTAATATGGAAAATGGATAGATGGGGTAAAGAACAGAGGGATATAGCCCAGGAGCCAATGTGTAGGAAGAGGTGATCCAGGACCTCTCTGAGAAGGCAGCTGAGGAATATGGGGAAGTTAAAAGGAATGGAAGACCGAAATCAACCCACTGAGCCAGGTCATAGGAGAGCCAAAGGAGAGGAGGAAAGACTTTAAATAACATCCTTAAATTCCCTATAATTAAAAAAGATGATAGTCTGCAGATATAAAGGGCACCAAGGATACTGTAGATAAGGAAAAACTCTTGGACCCACCATTATAGTGGAATTAAAAACACTGAAGGCAAAGCTATGATTTTTAAGCTTCCAGATTACCAAAGCAGATTGCCTTTGCTTCCTAGCTTCTTGCTCGCAATGGAAGAATTAAATTGACCTCAGACTTCTTAACAGCAATCTTAAACTTAATAGAATTATATTTTTGAGGTGTTAATAAATAGAACTGTGAACCTTGAACTTTATAACTAGGCAGCCTGTTGCTGAACTTTGAGGACATAATAAAAATATCTTCAGGCATAGAAAGTCTCCAAAAGTGTGTTCTGTGCCAAAGAGATGCAGATATGCAAAGGACCAGAGAGAAAACAGCTAGGGCAGAGGCCCTGGTGCCGGATCAGGTTCAGTGTGTTCAAGGAACAAAGGAACTACCAGAAGTTAAGTGGCAGGAGATGAGATTAAAGAGGGCCAGGGCCAGAGTGGGAGGACTCTGCGAGGCATGGGAAAGACTTGGATTTCATCTAAGGATAGTGGGTAGCCAGAAGGGTGAGCAGGGGAGTGATAGGATCCAATTTCCCGTCTACAGACACCATTCTGCTTGCTATGTGTAGAATAACCAGTAGGGGGCAGGAGTGGATGCCAGATTCCAGGCAGAAAGCTTCCTGCCTAGCATACTGATTATGGTGGCATGGCCTAGGTTGGTGGCAGTGGAGAAAAAACTAAAATGTAATCTAATTGTATCCAAATGTAACAAAGGAGGGGTATGTAGTAGAGCATGCCCAGTAGGCTCTACCTTCATAGCGCAAACTTATCCTCTATTCTATTAGAATTTCTGGCTGGCCCCAAAAATTAAGTCGACATCAGACAGATCAACACGAAAAAAACCATACAGATTTTATTTTACACTTACAGAGGAGCCTTCACAGGAAAATAAAGCCCCGATGTCGGTTAGGTCTCGATGCTTATATGTGAGGTTGAACAAACAGCAGTGATTGTGAACTAAGGGGAGTTGAAAAGGAAGAAAAGGCTATTTTCACGAGGTGGTCTGTACAGATTCTTCTTGGCCTCCACTCCCCATCTCTGATGATGACAATGTGTTTTTCCTCCTGGTCCCGGGAGGGCAGCGTTCACATGGGAATTCTGCAGTGTCCCGCTTTCAGGAAAAAAGGGGAAGGTCAAAGCATCCTCCTTGCTCCTTTGTCTTGCAAGTGCCTTTAACTCAAATTAGTATGTCACATGGATTACTTTGGAGGGATGCGTTCTTTTTTTTAAGTTTATTTATTTTGAGAGAGAGAGAGGGTGTACTAACAGGAGAGGGGCAGAGAGAGAGGGAGAGAGAGAATCCCAAGCAGGCTCAATCTCGCAACGGCGAGATCAGAACCTGAGCCAAAATCAAGAGTCAGGCGCTGAACCAGCTGAGCCACCCAGGTGCCCGTAGAGTGACATGCTCTGAGTCTTCTCAACAGCATACCTGGAATCCATCTGCTTACCTCTGTCTCAGTCGCTGTCTAATCACCATCTCCACGTTGTTCACAGTTCCTCACCTGGTGACTGCAAAGCTACCTTGCTAGTCTCCTTCCATTCATTGAGGTCTCTCTCCTTCCATCCTTTTCCCCTATGGATGCTTCTGTGGTCACTTACAAATGGAAACCAGATTGAGCCATTTCCACTTGAAACCTTCCCCAACTGTCCCTAAGCTTCGAACTCTAGCCTTGTGGCCTCCTCCCTGCTCCTTGAAGCTCACCTTAGCGCCTTGGTTCTGGCTATTCCTTCTGCTTGGACTGGATGGAACATTCTTTCCCAGAAATTCACCTGACTGGTCCCTCTTTTATCATTAGTTTCAGCTGACCATAGCCTTGTCAGGGAGGTCTTCTCTGATCACCCAAACAATGTAAGTCCTTGAGCAACTCTCACATTACTTTGGCCTGTTTTTATGGCATATACATGACCTGTATATCTTCATTTTTATGTGTTTGTATGTTTATTCTTTGTCACCCTCCATTAGATAGCAAGCACCTTGGGAGAAAGATTTATCTCTCATCATATATTCACAGTGCCTAGAAGAGTGCCTGCCACCCAGTAAATATTCACGATTCATGTGTTGAATAACTAGAGAATGAACCACTATGGTTAAAACAAGAAGTGTACTTTTCAAATATGGGAGACAAAGAAAGAGATAGAGTTCAGTTATTTTAACCAAAAAAGCATACAACTTAGGAAATGGCATGGTTTTATAAAACCCAAAAAGCATAAAACAAGGTGACAGAAATTAAACCAAATTTACCAGGCGGATTTAAAACTAAAATTCAATTATGCCATACGTTGCTCCAAAAGGATTCATCTAAAATAAAAAAGAGGATAGACAAAAATGCAGTGGTTGATTGCAAACACAAAGCAAGCAGAGGTCGTGATTGGAACTTCTGAATGAATCAAGGCAAACACATTTGAATGGGGCAAAGGAGGTTTATTATACTGATAGCTAAACAACCCACAGTGTGGATCTAGCATGAAAATGCTAGAATACAAATAACTGTAGATTGTAATAGATTGTATTGTAAATGTAAAAATAATTATAAATTCTTTTTATTATTTTTATTTTTTGAGAGAGAGAGAGAGAGAGAGAATGCAGGGGAGACGGGAATAGGGAGAGAGAGAATCCCAAGCAGGTTGCATATTCAGTGCAGAGCCCAATGCAGTGCTCAATCCCACGCCCCTGGGATCATGACCTGAACTGAAATCAAGAGTTGGACACTCAACAGAACTGAGCTACTCAAGAACCCCAGAATTGTAAATCTAAGAAAAATATCAGAACCCCAATTGAAGTAGAAGATCTTAACACATCTGCCCTAAGTCCATTATATACCAGAAGGGGAGTAGGGGAAAAAAGCAGGATATAAACTAGGAGACTAGCAAATAAGATAGTAAAAATAAATGATATGGTGAATTAGAATGAATATAAAAGATGAATTAACATTTAATTAATTGGTGTTCAGGTTCACTAATACAGTTTTGAACAATTACTATATGCTAGCTATAGAATTAGGTTGTGGGGGTGTTTAAACATGCCTTCTCTTCCGTAAATACAGAAATACTTTTCAAAATGGAGCATATACTAGGTCAGAAAAAACTATTAATTTCAAAGAGCAGAAATTATATAAACTACATTTTTGTCCACAGTGCAATAAATCTGGAAATCAATAACAAAAATTTAAAGAACAAAAACAAACTTCAACACTTGGAAATTTTTAATTGGTCTATACAATAAGGTCAAAGGAAAAATTAAAATATTAGGTAATTGTATGTAAGTTCGCCTTTACACTTATACCTTTCTCTGTGTATAAAATTTTATATACAACTTTAACACTATTTTGATTAACAAATATACCATTAAAAATTTTTTAAGTGTTTATTTATTCTTGAGTGATAGAGACAGAGTGGAGGAGGAGCAGAGAGACGGAGATACAGAATCTGAATCAGATTCCAGGCTCTGAGCTGTCAGCACAAAGCCCGACACAGGGCTTGAACCCACGAACTGTGAGATCATGACCTGAGCCAAAGTCGGACACTTAACCGACCGAGCCACTCAGGTGCCCCAGTAATAAACCATTTTAAACATTCGGTTCACAAAACTACAACTTGAAAAGTTAAAGTCCCAGTAATCCTACACTCCAGGGATAATCACTGATTTCCTTTTAGATTTAAGTAAACAAACATAGAATAAAAATATAAATAAAATATGCATCCCTGCCAAATGCTCTCTTCTGGGAAGACCCACCTCCCTCTATGTGCACTGCATCTTTCCAACACTAGGAATTGGTTAACTATCCAGGGATACTCTCTACTTGTCTCCCAGGGTGGCTACGGGCATGGACCAAAGTAATGTCACCCAGTTCCGAGGCAGACCAAGAATAAAGAATTGCCATAATTATTATGATAATTATTCTACAGCTCAGATCCTGGGTTACAAAAAAATGCTCTTTTCACATCATTTTAAGTGCATAAGACACCTCTACTTCTACCACAGAGAAGAGAAATTGCTGAGTTACCAGCTCTGGGAAATGCTCGCAGAACCAATGCTGCTTGGTTTACTTTAGAGGGGAAATAACTTCATTACAAGTGACATTTTTTTTGGCTAGCTGGTCTTCAGCTGACCAAAGTGCCCCAGAGCACTTGTGATCTCTGCAGCTGACTGAAGTGGTCACTTCAGTCCCCAAGGACCCTGGGGTAGGAAATCAAACCTGCCAAATGTGAGATAAGTCCATGAAAAGGTCCAAAGTTTGTTATTTTAATGTTATTTCCCCCTGGGAGCTTTCTCTGACCACCTCTTTTATTTATTTTTTTTAGAATTTTCTTTTTTTAAAAAAAATAATGTTTATTTATTTTGAGAGTGAGAGATAGAGAACAAGTGGGGAAGGGGAGGCAGAGAGAGACTGAGACAGAATATTCCAAGCAGGCTCCACACTGTCAGTGCAGAGCCCCATGTGGGCTTAATCCCACAAACTATGTGATCATGACCTGAGCAGAGATCAAGAGTAGGATTCTTAACCAACTGAGCCACCCAGGTGTCCCTAACCACCTGTTTTAAATTGTAGCCTCTCCACCACCCTCTTTCTCTTCTTGAGTTAATTTTTCTCCATGGCAGTTATCATCAACCTTGTCTGTTTTATGGCCTCTGTCTCATCATTAGAATGTGAGTTCCGCGCGAGAGAGAGCACAGCAATTTGTGGCTTCAGTTTACTGCTCTAGCCCCACCACCTACAATAGCACTTGGCATATAGTCGCTACTCAGCAGATAGTTTTGAGTGAATAATCTCCAAATTCACCTGTACAGTAAAAGAGGTTTTCTTCAAGGAGGACAGAGTCAAATGAGCTTCAAGTTTTAAAACAGATTGAGCCCGGGGTGCCTGGGTGGCTTAGTCAGTTAAGCGTCCGACTTTCGCGTAGGTCATGATCTCCCGGTTCGTGGGTTCGAGCCCCGCGTCAGGCTCTGTGCTGACTGCCAGCTCAGAGCCTGGAGCCTGCTTCGGATTCTGTGTCTCCCTCTCTCTCTGACCCTCCCCTGCTCACGCTGTCTCTCTTTCTCTCTCCTAGAAATAAATAAAACATAAAAAAAAAAAAAAAACAGATTGAGCCTGTAGGGCCATTCATGGGGCAATGTACACAAGATGAAGAAAGTTTTCAAGAGGTGGAGTGAAAATGAGAAAGGGGGAGGATATTTACTTGGGAAGCTTTGTATATAAAATAGAATCCTTTGGGGGCAGAAGGGATGGAAAAGGGAGGGATATGAAGCCAGCTGTGCTTTGGCCCACCTCTCCCTTTTGTCAAGGTGATCAACCTCTTAGGAATGTCTTTTTTTTTTTTAATTTTTAATGTATATTTATTTTTGAGACCGAGAGAGACAGCATGAGCAGGGGAGGGGCAAGGGGAGAGAGGGAGACACAGAGTCTGAAGCATGCTCGGGGCTCGAACTCATAGCTCGGGGCTCGAACTCATAGTCCATGAGATAATTATCTGAGCCGAAGTTAGACACTTACTTAACCAGAGTCAGGTGCCCCTAACTTCTTAGGAATTTCTGATAGTTCTACCTTCAGAATACCTAAGGGTCCAAGTACTTCTCTCTGTGTGCACTCCATGATCCTCCTCTGTGTAACCTTCCTCTCCAGCCCAGAGTATTTCAATAGCTCCTAACTTGCTTTAACTTTACCCACACAGCCAGGTCTCCACACAGCATCAAACTAAGTCTTCCAACAGTACAGACCAGATCGTGTCACCACCTGCTCAGTCCCTCATGAGCGTTTGCCTACCGCCTCAGAGCCTTTGACCTTAATGCTCATGTCAGGTATTCCTACCTCACCTCCTCCAGGTCTTTGCTCAAATCCCAACTTCTTAACCAGGCCTACTCTGACTGCCCCACTACTCAATTCTACCCTGTGCACCAGACACCAGCACTCTTTGGCCTCCTTATTTTACTTTTTCTTTTTTCTCCTATTGCTGGCTTCTAACATTCTAGGTAACTGACTTACTGTTGTTCACAATTTACCCTGTGTCCAGCTTCTGCTTCACAGAATGTCAGCTCCAACAGGGCAGGGATTTGTTTTGTTCCCCAGGGTATCCCAAACATTAGCCCAGTGCCTGACACATATCAGGTGCTCAATTATTTATTGAATGGGTGACTTAGAACATTAAGAGAAGTGCAGTGAGTTATGGTTTCCTGGGAGCCGAGCTGATTATTAAACACAAACCTCGGGATATTGTAAGGCAGGAATCCCAAGACCCAATACCAATGCTATTCTCTTTGGCTACTTGTCTGAAGCAGAACTTGAATTTTAAAAAAGGACTTTGTTTCCTTTTCCTGCTTCTGTTCCAAACAAGTGTCTGAGGGTCCTTTTGTGATCCCGGCTGGTAACTCTTAACACCATTAGCAATTTCCTCACAAAGGTCCTCTCCTTGGCGGAAGTGGGAAAGAGCAGCCGCTCACCAGGGACCCGCCCGACTCGCAAGAAAAGACGACTGCAGATTCTCCGCAGGGCAGCTCCCAGCTCCCCGCCAGTCCTTTTCTCCGTCTCCCGGCGTCAAAAGGGTGGCCCAGAGCTGAGCTAAACCCGGAGGGTCCGGGCAGCTCTGCACACTGAGAAGATGCAAAACACACGCGCAGCAAAACACACGCGCAGCAAAACACACGCGCGCCCGCAGCGCGTCCGAGCCCGGGACAAAGGGCCGGAGCCCACGCGAGCCTCCCCGACACGGGCCTCCCAGGCCGCGCGGCTGGTCCCGGGGTCTCCAGCCGGGTGGCGGGGCTGGCTTGGAGGAGAGGCGCGCGCGCGTTGCACTGCTCAGCAGTGAGTGCAAAGAAAGGAGACAGAGAAGAATAGCCGAGAACAACACTCCGGTCCTCCCCAGGGAGTGCGGCGGAGCAGGGCGGCGGCGCCGAGGCGCGTCGGGAGCGGGTCCAGCCAAGTTTGTTTCGGGTTAGATCAACTTTCTTGGTCCCGGCTCGCCTGGTTGCAGCTGGGGTCCCCGGTCACCCGCAGGCGCCTAGGCTCCAAGTCCCGAGGGGCGGAGGCTGCGCAGCACGAGGGGAGGGGGCGGCTGGACCCAGGGTCGCGCACGCGCCGTCCTCGCCCCCTCCTCGCATCCCCGCCCCGTCCGTTCCCCTCGCGCCGAAGGGTGACTGGGGATGGGGGATGGCTAGTGCCGGAGCCGTGGGAGGGCCGGAGGCAGACACAAAGCCCGCCCCTCCCCCCCGCTCCCCTACTCCTCTTCCTCCTCCTCCCGCTCCGCCCTGGTGGGGAAACCCAGCCCCGCGCTAGTCCGCGGGCCACCGCTCGCCCCCGCCTCCGGGACCTGCGGGGAGGGCCTGCGCGAGGTAAGGGGCGGTGGCCGCGGAGACCCCACCCCCGGTGCCTGCACGCAGCACCCGGGGAGGCTCTGGGGCGCCGGCGGGGGCTGCGCGGGGTTCGAGGCGTGGGGTGCTCCTGCTCGCACTGTCTTCCCTTCCGGAGGAGACCTGGGGCGAGAGAGAGTGCGAGTGACCTCGAGGAGTTGTGGGAGCGGGTGGGGGAGGAGGTGCCAGGGAGTGGGACGCCAGGACCCCGGTAGGGTGACCTTCCAGCGCCCCGAGGCGTCCGCTGGTCCACGCTGGGTTTTGGGGTATCCTTAGCCGACCTCTGCGGGGGTGGGGCGAGGGGCAGCCGGAGGGTGCGGGCGCGGTGGCTCCAGGTGCAGTGTGTGTGAGTGCTCTCGGGAGGAGGGACCTTTGTTGAGTTCTACCTTCCGGGCAGCCTGCGGGGTGTCAAGTGCGCCTGGTGCCTGGGAGCGCGGGCAGGACTGGTGGGTCGCACCGCCCGAGTGCCCAGCGCAGCTCCAGTGTGTGCGCCCAGTCCGTGCACGGGGCAGTCGCACCCGTCCAGGCTTCCCCGGGGGAAGAAGACCCCCCGCGGGAGGGTCCGTGAGTCTGCCCCGGGAGCTCTGGGCTGTCGCGGTGATTGATGGCTGCGCTGCGGGAGGAGGAGGAGCCCGGGGTTCCTGCCGGGAAGGGACAGGGCCACTTTCCCACCCTCAGGCCTCCCCGCCCCCTTCTGGGCTCGGCCTCCACCCGTGGCCTGGGCTTCCACCCGGCACAGGGCGCCCCTCCACGGTCGGGGGACAGCAGCGTTTGCAGAATTCTGCTTTAAAACTTGTGATTTGTTGCCAAGAAATACAGGGCAAGACCCGGCCCCCTGGGCCCTAAGAGGCGCCTTTCTTCTCGGAAATCTCAAATCCTTTGGGTTTTCCTAATTCAGCAGAGGAGGCTGCATACAGTGGAGGCATACTTTGTTGTAGGCACACTGGGGTTCTTAGGAACGTGCTGTCATCAATAAGGAAACCTCAGAGCACTCTTCCACCGAGAGGACTTCGTAAATATTGAGCAAAAATAAACACTTGGCAGTACTCGGTAATTAAGATAGTATTTTAAGGCAGTATTTTTAAAAAAAAGTTTAATGTAAAAAATCAACGATGAACAAAATACCAACATTTTAAGTAAAGGCAAGTTTTATTAGGCCCCTACATTATTGTGCAATTGGAACACTGGTTTCCAGTCATTCTCAGTTTGTCTGGTCCCCACCTGGAGGTTTATGAGCGTTGACAGTGGCCTGCAACAGACTGGGGAATGCTGGCTTTATATATAGTCTTTTTTTTTTTTTTTTTTTACTGTAGAGCTTTTAATAAAAGCTTTTATTGCCCAGCTCAAATATGGAGGGATATTTTGATAGGTGTACATTGTGGCATGTATTTTCCTTTTGGCCGGCTTCCAGTGTATCTCTAGAGCTCCCTTGCATTCCTTGTGCTGGGGTACTGGGGTGGCTCTACAGAGGGCACCAGGGGTCAGATGGGGCCTGGGACAGTGAGGGGTCCTCGCACCTGGGTCTGGAGAAGGCGGCTGGAGTTGTGAGGTTTAGGGACTCTGCTCTGGGTAGTTGGAGACTGAGGACATCAGAGCAAAATAACCAGGACCTCTTTCCTCTGGCCACATCTGCAGACAGGTTAGCTAAGTAGAGAAGGAGACCTAAAATAACCCACACCTGATGCCCATGCAGGAGCAGATGGGAGGAGCTTGACTCCCTCTAGGGTTTTGGAATGTGCTTGTTCACAAGAGCAACCCAGCAACCCTTCTGCCCTCACTCGAGGCCTTTCCTCCCCAAAGTCAAGGGTCACTATCCACTCCAAAGAAGAGTTCAATTCTTCAGAATCAACCTCTTTTTTTTTTTTCAATGTTTTATTTATTTCTGAGAAAGAGCATGAGCAGGGGAGAGTCAGAGAGAGAGGGAGACACAGAATCTAAAACAGGCTCCAGGCTCCAGGCTCTGAGCTAGCCGTCAGCACAGAGCCCAACGTGTGGCTTGAACCCACGAACCGTAAGATCATGACCTGAGCCGAAGTCGGACGCTTAACCAACTGAGCCACCCAAGTGCTCCCAGAATCAACCTCTTTACTGGACTGAATCTGCTTCCTCTGCATGGAGGAGACCGAGAACTCATTTCTCTGTGCAGGGGCATGCGGCACTGGGAGGCCAGCCTTAATCGGGCCCATTCTTCACACAGTCCCCGGGTTATGTCACCTTGGTATTATGTCCCATACCCCATGCATGTGCAGCCCTCCTAATGAATGGTCTTTCACAGTTCTAATGGTTTCAGCTGGGAAGGTGTCCCTGACCTCCTTTCCCCTTTCCCTGATGAGACACCCACTCAGTGCCACCACAGGTGTGGACCCCACTTGCCTACTGTCTGTGAACAAGGTCAAAAGCCAGATCATAGTTCTTCCTGCCTCGCCTCCTACACCTGGGAGAGGACATTGAAAAGAATGAACAAAAGTATCCTTTGGTAAATACGCAACAAGATGTAGATCCTTAGTAGATAATCATATTTTTATAGCATCTTGCAAAATGCTTTTACAGATAATATCTCAGTTGTTTTTCACCAAAGTACTGTTGATTCCTCTTGGTATGTGAGTAAACGGACCTGGTGAGGTCAAAGCACCAAAACCTAGACCAGGACCCCAGGCCCAATAAACATCTCCCTGAACCACACCTGACTTGTTAGAGGTGTCTGTGCTCAGAGGTACACCCCAGGCAGTGTCTGTCTAGAGCAGAATTTAACCAAGTTATGTTTTAGGCTGCAACTTTACTAAAGAGTTACAGTGATAGAATACGTTAGGAAAAATGTTAATGTTAAACAGGGTTTCCTCTGCGGGACTTTTTGGTGCCTTTATTATAATGTGTACTGGGACTCCTTAGGGTGATGCCATAATATGGACTGTTTGCTGACTTGATCTGGCCACAGAACACTCTTTCTCATTAGGATCGAGTATTCTAAGGAGCGCACTTTGGGGATTATTTAGTTTACCCAAATGTTTTTTTTAGTTCACCTCTGACATCTGGGAAGTTTCCAAGGACCATTAGTGCTTAGGATAGCAAAAAATCTATATTCTGGACACTAAAAAGGCACATTAATCCCCCCGCCCCATCCCCTTGTAAATTGTTGGTTTGCAGCTGCTGTGGGCCTGATTAACAGGAGTCCATTCTCCAGGGTTTGGTCAGATTTGAGGGAACTGAAGGAGTCAAGTAAACAATGGAAACAGGCTCTAGGGAGTGGGTCTTCATGTAGATGTCAACTAGCCTTCCCTGAGCATACCTCCCACATGGCTGTGTATGTGGCATGGCAGCATAAGGGTTCGTGGGTTGGAGCACATCTTGCTTGATCACCTCCACTGAGTGAGAAGGTGCACCCCCGGCAGGGGTTTAGTTGTCTCCCTCAGAGCTGGCAGTGTGGATTCTGTAGTGGGTCGAGGGCTGCATTTACTCCTGTAAAGGTAGCTATTGGATCTGGAACAAAGGGCTGCTGATGGCAGCGGCCAGCTCACAGGCATCCAGTGTTTGAAATCTGGTGTTTTTAAGAAAGCGTTTGCCAGCGTTTGCCAGCAACCAACTATTCTGCACTTTTCACAGATGGGTAACCCCGGCTGTTCAGCCTTTTTTGCATGTAAGAGAGGAGATGAACAGGGGAAGCCAGAGTTCAAATTTCAGAGATTGAGAGGACAGTGGCAGAGGAGCCTGGGGAAAGGTGATACTGACATCAGAGGGAGTGTGGCCACAAGCAGACATTAACTTCTGCCTGCAGACATTCCTGGGTTTCCAGTGCTGAGGGAATTTATCTCAAGATTTGTTTCAGAGGTTTTTCCAAAGTATGGAAAGGAAGTAATCTCTGAGATTTATAATGAATAGGACAGTATCACAGAAGTCAAGGAAAGGAGTGTTTTGAGAAAAATAGACCTATCAGTGTGTGTGTGTGTGTGTGTGTGTGTGTGTGTGTGTGTGTGTGTGTGTATGCATGCACTCCTGCATGTGTGGCCAAGGAAGAAGTGGAAGGGAAATACTGAGAGTGATCTTTTCTTTAATTTTAATATTTTGAGCTTTAAAGTGTTGCAGAGGAAGAATTTCCTCTGCCCTTCAAGGTCCTTCTAAGGAATTGAATAAATGGGATTCTTGTGAGCCAGATTAACAGGAGAAAAATCAAATTTAATGACATGGGGAATCCACATAGACATGGGATTCCAAAGACAGTTGGGCAGCATGAAGCTAAGGAGAGGATTGGGGGTCTGAGGTTGCCCTTTAATTCAGGTAAGTTTCTTAAGTACGGAGACATCTCTGATAATAGCGCTCTTCCTAGTACCTAGTTGAGGGAAATATAAGGAGCTTTTCCCAAATCTCCTGGGTTTCACTGCTTTCAAGTCAAAATAATTTTCATGCCAGGTGGCCCATGTTGGGATGGCCTGCCCTTGGCCCCTACAAAAGTCTTGTATGTTACCCAGATAGAAATGTTCAATAAGCAGCTGGAGACAAGGTGTCATTGGGGCATGCTGGGGACTGAAATGGGGAAGCTGATAAATTTACATAGGGAGAGACCACAGGCCAAGCAGAAAGGGGGTCAAAGCAGAATCCAGGAGCAGGGATGGAGATTGTGAAGTCAGACACAGGGGAAGGAAGAGGAATAACCGATGAGCTTGATAGTCTAGAGTTTTCAACCTGCTAGTGTGTGGCCAGCATCTGTTGTAATTGGCCAGGGTCCAGGCTATCCCATGTCATTAAGTATTTTTAATATTCTTTTTTAGTGTTAGTTTATTTTTGAGAGAGAGAGCATGAGCAGGGCAGAGGCAGAGAGAGAGGGAGACACAGAATATGAAGCAGGCTCCAGGCTCTGAGCTGTCAGCACAGAGCTCAATGGAGGGCTTGAACCCATGAGCCTCGAGATCATGACCTGAGCTGAAGTTGTATGTTTAATCAACTGAGCCTCCCAGGCACCCCTGTATTTTACAATGATTTGTAATTTTTAATGAATTAACTCTATTTTAATTGCGTAGGATAACATAGTAATGAAATAAACAAACACTTTGGTTTTCACATATATGATATCATGTTCTAGGTCAGTAATACAAAATACAAAAATCAAAACACTTTGCTAGTTTAAATAGGAAGCCAAATAAACTTTATTTGCTTTATAAGACATTTTTTTTCTTTATTATGAAATCACCAGAGGTGGTGGTGGTTGTTTTTTCCTTTAACAGCTAACATCCCATTGCATTTAACTCTGGTTTAATTACAAGAGTACTTCTTAAAAATGAATCAAGGCAGATATTTCTCCTGTGTGGTGAGCAAAAGGCACCTTCATGGGTCGGGTTGCACGTGAACCTTTGAGTCCCCAGAAATGAGTGAAGGTCCCACACCTGCACGCAGGGCTGAAACCAGCACCTGTACCAGCACCTGTATCTTGGAAGACACAGGGTTTGTCACTTGGACACATGGTGCCAGGGTGAGGTGGCATCCAAACAGTATCCCTCATTTCACTATTCAGACTTTTCTTGTCTAAGTGCTGAGTGCTCATGACTTTTTTTTTGTCCTACAAACACTTAAGCATTTTGTAGAGTCAAATACTTGTACTTTTCCTTTGGATTTCCTTCATGGCTCTTGTGCCTGTGAAGCCCTTCTGCATCCTCAAACAACTAACCATTTACAGTTCCTTCTAACTTTGATGGTGTCCAGTTTATAGCTTTACAGAGGATCAGTTTAACTCTTAGTTTACCAAGCATCATTTGGTAACTAGATCAGCCTCTCCCCAGCTCTGTAATCTGTGCTGTCTGGCAGCGAGTCCTACACCATCTGCTACACTTTTATCTTTCTTTCCACATTCTCTTGGTAATGTTCACCATTAATTCTTCCACTCAAATTTCATTCTGTGAAGTTTGTCTGGAATTGTAGTAAGCCTGGACACTCTGTATAAAAATTTGAGATCTTCTAGTAAATTACAAATTGAATGCAACCTGCAGGCATTGGTTGTGCATATTCAGGCCATACTGGTGCCTGGTTTCAGTGCTGCTGGGAGGTGTGGGATCATGGCTGACTTCCAGACTTCAGGGTTCCTTTGAGATCTGAGATCTGACTGGTACAGGTATAGGTGTGTCTCTATAATTCCTGGTCTTTAAGGCCCCCAGCCTAGCAGGACATGCTTACAGATGCTGCTGAGGACAGGGCAGTGTGGTCAGTGCTTGACAGACTTGTGCCAAATTTGAGCCTGAAAACTCCTAATTAAAGTGCTTTGTTATTTTCCCATGCAGCTTTTCTCCCTGGCAGTTTGGGGGATCTAAATGAGAACAAAGACAGAGGCTCTGTCTTTTTAAAGAAGGTGTTTTCGGGGCGCCTGGGTGACTTAGTCGGTTAAGCGGCTAACTTTCACTTAGGTAATGATCTCACGGTTCGTGGGTTCGAGCCCCGCGTCGGGCTCTGTGCTGACTGCCAGCTCGGAGCCTGGAGCCTGTTTCGGAGTCTGTGGCTCCCTCTCTCTGACCCTCCCCTGCTCACGCTGTCTCTCTCTCTTTCTCCTAGAAATAAATAAAACATTAAAAAAAATAAAAAATAAAAAAAGAAGGTGTTTTCTTTTTTATTAGGTCTTCTCTTTATTAAACAAACACAGGGCTGGTGGGGGTGTATTTCAGAGGCTCCTCTGGATCAACACCCTGAAGTAAGGAGACTCGGCCCTCAAAAGTTTCCTGGCTTCTCAGCAAAGGAGCAGAAGGAGGGAGGGAGGAAGGGGAGGAGGGGCTAATGAGATGAGCAGACAGGAAGCCCCCCCCCCCACCACCAGGTTGATGAAGGTGCCCATGTAGGGTGCTTTCCTCAAAGCTTCTACCCTTTGGTAGGGTGAGGTTGGATGTATTAACAGGCAATCAGACTCCATAGCAACTTGTCACTCCCTTTTCCTGGCCATCTGTCCTTGGGGCCCCATATGCATTCTCTCTATATTCTGGGATTACTGTCCTAACACATATTTAACACATATTTGGCATTACACATAGTTTTCGCTGAGCTGTCTCATACCCCAGTTATGCCTAATATTTTTAGCTTCTATCTTTCCATAAACAGTGTACAGGGTGACCTTAGGCCATAAGTATTGTAAAGCATACAGGTAATCTACATTGTAAAAGGCCAGCCCCTTCTCTTAAACTGAATTCTCACAGGACTCCACAGGGTGGAGTCATACCAAAGAGCAGGGGTGAGGACAGGGCACAGTGACCTCTTTCTATTCAAGTGTGCCATGGTTGTATATAGGAGTACTTTATCCTGTCCCAGACACCAGAAAAGGATTCACAGTGGAAGGGATTACCTCTGACAGGTGGATTATTTGGTGGATGGCTAGTAATCAGTGGGTTTAGGTAGAGGAGTGTCAGGTGCCAAGAATGAGAATCAGTGTATGGGACTTGTGAAGGCCAGTGTCATGTCCTAAAGATCAGACTGGAGAGATGAGGAGAGTCCAGGAGGCAAACCTGTCATCCACTGCCCTGACAGCACAGTCCTGTCACAAAGCCATGCTCAGGCTCTGTTGGGGATTGTGTCCTATTTCTGATTTAAGGTGAATCTCATTCTCCTTTGTCTAACAGGAAATAAGGGGAGGTCTTCACAGAAAAGTTCTGGAGGCTGTCTAGGGCCCACGAGAGTGGCTAGAACAGGGGCCAGCTGACTGGAGTAGCTCTGCCCCTGCATTGGTCAGTTTTCCAATTGCCGCACTTCTGCTGTGGCAGGGCAGATGGTCAGGAAGAGTTAGCCCCCCTTCATTTCTTGTGATGGTATGAAGAGCAAGAGTTCCTCACTAACCCTCTGCCAGGAAGCTTCTGCCTTCATGCCCGTGAGTGGTCATACGGGCCCACCAGAGAGCATCCTATATGCTTCCCAGCAGTGTTTATTTCCCACAGTTTTACCGCAGACATTTATGCCTTCAGATCTTATTGGAAGTATTCATGGTAATCACAGGATGCTTGTAACTATGTAAGTGTCCTTCTTGGACATAGTTAGCTCTTTGTTTCTATGATCAATCATTGGCTTCTGGTTCCTTGAAGACTGGTGAGGTATAGAATAGAGGACACTGAGAACCATGGATTGAGGAGACCAGAGAACATTTGAACATCTGAAGGAGAATTTCTTAATCATATCAGGAAACAGCAGCCTATACCTCTGACTGTCCAGGCCAGTCATTTGTCAGAGTCTTACTTCAGAAATACATAGGAGCAGCTGAGAGCATATGCACCTCTCGCCTCCATCCTTTCTGCCCCATGACCACCATCAACCTCTCCTCCCACTTCTGGTGGCTCCAGGGCCCCATCAGTAGAAGCACAAGACGGTGGGATATGTGATTTGTTTCAAACCAGCCAATCACAGGCAGCCTCAGAGAGGGAGTAAGCGGGTTGCAATCTAACATGCCGATCCTACCAGTGACGTCCCACCAGTAAGAACTCCACGCATCTGCTCTTCTGAGCATACAGCACCTGGAATAATGGTTGAGACAGAGAAACCAGAATAACATGGTGGGACCATGTGAAATCTGATGAGATTTTAAGCATTGTGTTTCAATATCTCAAGAGAGATACCTTGATAAGGTCTGATTTGGATGATTGATATAAGGTAGAAATCGATCTCTTTTTGTTTTTTTCTTTTTTTAAGTTTATTTAGTTAGAAAGAGAGAGAGAGAGCTTGAATGGGGGAAGGCAGACAGAGACGGGGAGAATCCTAAGCAGTCTCCATACCCAGTGCAGAGCCAGACTGGGGCTAGATCTCATGAATGTGAGAATGTGACCTAGAGTCAGTTGCTTAACTGATCCACTCAGGTGTCTGTCTTTTAGTTTTCCTAAGACATTTTTCATTTAGTGTAAGAATCAGGAAACCATTAAAATTGTAATCGCAAGAGGAAAAATATGATTAGCTGTAAGAAGGAAAGAAAATGAATAGCACAAAAATGTAACATTTTAGCTATTATTTTACCATGAATCCATTTAAACTCCTGGCTCTTAAGTTGGTCTTTAATATGGAGGGATTCTTTATATATCCCATGAAAGACTATGTAGTGAAGGTGCGAAAGACTTCAGGGAAAGCTGTCTTCAATTCTTCCAGAGAGGAAAGGGGTCTGGCATAAGAAGCAAGGCTTTAGGGGAGCGCCTGGGTGGCTTAGTCGGTTAAGCGTCCGACTTTCGCTCAGGTCATGATCTCGCGGTTCTTGGGTTCGAGCCCCGCGTCGGGCTCTGCGCTGACTGCCAGCTCAGAGCCTGGAGCCTGTTTCAGAGTCTGTAACTCCCTCTCTCTCTGACCCTCCCCTGCTCATGCTGTCTCTCTCTCTCTCTAGAAATAAATAAAAAAATATATTAAAAAAAAAGAAGCAAGGCTTTAGGGGTGCCTGGGTGATTCGGTTGGTTGGGCATCTGACTCTTGGTTTTGGTATAGGTTATGATCTCATGGCCATGAGATTGAGCTCTGAATTAGGCTCTGCACTGGGCATGGAGCCTATTTGGGACACTCTCTCTCCCTCTCCCTCTGCCTCTCGAAAGAAAGAAAAAGGAAGAAAGAAAGAAAGAAAGAAAGAAAGAAAGAAAGAAAGAAAGAAAGAAAGAAAGAAAGAAGAAAAGACAACAAACAAAAGCAAAACACGACTTCATAGTTCTCAAGGATTATGATACTTTTATAAAATAAATATCATTCCAGAAGGAGAATTAATAATTGATAAACATAGCAAAATAATTGTTGGAGGTTGATTGAACTGAAGGTACCTTACAATGGGATGATGGAGTATTATTTAATTCAACAAAACTGCATTTGAGAGAAATTTCCTTTTGCGGAATGCTGTAAAAACTGACCAAAATATGATACCATTTGACTTCAAACATTTTTACATATCATACCAAAAGCCCAGCACTGACACCAGGAGAGCGCTCTCTAACTGATAAAGCATTTTATGATAAGGCATTCAACAGGAAATCTCTGTAAGTGAACATTGGTAAAAGAAAAAGATCACATCCATATATATAGGAATGAAATAAAGATTGGGGAACTAACACTATGATATTTGCCTTGCTCTCAGTCTTGACGAGGAATTAAGAAATCGTGTTTTTCTTGTAGAGTTACTTTGGCTCATCCACTACCATGCTCTACAATTGACTCACTATGCACCCTGGTCAGTGTCCTTCATCTGCCTCATGTCTGCATCTGTCTCCCTCCCAGTGGGGATTCCAGGGTCTGAGATTAGAACCCTTCCTTTGCATAACTGTCTTGCCTGCCTCTCTCAGGTGACTCCCTTGACTAAACTCAACCTTGAGCCACACCTTCCCTATTCTGTGCCTGCTTTGTTTTTGCTAACCCATCCACTCTTGCTCTAATCAGTCTTTGACAAGCTTTAAAAGAAAAAGATCACATCCATATATATAGGAATGAAATAAAGATTGGGGAACTAACACTTACTATGATATTTCCTTTCCCCTCTGATCCTGTCCTGTTTCATTTACTTAAAATGTGCCAATGCCAACTTTTGAAATCAATTTCACAACCCACTAATAGGTTTTCAAAAAAGATGTCTTGGATTATTTCACTCAGATTCCTCCCTTCTCAAACCTCCCACACCTTCCTCACTCTCAGTTGATGACTCTACTTCTTATTTCACTGAGAAACTAAAATTAGTCAGAACTTCCATCACTCCCAGCTTAAAACTACCATCAGACCTGTACCTGTACCCACATGTGCTGCCCCACCTCTGCCACAAAGCATAAAACATCTGTGCTCCTCTGTGGGGTCCACCCCCTGCTTGTACGGTAGATTTGACTTCTCTCACATACTCAAGGACATTTCCTCCAGCAGTTGTCCCCTCTCTGCCCTGGATCACCAGGTCTCCCCCTTCCCCTGTCTTGGGTCATTTCCACCCAGGCTCAAATATCCTGCCCATCTTTGGAGTACCTACGTTGATCCCACATCCACTACTAGCTCCTGCCTCCTAAACTTGGCTTTACAACAGAGCCTTGCATTCTTTCCTACATTCACTCCCATCAACAGATTGCCCACTGAACTGATCTTGTCGAGGTCTCCCATGACCTCCAGGTCAGTTTTTGGTCCTTTTCTCCTTCGATTATCCATCAGCATTTGACACAGGTCCCTGTCCTTCCTTCTTACAAATACTTGACTATGAAGACCATATCTTCTCTTTTTTCTCATATTTCATTGGGGTCTCCTTCTCAGCCTCTTTTGCTAGCCTCTTCTCATTTCCTCGATCCCTAAACATCAGTGTGCCTGACTCTGTCCCTGGACCTCTTCTCGTCCTTACTGATACCTGTGCTAGGTGACCTCATCCAGCCCCACTGCTTTAAATACCTACTGTGTGATGGGGCGCCTGGGTGGCTTAGTCGGTTAAGCGTCCGACTTTTGCTTAGGTCATGATCTCGCAGTTCGTGGGTTCGAGCCCCGCGTCGGGCTCTGTGCTGACTGCCAGCTCAGAGCCTGAGCCTGTTTCAGAGTCTGTCACTCCCTCTCTCTCTGACCCTCCCCTGCTCACGCTGTCTCTCTCTCTCCTAAAAATAAATAAAACATTAAAAAAAAATTTTAAATACCTACTGTGTGCAAATGGTCTCCAAATCAGACCCCTCCCTGAATGGCAGCCTCTGCTGCCTATCCAGTGACCTTGCTGATATCTCTACTTGGTTGTCTCTTAGCCATTACAGACTGAACATGTCTCAGACAGGCTCCCTGTCCTGCTCCCCATCATTTCCCCATCTCAGCAAATGGCACTATTCTTCCAGGTTTTCAGGCTCAGCACCTTGGACTCCCTCAACCCCCTGCTGATGCCCCACATCCAGTCCATCAGCAATGTTGTCAGCCTTGCCTTCAAAATAGGTCCCTATCTGATGGCCTCTCACCATCCCACTCCTGCCACCTCCAGGTCCCTGTCATCTCCCACCTGGAATCTTGCAGTATCCAACTAACTGATCTCTTTGTTTTGTTCTTGCCTTCTGGCCATGTTTTATTAACAAGTTCACAGCCATCAGAACCTTTCCTTTCCCTCCAGTTCCCATCTCATTCAGAATAAAATCCACAGTGTTCTTCACAACCTGTCAGTCCCCCTGAGCCATGGCTTTCCTTACCAGGCTCACCCGTCTGCCTCTCGCTGATCCAGCCACACCAGCATCCATGCTTTAGCAAGCAGGTCTGCAGCCGTCTGTGCCTCCACACTGGCTCTTGCTTGGCTGGGGAAGTTCCTTCCACACACCCATGTGACCCGCCCCTCACTTCCTTTTGGTCTCCCCCAAATGTCTTGAGAGAAGCCAGTCCTGACCACCCTCTATAAAATAGCGAACCTCAGTTGCACCCTCCTGACCCACTGCACCCCCATGCCCTGCTTTATTTTTCATCAAGCTTTTATTTTTCCCTGATATAAATCAGGAAATTCAAATTTTGTCTCTTTCGTCCCATGTTGCCTCCTCAGCACCTGGAGTAGCACTGGTATATTCTTAATAAATATTTGTTGAATGCAACATTTAAGGAGAGAGATGCCTGAAGGCTTGGGCAGCATGGCTAAAGAGGCCAAAATCTCCCTTTGGGCTGAAAATAAAAGTGTGCCTTGTTCTCAGGAAGCCTTCACAAGTACTTGCAGGGCACGTTTCATACTCAGTTACACCGTGCAGGGCCTCAGGGCTCATACCCAAGAATCAGGAGGGAAATGGGCTATGGAAGTCCTTCCTCTTTATCCCTTTCCCCAGACCCCGGGAAAACATTCTGCTAGGGAGATTTTTTAAAAGTACCTATCATATTCAAATTAGGTTTGAGACAAATTTGAAAATTTAAATATAACCCACATCTGACGGATGGCACTGGAGGTCAGTAATGCTCGGAAGCTAGCAAAGGGTTCAAATTCCTGAGAGTCCCTTAACTTCTGAAGAGAAATTGCTCTTGCAAATTTCTGGTTACAGATAGATTTTTCAACCCATGTGCATGGCTGGTGGAGTGAGGCAGAATCTCGCTCAGTGCAAATTTGTGGGCTCAGTGCAAATGAAAATGGGAGCCCCTTGTTAAAAAATTAATTATGGGATGGCAGGGTGGCTCAGTCAGTTGAGCATCCATCTTGATTTCAGCTCAGGTCATGATGTCTCCATTCTGTTCATGAGACCGAGTCCCGCATCAGGCTCTGTGCTGGTGGCATGGAGCCTGCTTGGGATTCTCTGTCTGTCTGTCTGTCTCAGCCCCTCCCTCTGCTCACATACTTTCTCTTTCAAAAAAAATTAATAATTTCAAGGTGGTGTCAGCAGAGCATTAGAATAAGAGTGGTGCCCTTGTGAACACAGGGCCCATGTGGCTACACAAGCCATGCACCCCAGAGCCAGCCCTGGAGCCACACAGAGCTCATGTTGCATGAAATATAAACTTCCAATGACAGACTCCAAGGTCCCTGTTAATAATCATATCAGCTGAGGGTACCAGGTGCTCCCCATGTGGCAGCTCTGTGCTCAGCTCATACTTTCTGACCTCATATCAGAATCTTGTCAAGGCTGTTAGCTGATCACCTCATGCATCATACTCTGGTATCCATGAAATAGTTTCATTTTCCACTTTTTTCATATTGTAGAAACTGAGGCACAGAGAGGTTTAGTAACTAATCTGTGGTCACAAAGCATGAAGTGGAAGAGCCACAGTTCAAATTAGGTCTATCAAACACCAGGATCTAAGCTCTTAGCGACTACCCTGTGATATCTTTCTAGGTATCTCCATGCAGAAATATGAAGGTGTATTAGTTTCCTAGGACTGCCCTAACAATGTGCTACAAACTGAGTGACTCAGAACAACATAAATTAACTGCCTCATAGTTCTGGAGGCCAGAAGTCCAAATCGAGGCGCCTGCAGGACCACACTCCCTCTGAAGGCCCCATGGAAGGAACTGTTCCTTCCTTGCCTCTCCCAGCTGCTGCCTCAGGCATTGTTTGGCCTGTAGACCTGGGACTCCAGTCTCTGATCCTCACAGGGCCTTCCCCCATCTGTCTTCCCCACTCACATGTCTCTGTCCAGATTTCCCCTTTTTATATAAAAAGATCAAATTGGAATTGTGAGCAATGCACACAAAATTTGTAATGATAAAGTGATTGCAATCACAGTCACTGTAAAAAATAACATCATGGGGTGGGTAAAAATACAATAATAAAATATATTCTATAATAATCAATATAATTAAAAAGGAAGAAATTTCGCTTTATCTAAAACTCACAGGGGCTCCTGGGTGGCTTAGTCGGTTAAGCATCCGACTTTCGCTTAGGTCATGATCCCGCGGTTCGTGGTTTCGAGCCCCACATCAGGCTCTGTGCTGACTGCCAGCTCAGAGCCTGGAGCCTGTTTCAGTCTGTGACTCCCTCTCTCTCTGACCCTCCCCTGCTCACGCTGTCTCTCTCTCTCTCTCCTAGAAATAAATAAAACATTTAAAAAAATTAAAAAAATAAAAAATAAATAAATCTCACAGTCATGCCCTTGCTTTCTGCTGACCAGCACCTGCCTCTGTGACCTTTGGGGTTCCTTTGTTCTAATCCTGGGGTTCTGTCTGTGGAATAACTACTCTCACACACAGATAGGATTTGGAGACCTTTGCAGGTTCCCCTCTTTTTTTCTCGCAGAGAATTGGTAAAGGCAAAGCTCAAGTTCCTGAACTCAGCTTACATAATGCATCTAAGCCAACTCAAGTGTCAGTTCTCCCTTCCTGAGCCCAGCACCCAGGGTCATTCACTGAAGCAGGAAAGGGAGCCTGGGGGTGGCTGGAGAGGACAGGGCCTCAGAGCAACACACGGTGCTCTGCGGAACCAACCCTGACTTCTATTTCCAAAGAAAGTCAGATAGGAATGTGGGCTGGGCACAGTGTATTTTTCTTGGAGAAGCAAGTGATAAAAGCAATATTTTTGAAACTAGAGAAGCGAGGCAAGTAGAGCCACAGATTGCAGAAGATGGGAGAGAGGTGTTGAGTCAGGAAGAGCTGTGATTTCCCCCCTTGTCTTCTGCCTCTGTGGCACGTGAAGGGATTGAAAATGCCTCCAGAAAGTAATTTCATTATTTTATTTTTACCCTCTCCATGATGTTATTTTTTACAGTGGCTGTGATCACAATCACTGTATCATTAGGAATTTTGAGGTTCTATTATTCATCTCCCAAATACAGTCCTCTGGCCTCTAGCACACCCCAGACTAGCAGGGGGCAAAGACATGGTTCATTTAGCACCCACCCCTCTGGAGGTCCCAGCACTTCTCAGGGCCATTGGAAGATCACTGACACCAGCCACAGAGGCTGAATGGACAGTGCATCTCCAAATCAATGGTCAAGAACCACCCAGTCTGCCTGCTCATGTCTTTAAGCCATCTGCGACCATGTTTGGCATTCACCCACTCCTGGGAGGGTGCTCAGGGCTCCGTGCCCTGGCACAACAGGGCATCAGACAGGCCATTCCTATCAGATAGGCACTCTGATTGTGCCCTTAACGATTTACTGCTGAGTGTGCTTCTTCTGATTGTGTGCCTTGGTCACTGATATATGATCAGTCTCTTTACACCCCATTATGGGTTGAATGATGTCCCCCTCCCACCCCACCGAAAAGACCTGTGGGAGTCCTAATCCCCAGTACTGCAGATGTGCCCATATTTGGAAATGGGGCCTGTGCAGAGTCAGTCAAGAAGATGAAGTCATGAGGGGGTCGCTCATCTGATGACTGGTGTTCTTATAAAAAGGGGAAATCTGGGGGGTACCTGGGTGGCTCGGTTGGTTAAGTGTCTGACTTCAGCTCAGGTCGTGATCTCATGGTTCATGGATTTGAGCCCTGCATCAGGCTATGTGCTGACAGCTCGGAGCCTGGAGCCTGCTTCCGACTCTGTGTCTCCTCTCTCTGCCCCTCCCCTACTCATGCTTTGTCTCTCTCTGTTTCTCAAAAATAAACAAACATTAAAAAAAATTTTTTTAAAAGCGGGGGGAATCTGGAGAGAGACATGCAAGTGGGGAGGGCATCCTGAAGACACATTTGGGGAAGGCTCTGTGAGGGTCAGAGACTGGAGTCCCAGGTCTACAGGCCAAGCAATGCCCGAGGCAGCAGCTGGGAGAGGCAAGGAAGGAACAGTTCCTTCCATGGGGCCTTCAGAGGGGTCCTGCAGGAGCCTGGATTCGGACTTCTGGCCTCCAGAACTATGAGGTAATTAATTTCTGTTGTTCTGAGCCACTCAGTTGGTACTTTGTGAGACAAGTCAGCCTTCTAAGGGCTATCTGTGTCATGTGACCCACCACTGTTTAGGTGACTGGAGCTCTGTGTGCAGGGACCCACCCTCCACCTGTTCTCCAAGCCTCCAGCTCTGCTTCTGCCCCAGCTGTAGAGAAATACCTGGGAAATCTGGTGTTACAGTTGCCCTCTGAAATAGAAATACTAACAGTAACAAGTATTTCTGTGATATTTATAGTTCATTAAAGACTTTACCAGGCATTCTCAAGTCTCTTCCTTTCTGTATCCTAAATTCTAGCAGCAATTTCTTTGCAGCTAGTTGGTGACATAGGAAAAGAGGCGTGGGAAGAAGGCAGAGGTGTGAGGGGAAGGTCATGGAGGGAATGTCCCCCTGCCATCTTTTATTTGTAAATTTTATTTTAGAGAGAGAGAACGTGTGTGTGCAGGAGTGTGGGAGAGGGGTAGAGGAAGAGACTCTTAAGCAGTCTCCATGCTCAGTGCAGAGCCTGATGAGGGGCTCAATCCCATTATCCTGGGATCATGACCTGAGCCAAAATCAAGAGTCGGATGCTCAACCGACTGAGCCACCCAGACAGCCCTATTTGTAAAGTCCTATTGCTGGTGGACTACCATATTCTCATCTTTTATTAAGAAAGAATTTCAAATAAATGATTGGTGATAGATTTTCTCTTTTTAAAATTACTTTTAATAGTGGTAAAATAAAACAAAATTTACCATTTTAACCACTTTTAAGCATATGGTTCAGTGGCATTAAGAACATTCATATTGCTGGGGCACCTGGCTGACTCAGTCTGTGGAGAACATGACTCTTGATCTTGGGGTGTGAGTTCGAGCCCCACATTGGGTATAGAGATTACTAAAAAAGTAAAAGATCTTTAAAAAAAAAAAAAAAAGAAAAGAACATTCAAATTGCTTTACAACCAATCACCACCATCCATCCACAGAACTCTCTTCACCTTCTAAAACTGAAACTCTGTATTCCTTGAACTCCCCAGCTCCTTGAAACCACATCCCACTTTCTGTTGCTATGCATTAGGCTACTCTCAGTTCCACATCTAAGTGTCTCGTTTGTCTCGTTGTGACTGGCTTATTTCCCTTAGCATAATGTCCTTAGGATTCAGCCATATTATAGCTGGTGTTAAAATATCCATTCTTTTTAAAACTGAATAATACTCAGGGCCCCTGGGTGGCTTAGTCGGTTAAGCGTCCGACTTTCGCTTAGGTCATGATCTCGCGGTTCGTGGGTTCGAGCCCCGCGTCGGGCTCTGTGCTGACTGCCAGCTCAGAGCCTGGAGCCTGTTTCAGTCTGTGACTCCCTCTCTCTCTGACCCTCCCCTGCTCACGCTGTCTCTCTCTCTCCCCTAGAAATAAATAAAACATTTAAAAAAAAAACTGAATAATACTCTAATATATCTGAATTTATATGTATATCTACATCTATGTCTATATCTATATATCTATATCTGTGTCTGCCACATTTTATTTATCCATTCATCCACTGATAGGCACTTGGGTTGCTTTTACCTTTTGGCTATTGTAAATAATGCTGCTGTGACCCTGAGTATTCAGATATCTTTTTGAGACCTTGTTTTCACTTCTTTGGAGAGCAGACCCAGGAGTGGAATTACTGGATCATGTGGTGATTCTGTTTTTAATCTTTTGGGGGACTGATGTGCCGTTTTCCACAGAAGCTTGCGTCATTTTACATATCTACCAACAGTTTACAGGGGCTTCAGTTTCTCCATGTCCTCACTAACACTCATTATTTTGGTTTTTATTTATGTATTTTCTTTTGAGGAAAGAGTGAGCAGGGAGGGGCAGAGAGAGAGAGAGAGAGAGAGAAAGAGAATTCCAAATAGCTCCATGCTGTCAGCACAGAGCCTGATGTGGGGCTCAGTCTCACAAACCATGAGATCATGACCAGAGCTAAAGTCAGATGCTTAGCCAACTGAGCCACTCAGGCACCTTACTTTGGTTTTTTAATAGGAGTCATCCTAATGGGTGTGATGTGGTGTCTCCTCATGGTTTTGATTTGCATTTCCTTAGTGATAAGTGATGTTGAGCATCTTTTCATCTGTGTGTTGGCCATTTGTGTATCTTTGGAGAAATGTTTATTCAAGTTCTTTGCCCATTTTTAAATCCAGTTTATTTGTTTTTACTTTTGGGCTGTAGGAGTTTTCTCTGTGTTTTACATATTAATCCCTTATCAGATATATGATTTGGAAATATTTTCTCCATTCTCTGGGTTGCCTTTTAAAAAAAATTTTAATGTTTTATTTATTTCTGAGAGAGAGAGCATGAGCAGAGGAGGGTCAGAGAGAGAGGGAGAAACAGAATTTGAAACAGCCTCAAGGCTCTGAGCTAGTTGTCAGCACAGGGCCTGACACGGGACTCAAACCCATGAACTGTGAGATCATGACCTAAGCCAAAGTCTGACACTTAACTGACTGAGCCACCCAGGCGCCCCTAGGTTGCCTTTTTTACTCTATGGCTTGTGTCCTTTGAGGCACAGGTGTTTTTAATTTTGATGTAGTCCAATTTATTTTTTTTCTTTTGTTGCCTGTGCTTTTGGCATTATATCCAAGAACTCATTGCTAGATCCAATTTGTATTTTCTTTGAGGAGTTTTCTGATTTTAGCTCTTATACTTAGGTCTTTGATCCACTTGGAGTTAATTTTTGTTATGTGCTGTAAGGTAAGGACCAACCTCATTCTTTTGCGTGTGATATTCAGTTTTCCTAACATCATTTGTTGAAAAGACTATCCTTTGCCCATTGGATAGTCTTGGCACCCTTGTTGAAAATCATTTCACTGTTTACCAATGGGTTAATTTCTGGGCTTTTTATTCTATTTGAAGGTCTATATTTCTGTCCTTTATGCCAGTACGACACTGTTTTGATTACTGTAGCTTTGTAGTGAGTTTTGAAATCAGGAAGTCCCAAGGCTTTTATAAATTGTTGATTGGATCTGACCGCAGTGGCCTAGAGGTTCCAGGAAATGACTCTTTAAAACCAAACCTCAAGTAAACTGGAGCTGTCTTCACTCACAGCAGAAACATTCACCAATATTCTTCTCTAACTTTATCAGTTTCTGGCTGAGAGCTGACCTTGTTTACCATAAGGAAGATTTTCCTGATCATGTGAAATCTTTAATTTCTTTGGTGCAGTTTTCATTCCACATGAGTTCAGGTAGAGCACAGCCTACTTTGTGACATCCTTGGGCTTTTACTTTGCTTATCTTTTTTAAGTAAAATTTCACTCTTTTAGAAACACAATCTTAATTGGATGTTGAGAGGCTTGAAACCTGTGATTACAATCAATATGGGCTAAAATTGAGTCCTACACGGTGTGATTTCCCTCTAAATCTAATGAAATTCTTAGAAAGGCAAATAATACTACAGAAGTTATATTTACAATAAAAAAGTCATGTCTCTAATTTGGGATCTAGCTGAATGTATTTTCATTTATTGGGAAATAAATATAAAATCTCCTGATATAGAAGAGATTAACTTCAGAAATGCAAAGGGCATTGCCCCTGTGCATTTATAAATTTATAAATTGTCTACGTGAATGTGCTTCAGTGCCAGATGTTATAAAAACGGGACAGCATTCAGTGACCAAATAAGATGGTGAATTAAAGTTGCATGAGCATTTATATAGACAAAGAGCTTTAGATAACAGAAGCATCCTAAACTTCATTGAAGCCTACCACTTGCCTTTACAGAAGGGGAGTCTTAGAAAAGTTAAAGTATGTGTCCAAGCTCTTATAACTAGTACACTTAACATTTTGGGGCTGTTACCTATGTGTTGGCTCTGTGCTGTGTGGGTCATTTATTTAGATGTTGCTGAGGTGAATATCAGTATGTTTGATTTTAATCTCAAATCATTAATTGCCTTTTGTATTCTTTCTGAGAAGAAACCAGTCTGATCTACAAGGAAAGACATTTTGTGTTTTTATTTATTGTTCTGAGATACGTGATATTATAAACTATACTAGTACTTTTATAACTGAGTTATTTTTAGACATTTGCTGCCCCCAGTGTGTTAGCTGGTCCACTTTCGAACTGATGATTTTCTAATTTTTTCAAATGAAATAAGTAAAAATTTAAGTTAAGAAAAAAAAATCCCGGCATCGTATATGCTCTTTTTTCTAATTGATGTCACAGAGGATGATGTTATATGAATAAAACCTGGCCATAAACCACTCCTAGTAGAAGAATGCTCCAGAAACTTCATGAGAAAGTTTTAAAGACCTTAAACAATTAACTTGGCTTATATGTTTCTTTCTGTATGCTTCTGTTTATGTGTTTCTTTTTATGCCTATGAGTGATACATGCTTTTTAAAAAGGTCTAATTAAGTTGAATAGAGCTCTTCTGATGAGAATAACATGAAAACTCTGTGATTAAAACAGTAAGTTCCTGGGGCTCCTGGGTAGCTCATTCGATTGAGCATCTGACTTTGGCTCAGGTCATGGTCTCATAGTTTGTGGGTTTAGGCCCCGCGTTGGGCTCTGTGCTGATAGCTCAAAGCCTGGAGCCTGCTTTGGATTCTGTATCTCCCTCTTTCTCTGTTTCTCCCCCACTTGCACTCTGTCTCCCTTTCTCTCTCAAAAATAGATTAAAAAAAAAAAAAAACACCAGTAAGTTTCCTACTGTGTTGAGAACTCCATCAATTTTATTCCATTTGGGGTCCCTGCACGGTTTTGTGAATTAAGATTGTGAATTTGCCACAATCTCCATTTTGTAGCCAGGTAAACCAAGGCTCTGAGAAGTTCAGTGAACTTGTCCCAAGTTGTAGAATTAGTAAGTGGTGCCAGAGCCAGGGTTTGCATCCAGGAGCAGCAGATTGTAAAGCTCAGCAGGACTTTCCAGGACAAATCCCACACAGGGCAGATGCTGAGCAGGGAGACCAGAGACCCAGGAGATACCCAGCCTGGAGGCCAGTGCTTGGGCCACCGCAAGCATGCAGTATGTTCTGTGGACATTCAGAGGAAGAGCATCTGTTCAGAGAGCTGGTCCCTTAGTGAACCCCTTGGGGTGCAAAGGAAACTGAAGCCCAGAGAAGCCACAGGCATTGCCTGTTAGTGTCTTGAGATTGTGTCTCAGGCTTCCTGACTTTTCTATGACCCCAGGGGTTTCCCTTCTCCTCTCTTTACAGCCAAAGACCACAGCAGTGGAGAATCTTGGATTGGGGGAAAATTACAAAGTCAGAAGGTAGAAACAGCCAGAAGAAAATTTTAAGTAACTTACAAGAGAAAACCAGGCCATACAGCTGATCTGGTGAGGGTACTAATGGGAATATTTCGGAGGATCTATCCCCTTGGATCACCGCCAAGCTGTAAAAGAAGACCTGGTGACATTATTTTTGCAATTCTGGGCCCAGAGAAACAGTGTCTTGATCAGGAGGACATTATAGCGAGGATTGGAGAGGGTCTTATTTATGGCTTACTTCTCCCTAAAATTCAGTCAGTCCTACTCGACAAATGCTACATCCTGTGTGTCAGGCATCCAAAGCCCGGATGGAAATAATAATAGTGACAGTAATAATAAGTAACAACAGTTAATCTTTATTGAGTGTTAAGATACACAGAGTATTACCAGGCATGCAGCTAAGGGCTTTTCTTATTATACTGCGAAGGATTTTGATAGATTTGAGAAAACAGTCAGCAAAATCAGATGCTGAGGAGCAATGTTCAAGGAAACTTCCAGTTTGTTTTTTCAGATTTGTTTCTGAGCACAACCTGGCCCATAGTTCATGGGTCAATAGAGCTGAATCTCAGACCAGTATAGTTAACTTGCTCAGGATCCAAGGATTAGAAGACTTAGAAGCCAGGATTTGAATAAGAAATGTAATTCCAAATTCCAGGACCCATGTTACCTCCCAGGATGAAAACTATTCATTGTGGGTCACGCTTGTCAAATTGTAGCCAAGCAGGGAGCCTCAGAAGTGTCCTCAGACCCAAACATTAGAAATATGAGTATTTTTTCATACCCAAACATTTAGAGATTTTCTAAAATGAAACCTTTGCTGGTGAGATAATCCAGTGATACCATACTCTCAAAAGTATCAGAGACAGAACGCAAGTGAATGCTATTGATTTTGTTTTTTTTATTGGTACCAGCATATTTTCTGCCTCTAGGGAAAGAATGTACCAAAAATGAAGTTATGCTGCCTTTAGGGAAAGAATGTCCCAAATCTGAAGTCTGCTGAAGTATAGCAAAACCAGCCCAATTGTGGAAGCCAGGGTGCTTGTCCTAAAGAGGCAATGTTAGGCTTCTATATTAGTAATTGTATCATTAGTAGATAATACCTTTTATTTCTGATCATAAAGGTAGTATTCACTTGTGTACAATTTGAACAATTTAGAAAAATACAAAGACAAAAGTACAAAACACCGAAGCTCATTGACTGATTCCTTGGGCCTGAGTATAGTGTGATTCAGAGCATGAATTGTTAATAGGAAAGATGTTTCTTGAGAAATGTCATCCATCATGCAGGTGGCTATATCACTTTAAAGCTACATATGCCTAGAATTCTGTTAAAAAGAAAGCATTTAAATAGCACGGACACAGTCATCATGACCTAAGGCTTTGGCAGAGACCGCTTCCCATAATGGTCATCAATTTGTGGTTTTGAGGAAGCATTGCCTCCCTGAAAATACACTCACAAGAGGAGATGCTGCTTCATTTTCTGCTGAAATGTCGCATGCCCTGCCAGACTCAGAAATTTGCATGTGCTCTCTCTCACAGCAGAGCAGACCCAGTGCGAATGAGGGGTGTCACTATGAGGCCTCCACAAATCAATGTGCAGTTAGGTGAGGTTTGCAGAGTGCTTCATAGGATGGCGGGTGCTGAGACCAAAGGCCGATGGGAGAGGCAGTTTGGTGTGGTGACTAGCATGTGTTCTAGAGCTGTGGTACCTCCACTTACTTGCTGATCCCTCAGCAAATTAATTAACTAACCTCTTGAAGCCTCAGTTTCTTTGCATATGAAGTGGGGATAAGAGCAGCCCTTGCCACAAAGGAGAGTATTGAGAGAGTTGTACATGTGTCACACTTCACTTTGACATGTTCTCGTGGGCTGTCCAAGCATTTAGGATGATAATTGAGGTCCTGAATAGGGCAGGGCCTTTGTTCATTTTATTTCATGTCTGTTCCTGATAGAGATGGAAGAATGTCTGCAACTTGGTTAGACGGTTGCATGCCTTATGAGAGACTAGCCAGTAAACCTCCAGTGTTCAAGATCTTAACATGAAAACGAATATCTGGCCAGTGTGGGTCAGGTGGTTCTTCTCCAGGTGGTGACACAGGGAACCAGCCTGTTCCCACCTTGTAGCATGTCATCTGGAAGGCACAGTTTACAGGTCATTGCAGAAGGGGAGAGGGGGCTAGGGATGGCAGGGGATGGTTTTAAATGACATGTCAGAGGGTGGCATAGAGAGCTTTCCACCCAAATGTAGCTGGACAGAACCCAGTTACATGGGTGCTTCCCAAATGAAAGAACCTCTGAAATAAAAGGCACGTAGGGAGGCTTGGTGACCTCTACCACAGGGGCTGCTATGTTGTGAGTTGTTATGTAGAAACTGCTTATATTATTGCCAAAAGAAAGAACTCTGATCATGATTTTGATTAGGTGACTTTCTGGAGGTTAGGAAAAATAGCATCCTGACTTTTGCGGATCTTTTTTGTTTGTTTTTTGTTTTTAATTTTTTAAACATTTATTCATTTTTGAGAGACAGAGCATGAGTGGGGGAGGGACAGAGAGAGAGGCAGACCCAGAATCTGAAGCAGGCTCCAGGCTCCAAGCTGACAGCACAGAGCCCGACACGGGGCTTGAACTCACAAACCACAAGATCATGATCTGAGCCAAAGTTGGGCACTTAACTGACTGAACCACCCAGGCGCCCCTGGGGATCTGTTTAAACAGCAGTAATGTCGCAACACCCTGGACATCTTACATCTATCTCCATAACCTTCACTGTGCTTTTAGCAGAGGCAGATGACTACAGAGGAAGATGATGTGCTCTTTTGTTTTGTTTTGTTTTGTTTTGTTTTTCCCAAGTACTCATCTGCAGCCAGTCTTTCTTAACCCCATGCTTGCACTTAGGATGCTACTTATAACTAAAACATATTCACTGCTGACCCAGATCATGAAAGACAGGTTACATTTCTCCTGATAGGCTGGTTTCTAAGGTAGGGTGATAGAAGACTTTTTTTTTTTTTTTAAAGTTAACCCATTTATTTTGAGAGACAGGGAGTGAGAGAATCCCAAGCAAGCTCTGCACCACCAGTGCAGAACCAAATGCAGGGCCTGAACTCACGAACTGTGAAATCATGACCTGAGTGGAAACCAAGAGTCAGATGCTTAGCTGACTGAACCACCAGAATGCTCTGATAGAACACATTTAAATAAAGATCTAGGACACCTAGGCAGTTTAGTCAGTTAAACGTTGTCTCTTGATTTCAGCTCAGGTCATGGGATCGAGTCCTGCATTAGGCTCCAAACTGGGTGTGGAGCCTTCTTGGGATTCTCTCTCTCCCTCTTCCTATGTCTCTCTCTCTCTTTCTCCCTCTTTCTCAAAAAAAAAAAAAAAAAAAGTCCTGCAAAAAAAAAAAAACTGTTTAATATTTGAAGTTTTTGATACTTGAAGTGTCAGCCATTCTTTATCTAGGCTCTGCATGTGACTAGACCGTAGGCCCACATAAGACAAAGTAGATATGTATAGGAGAATTATTCATAAAATATCCCATGGGTTGATCACACCACATTGGCTCATCTTTCTCAGTCAACATCTTGAGGAAGGGTCCCAATGGAACCTGCCTGTTCCTTGCCGTGGCCCAGCACCTAATCCAATGCAGGCATGAAATGGGTATTTTAAAATGGCGATCATTATAAAATAATGAAATTTAAAAATAGCTGTTGTTTTGGTTAGCTGATCTCCCCAAGAATTCAAAAAAGCAGTGATCCTACTGTAAATATTCATCTTTTTCTCCTGCATTCTAAATACTTTCTTGGTTTGCAGTAGGGATGAGCTTTGCCTGGATTCTTCTAAAACATGACCCAGGTTGGCCACTCTTGTCTTAATCATTAAGTTGGGACCCAGCCAGTGTACAGGTGCATTTCTTTCATGACCACTGAATAAGTATTTCATTAGACCCATCACATGTGTGGATGCTGGGACGGCAGCTCCCAGGGCTGTCACAGTAGGGGAGCCTGGAGTGCCCCCTAGCTTTGTGACAAGGTAAGGGAAAGAGAAGATGACCTTAAATCATTCCCACCACCTTCCATATATGACCATTCCTTCTGTGTGCAACCTTGCCCATAATTCACAGCAGGGGGTCGCCTGGGTGGCTCAGTTGCTTAAGCGTCCGACTCTTGATCTCTGCTCAAGTCATGATCTCACAGTCCATGGGATCGAGGCCTACATTGGACTCTGTGCTGCCAGCATGGAGCCTGCTTCGGATTCTGTCTCTTCTCTCTTCCCTTCCCCCACTTGCTCTCTCAGTCTCTCTTTCATAAATAAATAAATTGAAAAAAGAATTCACAGCAAAGAGGCTGGGGTGGTTCAGTGTTCAATAGTCTAGAGCCCCCACAGTGTCAAAAGGGGGGGTGGAATTCTATAGAATTCAACTCATCCTGGTAATCTCATTTCTTTACCACATCATGAAACAACACATGATAGCAGAGTTAATGTCAGAGTAAGAATTAAACCTCCCTACTTCCTTCCTGTTTAACAGGGTTTACATTAATGTGGTTTTCTCAAACTGAATTCCAACTCGTTTGGTCATCCACAAATATTTACAGAGAAGTTACTATGTACACAGCCTTGGCCATGGAATGTGGAGGGGCCACCTCATCTCTGTCCCTTTAAATACTCGCCATGGCCACATCAGTGGTCCTGGGGACGAGCAGTACTACAGTCTGTGCCCTGCACAGTCCCATTAGGACCTTCTTCTGTGCATTCCTGGTCCCTTACACCCAAGACCCTTCTCCTTCTCACCCTGTTTGGATCAGTGACCGAGTCTGGGGCTGTCTTCCTGGCTCCGAACCATCTACATGGAGGCTCTGAGAGCCTGGAGAAGACGACCAAGCTAGGGGGCTGTCTCAGTCTGGCTTCCCCTAGAAGCAGGCTGTGAGCAAAGATTTGAATGTAAGTAGTTTGTTTGGGGGTGGGGGTCCCTGGGAAGCACTGGTAAGAGAGTGGGGAGGTGAGTTGGGAGGGAGGTAGCTGATCCAGGGTGCATTATCAATCAAATCAGCCCTGTGGATAAGAACTTAACCTTGCCAGATCATGAACTCTGACTCAGTTATCCTGCCCTTTAGGTGGGGTGAAGGGAGCTGGGTATCCTAGCCAGATCTCAAAAGTCATGGATTAGGGCTATTGGGAGTTGGAGGGATTAATTCCCAGCACTTCAGGCTTGCTCTGCTTCTGGGAAGAGCCTGCTCCCATAGCCAGAGCAATCTTCAGCCAGAGCAGGCACAGGCAGCCTCTACTATCTACCACAGGGGCCTGGAGTTAAAAGCCAGATGTATCTGACTAAAGCTGGCACCTGGAGCTGGTTCTGCTAGAACCCAGCGAATTACCTGAATTGCAAATAGAAAAGTTTCATGGCAAGTTAAAACACAAGTGCAGCTTTTCCAGTGACTTCTACTGCCTACAATTTTATTCTGGATGGCAGATGCTGTCAGGGGCTCTTCCGTTTGCTGATATAGTTGGGGCAGGTTTGGCTGCTTTGGTGATGACTGATGATATTATATAAGAATAAGAATTCACTTTGGGTATGCATTAGGTGGTCAGAAAGTATTTTAAACAATTGGTTTTGTGTGTGATTTTTTCTGTTTGCTTGTTATCACAGAGTTCCTTGTTTACAAAGTTATATATGGCTCTGTGCTGAGACATTCCTGTATTGTGAAGAGTAATCAGGTTAGGGTAAAATGGATATATTTAATGCAGTAAATGGCATTATCGTTTAAGCAAATAGGGGCGCCTGGGTGGCTCAGTTGGTTGAGTGTCTGACTTCGGCTCAGGTCATGATCTCACAGTTCATGGGTTTGAGCCTCACATCAGGCTCTGTGCTGATGGCTCAGAGCCTGGAGCCTGCTTCAGATTCTGTGTCTTCCTCTCTCTTTGCCCTTCCCCCACTTGTGTGTGTGTACTCTCTCTCTCAAAAATAAATAAACATAAAAAAATTAAAATAATAAAAAATAAACAGAGCTCTGAGTTGCAGTAGAATAATGATGATTGCCTAGATCCAAATCTCTTCGAATAACTTCTTCCCAAAATAACAAGTCAATAAACAGAGCAAATAAAAGCATCATTTACACATGCCCTCAATATTACTGGGAAACATTCTACAGACTTCAAGTTACCTGTAAGGAGCAACTAGCACCAGGTTCAGCCAAGCTGCTCTGGAGCCCACCCTGTCAGGAGTGCTGGGCAGACAGTGGAGAACAAGGGGGGAAGAGGACAGGACTTGGGGGAGCCTGGGGTGACGCAGCCCAGGCAACATCACCCCTAGAAAGTCAAGCCCCATCCCAAGTGGAAATATTAGAATGCCTGTAAGACTTGCAGTGATAGTCTTGGGAATGGTGAGGCTTCAGGGAAGAAGGGGGGACCTTGGAAAGGTACTTACCCCTTGGAGACTGAGAGATGTGGAGAAAGAAAAGCAAAAGGGATAAAATTAAGGACCCTGCAGAGAGAAAAGAATCACAGAATCAGGAAAGACCCGATCTCCCCTCTGAAAAGCAGTACTATTCACCAAGGAGACTGCAGTTCACCATGTCAGCAGCAGAGGGCGTGTTTGAATCAAGAAACCTAGTTAGCCACCACAAGCCCCGTCCCTTACCTGCATCAACTAACTCATTGCTGGCCCAGAAAAGAAAATATTGTAGGAGGAGCAGAAAGCCGCAGACAGCATGCAAACAAAGTTGCAGTCAGAAGAAAAACAGTTTGAGAATCAAAACATTTCAGGGGATGAATGTTCTTACCACTACCCCACCCCCAAACACAAACACAGACATAAACACACACACCCTGCCCCAAAGCAGAAGAAAATACAGTTTTCCAACATTAATTATACTGATATAAGCATTTTCACATACATACATATGCAATACATATACACATATATATTTACATGCATATATGTGTATATGTATACATCCAAAACCAAAAATTCAGAACATCAGAACTAAAATGGACAAAACCCTGAAAGATGTGGCATGGGAGTTGGCTGAACTTGGGAGAGGGTATGAAGAATCTCAGTTTGCACGTGCAAATTAGACAGCAGACTGACTGATAACCTGGCAACTCTTGCAAGTTGCCTTCTCCATCATTGATTCTTTCTTTTCCTGAGCTTCAGGCCAAAGCAAGTATTCCTTGCCCACAGCTGTACTCTTTTGCAATGGGAAACATTTTGTCAGGCCAATCTTGTTGAGAGCTTTAACTTTCCAAGTTCTCCATTAAGTACAACTCTAGGAAATACCCAAATACTTTCCTACGGCAATTCAAGTGGTACTTGTTAAGTAAATAAAACTTTCCAAGGAGAGCTTCATCTCTCTTGATAAAATGTCAGATTTTCAGAGATAACAGGCTTTTCAGAGATCTTTCCAAGTTGCAATGAATGACCACAATAAAATATGCCATATTTTATACTTCACAAAGTAATTTCTATATATTATGTTTATCTTTAAAGTTGCATGTTTAAACGGATGTGGTAGTTTCCTCCCCTCTTCTGTGTAACCAGAAGCGGCTTAGAAATGCTTTCCCTTGGTTTACATATCTGAAACATGAGAATGGCATGGGCTCCCTCGTATGTGGCATTTGCAGTACATGGCTAACCTGAGACTGTGGGACAGATTGTATTTTTCCAAAGATGGCTACATCATTGCCCAAACCTACGTGTTAGCACGCCATCAAGAGAGAAATCTAATCCCTTCCCTATGTATCTGGATACGTTTGTGTCTCGCTTGTACCAATAGAATGTGGCAGAAAAAATACTGTCTCACTTCTGAGGATAATTTTGAAGAGGTAATACAGTTTTAACTTTGCTTTCTGGAACATTCTTGCTGGAGCCCTGAGCTGTCATATAAGCACTTACACCTATCCAAGGCCACCATGCTGTGAGAAAACTGAAACTAGCCTATGGGAAGAGACCGAATGGTCTGGACCTACAGGAAGTCCGAGAAAGATGCCCTGGCAGTCTCCAGCTGTGCCAGCTGTGCCTCCCCTCCCGCAACTGCTCTTTGTTCCAGCTCCAGCTAACATCTGGCTGCAACCATATTCAGGACCCTCAGCCGAACTACCCAGACAAACCCTTCCTGAATTCCAGGCCCTCAGAAACCAAAAAGATAATAAAATGATTGTTATTTTAAGTCACTATGTCTTATGGTGATTTACTATGATGTAATAGAAAACTAGAATGAATGAAGCCACAAGATATAAGGAATAAGGACTCTTTCTATGCCTAATACCCTTTGCAGTAGTTTTATTTTGGATAATTTTTAAAAAGACAGTTGATAGAACATGTCTCTTTAAAGAAGACTTGTGTACCTCTCTAGATTGAGCGTATAAACTAATGTTTCCATTGAGAAGCAGTTGACTTATTTTCAGGTAATTATCTTTTGTAGTTGCAGAGCTTTATCTTTTGCTTTTGTCAAAAGTAAGTGATGGGACAGAATGCTGGAGAACTGTTTACTTTGTTCTTGAATGGGATAAAGCTTTAAAAATGCAGGAACTTAGAACATGGCTGCCATTTTCAAGGCCTTCTGATGAACTCCGTGAAGTTCAGTAGCTTCCCTGTTGGCTATATAGTGAACAAACTTGTCCAATGGTCTAGGCCATAATTAAGAGAAGTGACCTCAAACAAAGGGTTGGGCAAGATTTGATTCCTAATGGCATAGTGGCTATGTTATGGAGTCAGACTGCCTGGCTTGGTTGCTGGCTCCCTTGCATAGTGGTGGTGTGACCATGGATCAGTAAATCCATTTCACTATGCTCTCATTGCCTCATCTGTTGTTACAAAAGTTGTCACAAGATTGAGTGAAATGATACCTGGGAAGGGCTTAACACAGTGTCAAACATATAGAGATTATTCAGTGCTTTTAGGATTTTAGCTCGAGATCCGGAGACCTAGAGCTAGTAAAAGGAAAGATAAAACATAGGAACTAAGAACCATCCACAGATTAAAGTGTCTGACTCAGATGTGTGGCTAGTGGCTGTCCAAGGTGATTGTCTTTCCCAAATAGAGAGGGACAGTCTTCAATCAACAAAGTCCTATGCTCTCTTCCTGAAATGTCCACATAAGTTATCAAGGATCCTTTGTAGAATTTAACATTTAAATTTAGAATACTGAAAGCAAACTAAGATTAAAGGCAACTGCTTTAATCTGATATATGTTATGTACCAGCCATATTTAATGGTAAAATACTGATGCTTTCACTCTGGCATAAGAAACAAGATAAGGATGCCTGACCACCCATAGTCTCTCCCATCTTTTATCACATGTCACCCTGTCACTTATTGCACACTGTCCTGGGTATTTTACTAGACACTAAGGCAAGGAAAAAGAAATGAAAATTATTAAAAGTAGAAAATAACAATTAAAGCTGTCTCATTTAGAGATTAATATACTAGTAACAATTAGAAAAGGTAAAAAATTTTTGGTTTACTGTGTAAAAAGTACCATAAAAAATACCTAGGAAAAAAATTAATAACAGGTGTGCAAGAATGCCACACCAAAAAGTACAAAACATTGGAAGAAATTAATTAAGATCTTAAAAAATAGAAGCATATACCATGTTCATGGATTGGAATACTCAATATTTTAAAGATGTCAGTTGTCCCTTAAATGACTTATAGATTCTGTGAAATTCCAATTAGAGTCCCAATGGCATTTTCTCCTGTATAAGTTGACAAGGTGATTACAAAATTTAAATGGAAATGAAAAGTAATTATAATATCCAAGGCAGTGTTTAAGAATAATAACAAATCTGAAAGTTTCATACTAGTTTTAAGACTTGCTCTAAAGCTTAATAATTGAGATTGTAGCATTGAAAAATGATAGCCTATTAGATCAATGGGTCGGGAATGAAAATCCAGAGAGACAGGCCTATATGCATCACTTGATTTACAATTAAGTAGAAGAGAGGAGAGCCTTTTCCATAGCTGATGCTAGGTCAGTTGTATATTTGTAAGGAAAAATTTTAAATTTTATCCCTGTGCCATATACAAAAATTATTTCAAGATGAATGACTTAAATGTTAAAACTAAAACTATTAATATTCTAGAAGAAAATGTGAAAATGTCTTTGGGACCTTTTATGCAAAAAATTTTAAAAACAGAACTGGTAATAAATGTAAAACCTGGGTAAATTTGACTGAATAAAAATGAAGAATTGTATTCATCCAGAGATACCCTTTAAAGAATTAAAAAAAAAAAAAAAGCAAGCCACAAACTTTGAAAAGATATTTGCAATGCATGCATCCAACCAAGGACTCACATTCCTCGTGTATATATGTATCAGGAAACCCACTTTAAGAATGGACAAGAGACTTAAGCAGACACTATATAAAGGAGGACATCAGCATGGCTACTAAATACATGATAAAATGGTGTTCAAACACAGATGGTCTCATCTCAACCAAATGCTGTTCTCATCAGAGAAATTAAAATTAATAGCACAATAGCATATCACGACACACCTCTCCAAGATGATTAAATTAAAATGAACGACAACATACAGAGTATTAATGAAGATACAGAGAAATTGTAATTCTCTTACACTGCTGGAAAAAATATATATTGGCATAAGATTTTGGAAAAAATGTTTGGCTTCATTGATTTTTAAAATAGTTTATTGTTAAGTTGGTTTCCAAATCACACCCAGTGCTCATCCCCACAAGTGCCCTCCTCCACGCCCATAACCCCCCTTTCCCTCTTCCCCATCCCCATCAACCCTCACTTTGTTCTCAGCATTCAAGAGTCTCTCATGGTTTGCCCCCCTCCCTCTCCCCAACTATTTTTCCCCTTCTTCTCCCCTATGGTCCTCCATTAAGTTCCTCCTAATCCACCTATACGTGCAAACATATGGTATCTGTCCTTCTCTGCCTGACTTATTTCACTTATTGGCTGTATTGATTAAAGCAGAACATATATTTGCCCTATGACACAGAAATTACACCATTCACATTACCCAACAGAAGAGTGCTTATGTTCACATGTACAAGACTGTTTATAACAGCTTTATTCAGAATAGCCAAAACCTGGAAACTTCCATTATCTACATAATGATGGAAAAGGATGAGCTACTCACAAATAGCAACATGGATGAATCTCATGGGCATAATACTGATGTAGAGAAATCAAAGAGTACATATTGCATGCTTCTGTTTATACAATGTCCAAAAACAGGCTTATCTAATCTATGCCACAAGTCAAAACAGTGATTATTCTTTGGGGGTACTGAATAGGGAAGGCTTGAGGGAACCTTTTGGAATGGTGTGAAAAATAATCAAGCTGTACCCTTAACAGTTGTACACTTTACTATATTTAAGCTATACCTCAATAATGTTTCCTCTTCCTTGTCTTTGTTATGTGACAGTCTTTGAATTTCTTCCTACTCTTAAGATGTTTCTATCCCCACTAGCTTCTTTTCTCTCATTCCATATAAGATTCTTTCATAGTTCACTTATTTTCTCTAGCCGCAATCTGTGTCTTGGGCATCCTACTTGTAGCTTCACCTGTCTGCTCTCTGTAAATGACCCTTACCCATGCATCTGTTGCTCCAATCTGCCATGGGGTCATAGGGCTGACAGGGACATCTATTATTGAGCTCTCCACCATATTCTTCAGTCCCCTTGCTAGCATCCCCTGAGGCTGTTGTCCAAGGTATGCTTCAGTTTCCTTAAGGAAGAGGAAATTACCACATCCCAAAGTGCTGGCCAGGGAGTCCTTACCTTGACTTGGGGAATGTGCTTTCCCCTAGTATCTGTCCTTTGATTCCTATGTCTACCTCTTTCCTATTATTGGTCATATCTGATTCCTCTTTTACATGACTGAAGGAGGCTTCCCTGCTTTTCCTTTTCTTCTGTCACACATTCAAAGCTCCTTCAAGCTTTTCCTCTAAACCATGGCCACACATTTCATTTCTCTTCCCTTCTAGACAAGCCCCAATTATGTCACCAAAGTGTGGCACCCAGAATTGAATAGAAGACTTCAGGGAGACTTGGTTTCTATAGACCATCACCTCCTTCATTGTGGATACTCTTTTCTGGACATCGACTTATCCAGCTGTAACTGCCTGTTGGATTTCTCAATCTTGATCATCCACAGAACCTTAGACTCACCTCATCCAAAAATGAAATAATCATACACCTACTGACAGCAGTAATTCCTCTATCTTTTTTTAAATTAAAAAAATTTAGATGTTTTATTTATTTCAGAGAGAGAGAGAGGGAGAGAGCGTGATCAGGGGAGGGTCAGAGAGAGAGGGAGATACAGAATCTGAAACAGGCTTCAGGCTCTGAGCTAGTTGTCAGCACAGAGCCTGATGTGGGACTCGAACCCATAAACCATGAGATCATGACCTGAGCCAAAGTCAGACACTTAACCAACTGAGCCACCCAAGCACCCCAGTAATTTCTCTATCTTGATAAGGCCAGCAAGTCAGGTTGCTTCCTTCTCACACAGACAGTTTGACCCTTGGCTTTATCAATCACAAGGGCAGCTGTAATAACACTTCCTTACATTCTCTGTTTGCATATGTAGGTTGGGGGAGTGGACTGTCTGTCCTGATGGAGATTATGCATTTAGTCCTATTCATTTTTCAACTAGTGTTGGACTTGTCCACTGAGACTCAACTTATCTAAAAGTAGAAAAATCATCCACCTGCCTACACCAGCCCCTTCTCCTGACTTCCTGATCCTCTTGGTGTCTATAATGGATGCTTCCTCATTGCATCTAGTAAAGAGCTCTTGTGTCTGGCATCTTCCTTCTAAGCCAGGTTATAGTTCCCTAGCTCAGCTCTTGATTATCTTCCCTAAGTTGTCCTTCTACCTCCAGCACCCCTTCATCAGACAGGGATTTCTGTGGCTCCCATTGTACAATAGCAGTCCACCCCTGAGTTCACACCTTTCCCCTCCAACCTCTAGTACCCCCAAGGCCAGCCGGGATTCTCATGCCTCTGCCTTGGCTTGTCTACTTTTAGCCAAGTGGTTCTGTCTAAACTAAATGCTTTGCCTCGTGCTCCCCCAGTTGAACCTGCACCCACCTTTGCCTCCCCTTCATATGCCTACATCTAAAACCAGGACCCTGTTTGTGTCCCTACAGTGTCCATCTTAGACCTGGGACAAAATCCAGTGAATGTTTGTAAAATTGAATAAACGCATGAATTGCTTGCTCCTTTCTTTAATTGGCAGAACAGAAATAGAAGTGGTTGAAAAATCACTACAGATACATATACGTTCCTAGAAACACTAGTCATTCCTGAAGATAATGGATTTCCAAAATAGTGAACATATTTGTGAAAAAATTATTCAAAATAAGTGTATTTATTTTTCATTTTGGCACTATTTTATGTTCATCAATATTGTTTATTATTTTTTTAAATTTAAATCCAAGTTAACATACAGTGTGTTATTGGTTTCAGAAGTAGAACTCAGTGATTCATCTCTTACATACAACACCCAGTGCTCATCCCAGCAAGTGCTCCCTTAATGCCCATCACCCATTTATACCACTCCCCAGCCCTCTCCCTCCATTAACCCCAGTTCTCTGTATTTAAGAGTTTCTTATGGTTTGTCTAATCAAATGTATTTAATTTTGTTTAATGCTTATTTATTTTTGAGAGAGACAGAGACAGAATATGGGTGGGGGTGGGAGAGGGGCAGAGAGAGAAGGAGACACAGAATCTGAAGCAGGCCCCAGGCTCTGAGCTGTCAGCATAGAGCCTGATGTGGGATTCGAACTCAGGAACCATGAGATTATGACCTGAGCTGAAGTTGGATGCTTAACTGGCTGAGCCACCCAGGTGCCCCTAACCAAATGTATGTAAACTAAGGTCAAAGAATCCAATTTGGAGATCCCGGGATAAGGTTTAGATTGTTGAAGGTCAACAATTCATAGCTTGTCCTTTGAAAGAAGACATTCCAGAGAAAAAGATGGTCAACCTGATGAGAAGGTATGCCTCGCACTTGGATGTGAGTATACTGAAGTGAGGAAAACTTCATAAAGTCATGGAAACCTGGCTTCTGAGAGAAAAGTCTAGATCATGGGCTAGGGAAAATTATGAGTACATCCATTTTGAAGTGATCTGAGGTTACCTAAATGTTCTCCATTACACAACCTTTGTGAAGGGATGAAAAATCCTTGTTTTTCATAGGTACATATTTTTCTATTACCAAAACATATTTCTTTGAATACTGATATTCCTAGAATTGTCACCAGGAGATGTTTTGATAGGAAACGTTACTATTCTCATGCAAATACCAGCATTTGGAATGTATCAGTGCAATTGCGGGTCTTTATAGTCTGCTTTTATTGTGCCTTTTTCAGACAACAAATGGGTACATGACGAAGAGTCTTCTAAACTTAACTAGAAATGTTGACATTTTGGAATTACCCCTAATTACTACCTTAATTTCTTCTCTCCCGCCCCCATCAGTTTTTTCTCAGGCACTGTTGTATGGTTGGGGTAGGTGGGGGAAGATCTCCTTTAGAGACAAGGCCAGAGCAGACATCAGGGTTAGCTTGACAGTATGAGCTGAGAGAGAGAGAGTAACTACTCTTCGTAGATAGAGGAGCCACTGTGGGAAGGTCTTTGGAGGTCTCCTCCACTAGAGTGAGACCAGACTTCCAGCTGCTCTCTTTTGCTTTGCTTTTAAATTCCACCTGTCAGTAATGGCCTTCCACATCCATATACCCAATTCTTATGTCAACAGCAAGATTTACATTTGTAAAAGGCGTAAGAGGAGTATATGATGTGTTTAAATACATAATATACTGTACATTAATCAAATACTGACTGAGATCTTAAAGTATTGTTTTCCATGAAGATTTAAATGAGCAAAATTCATCTTGGTCTCAGAGAGTGTGTGGATCACACACAATAAGACACAATAAGAATTACAATACAATGCAGTAATCCATGCTGTGAAAAAGGTTCATAAATCAAGATGCATTAACTAAGTGCAATAAGGATTCCAGGGAGTGAGGGATACATGTGTTCAGAAACTCAGAGCTGACTTGGGGCATGGATAGCAAAGACCACTAGGTGGGGCAGTGGTGACTGATGAAGCAAAGATGAATCTGGGCTTTACCACTGACCAGCTGATGGTGCGCACCATGAGCTTGTCTTCCAGCTAAAAAATGAGAATCAAACGCTGCCCACTTCAGAAAGCAGCTGTAATGGCTTAGGGAGTCCCATGAAATGTACTTAACACAATGCCTTGCATGTAATCCAGTCTTCATAAATGTGAGGAGTTGCCTTCTGTAGTTTGAGATGGATTTTATAGCATGGGCAAGATTGTAGCAAGAGGTGGCAATAGAGAGTACAGTGTTTAAGCTGAGCAGACACTGTGTGTGTGTGTGTGTGTGTGTGTGTGTGTGTGTGTACACCAGCCACGAGGTAGAGGATAGTTGTGTGGTGTTGGTGACCAGTAAGGCTTTAAGGGCTATTCCATAAGGAAATGCTGTTTATTAGAAATATAATGTGAACCACATATGTCATTTTAGGTTTTCTAGTAGTTATGTTTAAAAATAGGTAAAATTAATTTTAATGATATATGTGTTTAGCCCACATGTGAGCAAAGTAAAAAAATTTTAATGAAGTAGAGATTTACATTTTTTAAACTAAATCTCCAAAACCTGGTGTGTGTTTTCTATTTATAGCACATCTCAATTCAGACTCCCCACATTTCAAGGGATCAGTAGCCATGTAGGGCTAGTGGCCGCTATATCTTTCTTTCTGTCCTCCCCTCTAAAGAGATAGATGGCAGTGCCTTTCTCTGACACAGTTAATTTAAAGGAAATGGAAAAGAGAGAGAGCGAAAACATGCTCTCAGTCACCATCTTTCACAGGTGGCCTAATCCTGAGATACTGACTTATAAAACCTCTTTTGTTAAAGAATTTGGGGAGATACTGGAATAAATTTAACCCTTTCAGATCATATTCACATAGAGGCTCCAGAAACCTTGTAACAAAGAAACCTGTTTTACTTTGCGTAACTCCACACTTCTCAATTCATTAGGATTATGGAATAATGTTTTCTTTTAACACTTACTAACTTTGGTAACATTGATTGGCAGCCTGTTTTCTTCAATCTGCTTTTACCTTGAGGGTTTCAGTTTTTAAATATTTTATAAGTGCTTTAGAGCTTCCAATGAGTATTTCCCACAGTGCAATCATACCTAATATATGCTTAGTCTATATTTGTTTAATTAATGAATAGTTGTGATCAAGATACTTTCGCACAAATTTAGCTTTTCTCCACAGAGAAATGAGATTTTTAAAAAAAACTTAAGATGAGTTAAAGTCGTCAAGGTGAGAAACACTTTAATATTCCCTAGAGAGGGTCTGATTTGCTAGGCAAGTAATGCAAGTTTGAAATGAATTTGCATTTGTCTTAGGAACACCACCATGTTGAAGTTCAATAACCAAGTGAAAGCAGACGCCCTTTGCTAAGGAACTGCCTCTTATGTGCCCACTCTGTAATACCAACACAGTAATGCTGGGACAGCTTCCCAGACCCTTCCAGATACTTCGCTCCGACTGATGGGAAGCCTGAATCAGTCTACCGCTCTTTTTAATGTACAGTTCTGTTTTTCTTATCTAAAGATGATCTTTATATAGCTGGTGTTTTATGTTTCTGTATGTAAGATTTTATAACATATGTCATACAAGTCCACTGTTAACTCAGTTTAATATTTATACTTCCAAGAATTGGGTTTGGTAAGTTACTGTATTTTTCTAAGTCAAAACCCCTTTGGAAGCTGGCTAATAGCATTTTGCCTGGTTGGTTTTTTTTCCCCTAAGGGGCTCAAAAAACATTGTCTTAAGCACTTAAGGCTGCTGCTGCAGCAGCAACATTGGTGAAAACTGAGCATCAGCAGCAACATTTAATTCCATTTTGCCCATATAGTAAGAACACCAACTACCTGGGGAGCCTGAGAGTCTCAGTTGGTTGAGTGTCTGACTTCAGGTCAGGTCATGATTTCACAGTTCATGAGTCTGAGCCCCACACCAGGCTCTGTGCTAACAGCTTAGCACCTGGAGCCTGCTTTGGATTATGTGTCTCCCTCTTTCTCCCCTCCCCTGCTTGTGCTCTCTCTTTCTCTCTCAAAAATAAGTAAACCTTTAAAAAAATTAAAAAAAAAAAAAAAAGAAGAAGAAGAAGAAGAAGAACACCAGCTACCTAAAACTCTAGTCTGATGTTAGGAGCACAATAACTATTGATAGACTGTAGTAACAGCAAACCCCCCTCTCCAGATGGCCAGGTATGTTTATCAGCCTCCCTGGTGTATTATTTTGTTAAATCAAAATTAGAAATATATGGAAGAATACTAGAACTCTGTCAACAGTATTAATGCCAGGCTCCATATTATGTGATGCACCACTGTGGGTGAGCAAAGGAAGAATTAATACCAGCACCCCTGAACTACACATATTGAAACAACATAATAATTGAGCTCAAAGAGCTGTAAATTTGGGGGCCCATGATACAACTGTTTAAAGATTTTTCAAATAGATGAGTACACAGGCATATGTGCATACTGGAGGGAAAGTCTGTGTGTGTGTGGCATTTTCTATTTTGTCAAATGAAAGATTTGGATTATAAAATCCAAAAATATAATTTGAAATATTAATTTCAAAATGGGCATCTGTAACTATGGACTTATTCTTAGAGGTTCACACATCCTCTTTGGGAAATTCTGAAATATATGTTTATTTTGAGGATAGTGTTTACTAATTAATTCTTCTGGATTATCTAAGACAGTGTTTTCAAACTGTGGGTCAGACCCCTAAGGGATTGTGAAGTGGGAAGTTGGGGCACATCCAGCCTTGTTTTAAATACAAGTGAGTGGAACAGAAAACATCAGGATGTAAGAGCTAAGTATTGTTTTATAAAATGTTTGCTTCTGTTTTATATGCATGTGTGCAGTATAAGTCATGATGTGAAATGATGTGAAATCACTGGGGACAGAAGTCGGAAGAGTTTGAAATCCACTGTCATTGGTTCTTAACCTTGGCTGCACTTTGGAATTACCCAGTGAACTTTGAAAATAGGGCTGCATGGGTCCTACCCCCAGGTTTTCTGCTGTTATTGATTTGGGGTGTGACCAAAGCATGTTTGAAACTTCGTAGATGTGTAGCTGGGGACAAGAGCCCTGCCAAATAATTTCAATGCCTGCCTTAGGGTGTGCATGTCTTTAATTTGCCTTGGGACAAAGCTGTCCTACAAATTGAAGTTGTGGCAGGATACCACAAAGGAGCAGAGAGGGCTTACGATGTAGATAATGTCTGCCCCAAGTGAAGGACAAGGGCAATCTAGTGGAGGGAGACAAAAAAGAAAAAAAGAAATCTTCACAGTAGGTAAGAGAGAGAAATGTGGAGGGAGAATGTAGAGAGTGGAAACGAGGCTGGAAATTTTTGAGTTGTGTGAGCATTCCACTTACCATTCCACTCTGAGTGAACAGCCCAGAGTCAGCATGATACGGAACCCCAGAGTCTGCTCTTTCCCCAGGTGGTCTGTTTAGGGTGCCTCTCACTACTGCGAGCCTCTCCACACAGCAAACCGCATTTAAGGGTAATTCTTTTCCTTTTTCCTTTTTTTCTTTTTTCTTTATTTCTTGTTGAAGTAAGCTCTATGCCCAATGGGAGGCTTGACCTCATGACTCTGAGATCGAGTTGTGTGTTCTACTCAACTCAGCCAACCAGGCACCCCTCTTTTTATTTTTTTATTTTAATTCCAGTATAGCTAACATACAGTGCTATGGTATTTTCAGGTGTACAGTATAATGATTCAACAATTCTATACTTTACTCAGTCCTCATCATGATAAATGTACTCTTTAATCCTTGTTCCCTATTTCACCCATCCCCTCTCCTACCTCCCCTCTGCTAACCAGCAGTTTGTTCTCTCTAGTTAAGAGTTATTTCTTGGTCTCCCTCTCTCTCTCCCCCCTTCCTCCCTCCCTCCTTTTTTCTTTCCTTATGTGTTTTGTTTCATTTTTTTAAATTCTGCATATGAATACAATCATATGGTATTTTCCTCTGACAGACTTATTTCACTTAGTATTATATTCTCTAGATTCTTCCATTTTCTTGCAAATGACAAGATTTCATTCTTTTCATGGCTGAATAATATTCGTCTGTGTGTGTGTGTGTGTGTGTATCTCACATCTTATCCATTCATCTATCAATGGACCCTTGGGCTGCTTTTATAACTTGGCTATTATAAATAACACTGCTGTAAACATATTGGTGTATATATACTTTTGAATTAGTGTTTTTGTTTGTTTGTTGTTTGGTTTTTGGTTTTTTTGGTATTTACCTAGTAGTTCAATTCCTGGATTATAGAGCTGCTCCATTTCTAACTTTTTGAAGAAACTCCATAGTGTTCTCCACAGTGTCTGCACCAGTTTGCATTCCCACCAACAGTGTAAAGGGTTCTCTTTTCTCTACATCCTCACCAACACTTGTTTCTTGTGTTTTTTATTTTAGCCATTTTTATAGATGTGAGGTAAAACCTCATTATGGTTTTGATTTGCATTTTCCAGATGATCAATGATGTTGAGCATCTTTTCACATGTCTGTTGGTCATCTCGATGTCTTCTTTGGAAAAATATCTGTTCATGTCTTCTGCCCATTTTTTAATGGACTGTTTTCTGTTGTTGAGTTCTATAAGTTCTTTATGTATTTTGGGTACTAACCCTTTATCAGATATGTCATTTGCAAATATCTTCTCCTATTTTGTTTTTAGTTTTCTTGATTGTTTCCTTTATTGTTCAGAGCTTTTTATTTTGATGTAATCCCAATTGTTTCTTTTTACTTTTGTTTCCCTTGCCTCAGGAGACACATTGAGAAAAAAAGGTTGCTATGGCCAATGTCAGATAAATTGCTGGCTGTGCTCTCTTCTAGGATACTTATGGTTTCAAGTCTCACCCTTAGGTCTTTAACCCATTTTGAAATTATTTTTGTGTATGGTGTAAGAAAGTGGTCCAGTGTCATTCTTTTGCATGTAGTTACCAAGTTTTCTCAACACTATTTGTTGAAGTAACTATCTTTTTTCCATTGCATATTCTTGCCTTCTTGGTCAAAGATTAAGTGACCATATATATGTGGGTTTGTTTCTGGGATGTCTATCCTATTCCATTGATTTTTGTGTCTGGTTTTGCTCCAGTACCATACTGTTTTGATTACCACAGCTTTATAGTATAGCTTGAAATCTGGAATTGTGATACATCCAGGTTTATTTTTCTTTTTCAAGATTGCTTTGGCTATTTGGGGTCTATTGTGGTTCTATACAAATTTTAGGACTGCTTTTTCTAGTTTTGTGAAAAATTTTGTTGGTATTTTGATACAGATTACATTATATTTGTAGATTGTTTTGGATAGTATGGGTATTTTAACAATATTTTTTCTTCTAGTCCATCAGCATGGAATATCTTTCCATTTCTTTGTGTTATCTTCAATTTCTTTCATCATTTTCTAATAGTTTTCAGAGTACAAGTCTTTCTTCTCCTTGATTAAATTTATTCCTAGGTATTTTATTGTTTTTGTCTAATCATAAATGGAATAGAAATGTGACAGATTTCTGTACACTGATTTGTATCCTGCAACCATATTGAATTCATTTATCAGTTCTAGTAGTGTTTTGGTGGAGTTTGCAGCCTTTTCTATATATAGTGTCATGTTTTCTGTAAATAGTGAAAACTACCTCTTCCTTACCAGTTGAATGTCTTTTATTCCTTTTTCTTGTCTGATTGCTGTGGCTAGGACTTTCAATACTATGTTGAATAACAGCAGTGGGAGTGGACATCTTTATGTTGTTCCTGACTATTGGAGAAAAGATCTCAGTTTTTCACCATTGAGTATGATGTTAGCTATAGGTTTCTCATAAATGGCATTATGTTGAGGTATGTTCCCTCTAAATCTACTTTGTTGAGTGTTGAGTGTCTTTATCATGAATGGATGTTGTACTTTGTCAAATGCTTTTTCTACATCTATTGAAATGATCACATGACTTTTATTCTTTCTCTTATTGATGTAATGTATCACTTTGATTGATTTTCAAATACGGAACTATCTTTGCAACTGAGAATAAATCCCACTTGATTGTGGTGAATGATTTTTTAAATACAGTGTTGGATTCAGTTTGCTAGTATTTTAGGAGGAGAATTTTTGCACCTATGTTCTTCAGGGGTATTGGCTTGTAGTTCTTTTTTTTAGTGGTGTCTTCATTTGTTTTTGGTATCAGTGTAATGCTGGCCTCATAGAATGAATTTGGAAGTTTTCCTTTCTTTTCTATTTTTTGAAATAGTTTGAAAAGGATAGGTATTAACTCTTTGTTAAGTGTTGGGTTCCCCTATGAAGCCTTCTGGTCTTGGACTTGGATTTGTTTGAGTTTCTTAATTACTAATTTATTATCATTACTGGTAATCAGTATGCTCAAATTTTCTATTTCTTCCTGATTCACTTTTGGGAAGCTATAGGTTTCTAGGAATTTATCCATTCCTTCCAGGCTGTCCAATTTGTTGGCATATAATTTTTTTCTAGTGTTCTCTTATAATCCTTTGTATTTCTGTGGTGTTGGTGGTTCTTTCTCTCTTTCATTTCTAATTTTATTTATTTGAATCCTTATTATTTGAATCCTCTCTCTTTCTCTCTCTCTCTGTTTTTATTAATGTGTCTAGAGTTTTTCCAATTTTGTTGATCTTTTCAAAAAACAAGTTTCTGGTTTCATTGATTTTTTTTTTAAGTTTCTGTTTCATGTATCTCTGCTCTATTCTTTATTATTTCCGTCCTTCTGCTGGTTTTGGGTTTTGTTTGTTCTTTTTTTCTAGCTCCTTTAGAAGTAAGGTTGGGTTGACTCTCTTGCTTCTTGAGGTAGGCCTGTATTGCTATAAATTTCCCTCTTCAAACAGCTCTTGCTGCACCCCAAAGATTTTGGATGATTTTGTTTTCACTTCCATTTCTCTCCATGAATTGTTTTGTGTCTTCTTTGATATCTTGGTTGATGCATTCATTGTTTAGTAGCATGAAATTTAACCTCCATGCATTTGTCTCTTTTCCATTTTTTTCTTTCATAGTTTCATATAAAATTTCTAGTTTCATAACATCGTGATCAGAAAAGGTATGTGGTATGCTTTTGATTTTTAAAAATTTGTTGAGACTTATTTTGTGGCTTAATATGTGGTCTATACTGGAGAATGCTCCTTGCCTACTTGAAAAGAATGTGAATATACTATTGTTGTAGGATTGAATATTCTACGTATATCTGTTAAATCCATTTGGTCCAATGTGTCATTCAAAGCCCCCGTTTCCTTGTTGATTTTCTGTTTGGATGATGTATTCATTGATGTAAGTGGGTTATTAAAGTCCCTTACTATTATTATATTCCTATTAATTACTTCCTTTGTTATTTTGTTGGTTTATTATTAACTATTTTCTATATTTGAGTGGTTTCATGTTGGGTGCATATTTACAATTGATATATCTTCTTGTTGGGTTGTTCCTTTTTATGATTATATAGTATACTTGTTTGTCTCTTATTACAGTTTCTGTTTTAAAATTTTAAGGCAAGTTCTTAATTTTATTCTCTTATGTTAATCTTTACCTCACAGAAGATGAATCTTTGCTATATCTATGTTACAAAGAGAGAGTTTTAGCAAAACAGCATTGTCTAAATTAAATTAACCTTAAATTAGTCTTGTTACTTCTAATTGTATTGGTTTACATTCTTGTTCCTATATAGCTTATAATTGTATATGGGTTTTATAATTATGTAGGATCATAATAATCAGGTATTCATACTTAGTTATTTTATGTTTTCACACTTACTTAATATTATAATATAAATAATATAATGGAGGAAGCATTCAAATTTCTGTCCCTTATAAGGGTAACCTTTTTTTAATTCACTGGCTTCCTTTGCTCTGTGTGACTGTGTGGTTCACTGTGAGTACAGTGGGCCAGTAAATTAATTCTCAACTTCTTATATATCATTAGCAAAGATTAAGAGTCATTGTGATGTGATGTGAATGGCCGTTAAAACTTATTGGGACTATTCATCAGTAATCTTATCTATGTGTGAAATAAGAGTCAGAGGAAAATCTGAATGAAAAAAGAAAGTGGGATTTAAATTATTACCCAAAAAAGATGATGATAATGATGACGACGACCAGTGACATTGGTGATGGTGGCAGCAGACACTTATTGAGCATTCACTAAGTAACCTGCAATGGGCTAGTGCTTTCCATGAATCATTTTACTTGGCCCCAAGAATACCCCTTTGAGGTAGGTGCTATTCCAGTCACCCCACTTTACATAGAAGGAACTTAAGTTAAGTGATTTGTCTGATAGAGATAGCTGGTATTCAGGATCAATGTGTTGCCCCAAGGTCTGAAAGCTGAATCTTCTCAAGTGTGAGGAGAGGGTTGGGGAGGCTGTTCAGGCCAGAGGCCTAACTCAAATCCAAAGAATGAAGACATGCATGTGGCTTCTGTACAGTTGTTTACTGGAGGATGTATTGGCAAGGGAGTCTGTCCAGTTATACAGCCTGATGGAGAAGCTGAAACTATGAAATATTATCAAAGTATAAAAAAACAAAGAGAGAGAGAGAGTCTTCTTATACTGATATAGGGAGTTTGACAGGACATCTTGAGCAAGGAATAAGTGAGATGCAGGATGACACACAATGGACATTTTTTTAGAAAAGAAATATATACGTGTATGTATGTGTGTGGGAGAGAGAGAGAAAGAAAGAGAGATTGAACCTTTGAATGCACAGAAGTGATCTGAAAAGATTTAATCCCAAACTATAACAGTGTCCACCTCTGTTGAGGATGTGGGCTCCAGTTGTTAGTGGTGATGGTCAAGGGGACTTGAGATTTGATCTAATATTTGTGTTTTGTTTCTGTTTGTTTGAGAGCAGTTTGACTACATTTGTGTGCTTGGGTAATTTTGGAAAGGTCATTAATACAAAAAATGAGATAGGGAGATAATTTGGGATTTCATTTTCAGGGTGTTCACATCTCCAAAGTTCAAACTGAAGATTGCATGACTCTGTATAAGCTGATATGATGCAAGGGGTAATGGAAAACAAAATGACTCTTAATTGATAGAGAAGACAGCTTGGTTGCTAATTAGCTCCATTTTTTTAAGTGAGAGTATTTTGGAGTTTTAGCATTGTCATAGGGATGGGGGGTGGGGATGGGGTAAAGAATGAATATGAGCAGGGGAGGGGCAGAGATAGAAGGAGAGAGAGAATCCCAGATCCTACAAACCATGAGGTTGTGACCCAAGCTGAAATCAAGAGTTGATGCTTAACTGACTGAGCCACCCAGGTATCCCAGAAAATCTTTAGTTACCTGGCCCAGAGGTAGGAATGAGAGTCAGAAAACGAAGGAAAGGCCACAGTATTTTTAAAATGCCTTCCAAATCTTAAATAGCCAGTTCTGTGTGTTGTAGATGGAGACAAGAGATCCAGACTTCTGAACCTCTACTGGAAAACATAAAATGTGCAAGCCCTTCAGGATGCTGAGGAGACTGGGGCTGAACTGAAGAGGGAGACAGAGGCATGGAGGTGTGAAGGGTATGTAATATCGAGATTATATTACCCTGTGCATAGCACCCCAGGGACTTTTCTTGATTTCCAGTTCCTACCATGTGGTCAGAGAGGTTGTGTGCTCTAGCTCAGATATGTTGTTGTTGTGGGTGTGATTTCTCTGGCAGGGGCTTACCTGTTTCCAGGTATTTGAGGGATTCGGTGAATGATGTATTGGCCTCAGGGCCAAACCAGCACCACGGCAGTTGAGGAGAACATAAACTATAGCCACTCACATTTATGGAGCACAGACTATATGCCAGGCAAGGTTCTAATCACTTTAATGGATTAATCCATTTAATTTTTACAGTACCACCATGAGCCAGGTACAGCTGTTGTCATTTTAGAAATGAGGCCACCAGGGAGCACAAAGAAGCTGGTTGCTCACTAAGAGGATCTCGTGATGGGGCGGGGGCTCCATCCCAACATAAAAGCCTTACCCTGCTCTCTTTCCTCTTTTCTCATACATTTGCCACAGCCTTTCTTCCTATCCCTGTTTTTGATTTATTTTTTTCATAGTATCATAGGTCTCCCTGTGACAGAGAGTTAGCATCAGAGTGATGTCAGTGTGTGTCACTGGCAGATCATATTTCCCCAAAATGGCCACAACAGTATTGCTTAGAACCTTTCCATGATCCCTCAGGCAGGGAAGTCTACTTTCTCTCTCCTGGAGTCTGAGTGGAACTCAGTGACAGAGAGAAGGTGACAGGAGTGACACTGAGTGACTTCAAAGCCAGATCATCAAATATGATGTGGTTTGCACCTGCCTCGCTCATTTTCTAGGAATGCTTATTTTGAGAACAATCACCATTTTGTGAGGAAGCCTGGTCCCCCTACTAAGGCCATGTGTAGGGGTTCCAGCAACCAGCTCTACCTTTAGCCCCACTGACATGTGAGCAAGACTTTGGGTCGCTCCAGCCCCCAGCCTTGGAGCTGCCCCCACTGATGCCGAGCAGAGACAAGCTGTCCCTGATGAAGTGTTCCCATTTAGCTCTCTCCCCATAGCAGACTGATGAGCAAAACTAACAATTTGAGCTGTCTCATTTACACCCACTCTAACACCATTTAAGGTAGATGACATTATACTCATTTACAAGTAAGAAAATAGGCACCCATTAGGATAATGAGACTCACCCAGTACCAGACTGTGAGGTAGGATTTGAACCCAGGTCTGCCCTACCCATGTTTGTGAGATCCATCACTGCCCAGCTCTCTCCTCCTTCTGGATCAAAAGCTGGGGCCTTTGCTGCTCTTAAGACACAGCTGCTCTCAGAGAAAGTCAACCCACCTGACATAAGAAGACAAGACTGTAAAACAGAACTAGGTTTATGTAGTCTGTTATGACTCTATTTCCTTAATTTGAACCCCAGATAAATGCTGCCAGTCCTCTCAGGAAGGCAACTACCTTCCCTCCATGAGCCTAGATTCTGTGAGATCTACTCATTGCACATGAGATACTTTTCCTTATCATGTAAAGTAATAGTCATTTGTGTGATAAGATACTTCTATGTCATCCATCCACATTTCTATTTCTTGTTTAACTCCAGGCTCCATGAGACCAGGGATCGGTCTGTCTCATGAATCCTCACCTCATTTCTTCTTGCACAGATTCTTATTCATAATAAACAATGAATAAAGGCATGGGAAATAAATACCACAGAGCATCACATGAGAATTTTCCTTGAGAATGATGACAGTAGGGTACAGAAGTGCAAAATTCCAGATATAAATACCGACGTCTTATCTTGGTGCTAGAGATTTGTCTTTTAAGGTCAGAGTCTTCTTTTTTCACTTCCTCTGTCTTTCCTGTTAGATAAAACATCTTCACATTTGACTTTTATAAAAAAAAAAAAAACTTCAATGAAATGTCGCAGTCAACTAAACAATACCAGGAACGGGTAGGGCTCTGAGATACTCTTGTTTCATTGGGCTGTTATCCAAGTGAAAAATATTTTCAGATGTGCAACATTGGAGAATTGACTTTGGTGTGAATATTGAGATATGAACCGTAACTTATGCATTCACTCTGGTCAGCCTTTGCTCGTAGGAATGGTGGCACTTGTGTCTTTCATCTCGTATTTAGTCATGCTTGTGCCATTGCAGCTGCTTTGGAGCTATGAATAAATCTTATCTCTACATTGTCCAGAATGTGCACTATTTTACACTATTTAGTAGGTGTAGAGCTCCAATTATAATGGAGGCAATAGTGTGACCAGAATAGGTTTTTTTTTATTATGATGAAGGATAAATAAATGCATGTAAAATGTTAGACAAGTTTAATTCTTTAACTGTATTTTTTATTGCCTATCCATCTGTTAGCTTTTGCTGCCTGGAAAAAAACAAAAACAAAAACAAACCACCCTGAGGGGCACCTGCATGGCTCAGTTGGTTAAGCATCTGACTCTTGGTTTCATCTCAGATCATGACGTCACGGATCATGGGTTCAAGCCCCATGTCAGGCTCTGCACTATTAGTGCAGAGCCTACTTCGGATCCTCTTCTTCCTCTCTCTCTGCTCCTCCCCAGCTTGTGTGCCCTCTCTCAAAAATAAATAAACATTAAAAAATTTTTAGAAAAACAACCCCAGACATAGTAGCTTAAAACAATAGCCATTTTTTTAGTTTGGGATTCTGCAGGTTGACAGCTGAGATGCAGCTCTACTGGTCTGGCTGGCTCAGCTGGGCTGACACGCGGATCTTCAGTCAGCTGCCAGGTTGGTGATGGTGGCCTCCCTTAGGATGGCTCCCCTAGGATGGCTCCCCTCTGCTCTGCGTGTCTCTCATCCTCCTGCAGGTCAGGTTTCTGAGAGAATGAGCATGCATGGCTTCTTGAGGCTTGAGCTTGAAATGACACAGTGTGCATCTTCCAGGTTCTTTTGGCCAAAGCAGGTCACAGGCCAATCTAGATTTAAGAAAAGAGAACTAGACTACAGCCATTGGTGAGAGGAACTGCAAAGCCGTTTTGCAAAGGGCAGGCCGATAGGAAGGGTGGAGAGCTGTGGCCATCTTTGCAACCCACAATACCACGTGAAATGCTAATATTGTACCACGGGTATTAACAACATTACAATAGAGAATGATAGAAAGGAAACCACGTGCATGGTTGATAATTTACGAGAAAAATGAACTCGGAACTGGGCTGAGAAGAGAGGACAGCAAGAAGAAGCCGAGATGGGGAGAGAATAGAAGAGCCAGGGGCCATGCTCTATTCCCCTCCCCCCTAACTCTGTAAAAGGGGGATTGAGATGGGAGGGGTGTGGCAGAGCACAGGGGGAATAGTTGGTGGTAAAGACTTTATTTTTTTCCGCTATTCTCTTCTCCCCCATTGCCAGCTGGGAGTGGCAGGTGATGAAGGTGTGATTCTCTCATGTCTAACTTGGGGAAGCCAGAAGAGCTCCCCAGAGGGAGGAGAGGGTCAAATGGTCTGTCTGCTAAATGGCTTTGTTCCCATTGGGATTTCAGGAAGGCTTCAGCTTATGAACACTTGGCCCCTTGAAACTAGCACAGCATTCATTGTCATATTTCATTGTCACAGTAGCCCTATGAGGGTGGGATCATTATTATCCTTGTTTTATAGATGGTGCTATAGAGTGCTAAGTGCTCTGAGTGCTGAGTGCTAAGAGGTCAAGTAGCTTGCCCTTGATCACAGTTGAGCAGCGGCAAAGGTGGGGTTTGAAACTGGGCTGTGTGATGGCTTCCACAGCCTACTTGACTGAACCGTGTGATGCCAATGTGGCCTGAGGATTTGACAGAAACAGTGGCCCCCATGCAGGTGTAATCAGAGGACATGGGGTTTACTCCCTCTTCTTCCCCTGGCCTCCATTTGGATCCAGGTCTGAAGAGCAATGCTACAAAAGAGCAGGGCTGGTGGGATGAATCACCAGAGGAGAATTTGGCAAGGAGCAAGTAAGCAAACTATCTTTGGGAAGACCCCCACTTTCCCCTGGGTAAGCAGGGGTAGGTCATTTTCAATCCCACCTGGGTGATATATCTCCTTCTCCCCCTCTGGCTGAGTTCTGAGGCCCCAGAGGCCGAGTTTGAGCACACTATTTCATGGTACCCAAGGGGTGCTCTGGAAGGGTCTAGAGCAAGCCTGGGTCTCTGCTCACCAGAGCAAAATCCTCAGGCTACTACTGGTCTGTCCTAAATTTCCTCTAGAAATGTCTCCCATGCCTTAGCCATGCACGACAAGAGTACAACCTCACTGGTGTCTTCCACTGGACTCTCATACCTTCTCTGATTTTTGGGTTTCTCCTCCCTCCATGTGGCAGAATCTAACTAATTACATATAATCAGTGGAGAATGCTTCATTTTCCCTGTTGCTCTCCCTGCTCACTGTTTAGTTAAAGGCTCGTGCTGCCATCAGCTGGCTGAGAAATTTAAAGTGGCTTTGTGAAGAATTTATCTCTTGTCATCATTCTTTTTCCCTAGGTATTTTCCTCAGTTCTCCAGATTCTTTCCAACATGCAGATGCAGCTTAGAAGCCTGATAATAAAAAAGATAAGCAAGTCTTGCTTGGAAATAGTAAAATTTCTTTATGGCTTGCTGTGATTCCAGTCCTGTTCTAGGCACATAAGACATTCTTTCCTCACACAGTCCTGAGAGGTAGAGAGGCACTGTTTTCGTCCCCATTTTACAAATGAGAAAACTGAGAGCAGTGAAGTCATCTGCGTATCATGGTATCTGGGACATTTGAGTGTTTGATGAATGTTAGTTTTTATTTGTAAAAATGAGTTGTGTCTTGGGGCGCCTGGGTGGCTTAGTCGGTTAAGCGTCCGACTTTCGCTTAGGTCATGATCTCGCGGTTCATGGGTTCGAGCCCCGCGTCGGGCTCTGTGCTGACTGCCAGCTCGGAGCCTGGAGCCTGTTTCAGTCTGTGACTCCCTCTCTCTCTGACCCTCCCCTGCTCACGCTGTCTCTCTCTCTCTCCTAGAAATAAAAAAAAAAATAAATTAAAAAAATGAGTTGTGTCTTAGCTTGAGTCAATGATTCATGTGGTGGGGCACCAGGGTGCCTCAGTCTATTAAGCGTCTGACTTTGGCTCAGGTCATGATCTCATGTTTTGTGAGTTCGAACCCCTCATCAGGCTTCGTGCTGACAGCTTGGATCCTGGAGCCTGCTTCTGATTCTCTCTCTCTCTCCCTCTCTCTCTGCCCCTCCCCCCCCAAATAAATCAACATTAGAAAAATTACATATTAAAAAGAATTCATGTGCAAATATTTATATGGACATTGATGCTCAGACACACAAGGAAGGAGAGGGAGTGGGATTGAGAAGGAAGAAGGTCATCAAGATGGACCATGAGTAGGTGACACTGAGAAACTAGGGCTCAATCCCACTGGGGGTCCATGACAGACAGTGTAGGATACACTTCAAAATTATCCTACCAAGGGGCATGGAAGTGGGGTATTCCTAGAGAAATCATGGGGATCTTTTTAAAGCAATTGTGAACTTTATCACTGTATCCTGTGTGTTACCACCCATTTGTCCAGGGAAGGAAACTGGGAAAAGCCATTGTGCATTATTTCCCTTGGCTTCCTGTACTTCCTGTGTGTTCTCTGCATCAGCAGTCACAGTGCAGGATACCACCCCCACACTCAGTGGAAAATTAATAATAAGCATGTATTTAGCTCATGCAACTAAAAGTTGGCTGGGGTTTGGCTGATCTAGGTTGAACTCAGCTGGGTGGCTCTGCCTCTGACATAGGTGCAGCTGGGCTTGGCCTCTCTTGGCCGAGGTCTAGGCTTAGGCCTGGTCCACCTGAGTATCTTCTAAGTCAGGCTTATGGGCAGCTAGTACTCAATGGAAGCTCTGCTCATGACCATGACAGAGGCATAAGGGTGCAAGTGGAAACCCAAGAGGCCTCTTAATAGACCGTACTATATTACCTTATTCACTAAAGCAAGTCACACAGCCAAACCCAAGGTAAGTCAGAGAGGTATATTCTGCCTTTACTGGGGAAGTTTCTACTACTGCCCATGGCTTAGGAACAGTAAGGCACTCTACTGTGTTTCCTCTGTCTGCTGCTAAACTGTGTGAATACAACGTGAAATTTAAAAGTTTTGCCAATGCCAAAAAAAAAAAAGTTTTACCAATGCCAGTTTTCATTATCACTTTGGGCAAAATCCCAAATCTTTAAAAATATTCTAATTTGTTATTAATGGGAGATGAAATGGTTCTTTAAAGTTGTACACCCTCGGGTTCCTCTTTGCTGTTTCAGACCTCAGCTGGAGACCTTATCTCCTATGATGATGGCTCAGTGTGGTCTCACAAAGTGTCTGGAGTTGCTGGGCTCTGCGGTCCCACAGTGACAACTTGTTAGCACCGGGGCAGTGCCCCTGCCCCTGCCAGTTGCTCAAGCTCATCAGAATGAGATAAGAGCACCAAGTGGAATGAATACATTGTCAATTATATTGATGGGTGTATTCTCCTACATTTCAGGAGAAGGCTCAAATCCCGTAAAAATCTCATTTCTCTGCTCTTCTCAGTGCCTTGGCTCTCTCATCTGGCATGACTACAACTTGGTTGGAAGGAGAGTAGGCAGAGCTTTTATGTCATTTGGAATTTGCAGCCATAAATTTGCAGGACTTTTTCCAAGTTAGCATGGAAAAGACTTGCCGTTTTATGCTTTTTGTGAGTTGTAAGTCATAAAGCATATGCTCAGGGTGGCTTGGCTGTTGTGTTCTTGGCCCTGTAAAGGAGGTCTGCAGAAAAAAAACCTAAGCCTTGAATGATTAAACTCTTTGCAAACACTCATAAGTTATTTATACTGTGTCCATGGAGTGGCCAGGCAAGCAAGTAAATACAGACCTTGATGTTAATGTCTTAATGATGGCACCTTATTTGTCCCAATAGAGGATTCTAATTAACCCATTATGAAATCATATGCTTCATTAATACTAAATCAAAATGCCTGTGAACTTAGTGGTTTGTTTCTGCCTTTATAAGTGCACAAGGGTGGAGCAGAAAGTGCCAGATGTGTGAGCCAATTACTAAGTGTCACTTCTTGGTCGGAAGGATGGTGGGGGTGGGTAATTGAGACAGAGAAGGGAAAGCAGTTGTGTTAATGGGCAGATTACCACTGTGGGCAAATGGGGCTCCATCCTGCCGGGGAGCTCTGGGAGAGGATTCAACCTCAACTCAGAGTTGCTTTACCAAGGAGTGAGGTCTCTGGGGTGTTTTATCCACGAATTCCCATCCATCATTGGTGAGAACCATTTCAAGGGCCACTAAGTCCCTGTTCTTCTGGTCCACTCATGAGTGAGTCAAGTCTGCTGCTGTCAGAGTCTTCAGAAAGAGTGCCACCGGTACTGCTGTGGAAACCCTAGACAGCTGTGGGGGTGGTAGGTACTGATGGGACGTCATGGGGCACTATTAGTGTCTCCTATAGGGGCACTCCAGAGATTTGGGGGAATGGGAGGAAGGAATTTGTATCTTTTGAAACTAAGCACAGCAGAAGCTAAATACCTCGAAGGCCTATAGACTGGATGAGGAAAGGTGAGCATTTTTTTTTGACGGTTAGTTAATTTCTTTACATTTTGGCACAGCCCTACAGAAACACTATACAACGAGTAACAACAAAAGGAGAGCTAATGTGTTGACACAAAACTCTGTTTAAGTTGTAGTTTTGGGTTGAAAAAAAGCACAGTGCAGAACAAAAATGTGTTGAATATGCTGTCTTTTTCTTTTTTTAATTTGAGAGAGAGAGAGAGAGAGAAAGCAAGAGTGGGGGAGAGTGGCAGAAGGAGAGAGAGAGAGAGAGAGAGAATCCCAAGCAGGCTCCATGCTTAGCACGGAGCCCAATGTGGGGATTAATTCCTACGACTGCAAGATCATGACCTGAGCTGAAGTCAAGAGTTGGATGCTTATGGCAATGAGAAACAATGAAATCTGGCCATGTGTAGCAACATGGATGGACCTTGAGGGTGTTATGCTGAGCGAAATAAGTCAGGCAGAGAAAGACAAATATCATATATGTGCACGTATAGGAGGATTAGGAGGAGCTTAACAGAGGACCAAGGGGGAGAAGAAGGGCGGAAATGGTGGGGGGAAAGGGGGAGAGGCAAACCATGAGAGACTCTTGAATGCTGACAAAAACTGAGGACTGATGGATGTGGGGGGGAGGAGGGGTAGGAATGGAGGAGGACACTTGTGGGGATGAGCACTGGGTGTTATGTGGAAACTAATTTTACAATAAACTATTTGTAAAAAAAAAAAAAAGAGTTGGATGCTTAACCGACTGAGCCACCCAGGTGCCCCTAGAATATGCTTTCATGGAAACACTTTTATTGGTTTTTAATTTACATGTCATAAAATTCACCCATTTTAAGTATACAAATATGAGTGTTTGGGTAAATACATACAATTTCCTAGAAATTTCATGTAAAGGGAATCATATAATATGTGGATTTTGTGTCTTTCACTTAGCATGAGTTAAATTAATAATTATTAATTATTAAAATTATTCACATCATAGCATATGTCAATAGTTTGTTCCCTTTTTTACTGTGGAATAGTATTTCATTGTATGGATATATCACCTTTTTTCTATATTTGATAGAAATTTGGGTTTTTTTGTTTAATATTGTGAATAATGCTGTAATGAACATCCACGTGCAGTCTTTATGTGTCATGTATTTTAATTTCTCTTGGGTAGGTACTTAAACCAGTGAAATTTCTGAGTCATACGGTGTGTATATGTTAAGTTTTTTAAGAGACTTCCAAACTGTTTTCCAAAGAGACTGTATCTTTTATTACATTCCTACAATGTATGAGGGATCTTTTTTTCTATATCCTTACCAACAACTGGTATTGTCAATCTTTCTGAGGTTAGTCATTCTTTTTTTGTTTTTAATTAAAAAAAGTTTTTAATGTTTATTTACTTTTGAGAATGAGGGAGAGAGAGTCTGAGGGAGGGGCAGAGACTGAGGAGGGCAGAGGACTGAAGCAGGCTCTGTGCTGCCAGCAGAGAGCCCAATGTGGGGATTGAACTCACAAACTGTGAGATCATGATCTGAGTCGAAGTTGGATGCTTGAGCAACTGAGCCACCCAGGTGCCCCAAGGTTAGTCATTGTGATGGAAGTGTAGTGGTCTTATTTCAGGTTTAGCATTTCCTAATGACTAATGTCTAACATCTTTTCATGTGCTTATTTGCCATTCATATATCTTCTCTGTGGAAATGTCTATTCAAATCTTTTCTCATTTTTATTTGTTTTCTTATTGATTAAAAAGGGTTCTGGACTGTTGTAATTTTTTCTGTAAGGTCAAAATTATTTCCAAAGAGAAAGTTAAAAAAAAATCCCTACCCCCATCACTGTCCCCATGGCCCATCAGAATGGTACACTCAGGAATTGTTTCATAGTGTTTCATCCTCAGTAAAAGAAATAAAAGGAAGGGCGAGATCAGATTTTCAATCTTTTGCCAAAAAGTATCATTGTCTGGTAAGGACACAGCAGATCTTTATGAAATCAAGATACACTGCCTCAACTACTTTTTCTCTGTGAATGGGAAATTGGTGATTAAAAAAATGTCCAGATATTGGATAAAGCAAAACATGATGATCTTTCTTTCATTGGTCACTGCATAAGTTATCTTCCTCAGCTTTTTCCCTCCGCATATGGTAAGGTCAGGCTCTTGCTGTCCTGCCTGCCAGTGCAGAGCCAGACCTGGGGAGCAGAGAAGTGAGCAGAGCTGGTTCGAGCACGGGCATAGGCGCTTGCTTAAGGGCACTAGCGTGTTCCCCAGTGGTACCCCCATTCACATCTTCCCCTCTGCGTTGACGCTGATTGTGCACAGCCAACGCATCTGTGGAGTTGCCTCTTTTTCACTTCCCACCAAATCTGCAACTTCGTGGAGTTGCCTCTCTTTCATTTCCCACCAAATCCGCTACTTCTTCTACAATTTCTCATATAATGAAAATGAACTAAATATCTGCCTGTAGTTAAATTTACAGGGTTCAAACAGAAACTAATAGGCTAGCTACCTAATAGCAGATGGAGTATAAAGAAAAATGAGATGGAACAGAAAGATACTCCAGTCCACATGCCATCCCCTTGACTTAATGACTTTCAGTTTTTCAATTATTTAATGTGTGCCAATTATTCATTCTTTCATTCATTCATTGAATCTTTAGGAAATCCTACAATGCATCAGACACATTGTGAGGCTAGAGGAGGTTGGTAGTGAGCCAATGTGACAAAGCCCTTTCCCCTGAGATTCTCTTCCTCCTGGAAGAATTAGACAATACATAATCAAGCAAGTAAATATACAATACATTTTAGATCATAATAAACATTACAAAATGAAATGAAATACAGTGAGGAAGTAGAGACAGATGGGATCATAAAAACCTGGAGGGATGTACTACAGAGTATTAATAGATCTAATTGTCCAAATCTATTTATTCATTTTAGAATTTTTGTATCACGAACTTGCATTGCTTTTGTAATAAAAAGGTTATTCTAAATTTACAGGAAAACATTAGATTTGAATGCTTACTTGGTTAATTGGATCACTTGCTGTACCCTACTTTTTTAACCAAAAATATTGAAAAAATCAAGTGGAAAATAAAACATAGTCTTTATTATCTGGTGGCATGGTTTCTGAATATGATAGGAATTTTGATATTTGGAAATATAAGATAAACAAACTACAGAAAACCAGGAATGTTTATTCCTGATGGGTAATTTGAAATGATGAATAATCCTGTTGAGTTTTGGTAAACTGTAAATTTTGCTACTAGTTAGATCAAAATAAACAATGGTAACATTAAATAAAAGATGCAGGGACCAAAACACCTGAGCCCAAAATGCAGTTTCTGACATTGTTTTGTTTTGTTTTTACTGGCAAATGGGAGTACAAAGGTGTGTCTAGGAGTTCATGCAACAAAACATAAAGTGGAGATTTCAGTCAGTTATCTCAGCCCAAGAAAACTCCCATACTTGGAAAATTCAGGCCACAGTAAAGCATTTGAAGCTTGACCCAGGCTATTTGCTGGAGGCCCAGCTCTGCAGATGCCAGTGTGTCTGGTATGTGGGGGGTAATCCTTCCTTCCTTCTGCCCTTCTCCCACCTCTGGGCTCCACATGCCTGACATGATTGCTGCCACTTTCCAAAAGAGGTGACATTTTATTTTGTAACACCACTGCTTAGATTCTAACAAATAACCAGTGTGTTCACACAACACCCACATTCAAGATGCCCACCCCAAACCCTCCCTCCTGTCCCACACTGTCAAGTTGTTCAATTTCTAGCTCATACCAATTTCAAAATCTATTTGGCCATCTCTGGTGCTGGAATAAACCAAATCCTATCCAAGTATGAACTTCATTTTATGTTTTGTAAACTTGGTCATGTTTTCTTGTAACTAAATAATTCAGATGCATACTTATCCACTTAAGTACCGGCAAAGAAACTCACAATTTGTGCCTACTTGGATTATTCGTTGACTTATAACATTAGATCAAAGCTGGATGGCCCTACTCATTGTTTCTAATAATTTCCATCATTTCAAAGTGATTGATCTCAACAGCACTGAGGCTTGTTTTTTGTTTATTTTTTACTTGCTTATTGATTGGATTCTTAAGGACCTCAACTTCTACTCCCTTATTTTGTATTCCTGGGTAACTCATTACTGAAAAATTGAATGATGCTATTTCAGAGAATGATTATAGTAATGAGGCAGGGATTTTATGTACAGAGATAAAGTATACTGTAAGCAAAAGTTAATTTTAGAGTTTGATAGTATTCAACAAAAAATAAAGAAGGTGTCTAACAGACTATTTGAGATGGAATAAAAAATAACCTACTGGCTCCTTTTTTCTTATAACAAATACCAACTTCACTAAAAATGATCCATTTCTTTTTATGTAACTACTTTATGCACTAGACTAGTTCCATTTTTCCCCTAGTAGATTTATTAGGTCTTGTTTTGAAAATGTGCCCTCTTCTGCCTTCTTTGGACTTTGAAAAAGCAGAAGTTACACTGACACGCTCAGCGTGGTATTTGCTGATGTGTGAGTGTATGTGTGTGGTTTTAATTTTTAGTTGTTTTTTTCTCCCTCAACCTTTTCTTTTAATGTGAATCACATTATATTTTCCACTCCTGAGCACTGTGATTCATTGCCATCTATTTCCTCAGGAGCTTGCTACCCCACAGAGTCCTCTGGGAAATTGATTAGTCACCACCCAGCAAGGCACCTTGCGTGCCCGTGGTCAGCATCTACTCCAACAACTGTGTCATATGGAGGACGATGAAAGTCCCTGTAGCATCTTCCTTTGGGGAAGTAATAGGGTGTCAGTTTGGGTGTCTGTGGATTCATCTGTACAATGTTATATACAAGCAAGTTGGATATTATAAAAGACAGATGCCTCATTAGTTTCAGAAAATTTTCAGGCACACTTCTGTCTCAGAAAACAGACATTAAGAGTTGGTCACAGCCCCTTGCTCCATGAGACAAATATAATGTTTGTGGATGGGTTGAATCTTAATATATTAATACAGTTTTGAAAGAGTTGGAACCAATTCATTTATCTCAAATACATTCTTGGTCTAACCCACTTGGGTCTAACTTCAGAAAGTTTCAAGCCAAAGGATTTTTCTTCATAGGCCAGACTTACAAAGATATTTCTAAAGTCCTACCTTAATCATATCAATATTGTCTTTAGGTTTCAACTTGCATTTAGCATTGCTGATCAACAGCTTGTGACCATCTGTCTGCAGGATGCAGTTGTGATCTTATCGCCATCTGAATACTAACTGACCTTAGGGTGCTTAGCCTGCTAACTATGCAGTCAGAAGAACTCTTTGATTTTTTTTTTTTAAGTCAGAGTAAAACCTCTTCATATTTAAGGAACTAGACCAGTTGAAGAGAAGGGACACATGGTTAACCAAGTAGATAGGCTGAACAAGTTGTCAGAAAGTCCATTTCTGGACTGAGCCCTGGGTGGCATTGGGAAACTACTTTTGCCTCACTAGGTCTTGAGCTTCTTATGAGTTGGTTAGCATGGAGAATTAGAGGTGGACATGCAACAGAAAATAGTGCTCCCATGCAAGGGTTAGGCATGGTTGACTTGTAGTCAGAACTGGGTCACACAAACAAAAATCCTGACCAAATATTAGATGAACACAGAGAAATATAACTCCTTAACCTTTGCTATAAAAAAAGTATTGCCAGTTTTATCTCACTGAGACAACAGAGTTCTTGTTTGGATATTCCACTCTTTTTTTTAATTTTTAAAAATGTTTTTATTTATTTCTGAGAGAGAGAGGGAGGGAGGGAGAAAGACAGCATGAGCAGGGGAGGGTCAGAGAGAAAGGGAGACACAGAATCTGAAACAGGCTCCAGGCTCTGAGCTGGCAGTCAGCACAGATCCCAACGCAGCACTCGAACCCATGAGCCATGAGATGATGACCTGAGCTGGAGTTGGACACTTAACCGACTGAGCTACCCAGGTGCCCCTGGGTATTCTACTCTTGCCTGTCGTGTTGATCATTTGGAAGCTCTGGGGGAATACAGAACATAGTAACCTTCCAACTTGGAATTAGAAGGTGAGTGTTGACCTGCTGTTGAGACAGTCAAGGAGGGCCATGTTTGACACCAGCTCTGACACTGGCCAGCTGTGAGACCTTGGGGAGGTTACTTAGCCTTTGAGCCTCTTTTTTCACTGACAGAATCAGTTTGGGGTCAACTCTACCTGAAGGCTTAGAATGCCATGTTGGAAAGGGTTCTGAGGTACCCCATTGGGATATATCACCACAACTGATCATCAGTGTCTGTGATGTCAGGAAGAGGAAGTCTTCTGTGTGCCATCCACACAGTGATCTCTCCACTTCTCCCTCATGCTAACAGCACTCTGAGATGTTGACTTACGACAAGTCCAGAGGGCCATATTGGTTGGTCCAGAGGGCCATATTTGTTACTAATGTCATGGATAAACTAGCTAGCCTGAACATTGCTCAGAAACCTTTACAGGCACAGAAACTCAAGCAGCCACAAGGGGAAGCCCAGGCCGTAGGTTGTTTCTCCTAATTGGATTCAGAGCATGGTTTCCTGTGTAAATCACGGTGCTGGGATATTGCTCCACCCTGGGAACTAGTGCCTGGTGGGGAAACTGGAATACTCCCTGCTGTTTTGGAATTTGAAAGGCAAGGAAAATACACTACTTTTTCAAAAGGTGCCTTTGATGAACCTAGAGCTAGGAAGAAATTGAGTGGTCTCAGTGGTGATCCCCAAGGATGAGCATTGTGCAGTTGGGGGTACTGGGGACCTGACGTGTCCCCTTCTACGAACAACTAAGCAATCCAAGGCAACTCTGATAAACTGGTTCTTATAAAGCCTTTTTGTTTGTTTCCATTCCTGCTGCAGTGTTGAGTTTTAATTATCTTGCCACTTCTGGCTCTGACGATGAGGAAGAATTTGCTTTCATGTGAATCAAATAATGTTTGTCCTCTCTAGCCTTTTATTTATTTCACATTTTAGACATTTCCTAGAACTTAATTTAGGGGACTAATTGGACATCACCCCTCACTTCTATATGGCATTTCTCATCCTTTTCTCTCTGCCTGCAACCCTTTCCACTGCCTACTTCTCCTTCCACACTCAGCTCAGAGGTTGCCTTCCTAGTAAAGTTCTTCTGGTCTCCCTTGGAAGAACTTACACTTCTTATCACCCCTCACTTCTATATGGCATTTCTCATCCTTTTCTCTCTGCCTGCAACCCTTTCCACTGCCTACTTCTCCTTCCACACTCAGCTCAGAGGTTGCCTTCCTAGTAAAGTTCTTCTGGTCTCCCTTGGAAGAACTTACACTTCTTATCATATGTTTCTATTGCACGGGTCATGAATCTCAATTTTGGCAGTGGTCTTGTGAGCGTCTTGGTGCAGGGCAGCCCAAGCCATTGACTGGCTTACATAGATGTAAAAGGGAGGCACCATGCCTCAAGTGGGTTAGGTGTGGTTCAATTGATGTGACCACAGCTCCCCGTGGAGTCAGACTAGGGCTAGACTTTACCACCTGTGAACACAGACTTGCTTAATCCTCTGTCCTTCCCTACTTTGTTTTCCTTACTCCCCGACAAGACACTCCCAATGAGCTATGTGCATCTGAATCTCCATTTCAGGCTCTGCTTTTGAGGAATCTGATCTAGGACTAAACCTTCCTCAACAGCCCCTTCAAATGTTTGCGCTGCCTATGCCTCGCTCTCCCCAGCAAACAGGGGCTCTGTGCTTTCCAGGACATTCATCTCATTTGTAGGCAACTCTGATCATAGGTCTTAGTCTGAGCCCAGCAGGTTGAGCCTAGTTTTTAGAAGACAGCTCTCCTTCCCACTCTTCTCTTTACTCTGAGCTTTCCCAAGCCATTCAGCTAATCCTTTTGTGGCCAGGTTTTTGTTCTTCCCTCACTTCCTGGCTTCTCTTCTCACCATAGTCTAGCGTGGCAGAGTACCAGTGTTGGTGGTCACCAAAACTGAGCCCTATGGACTGAGCTGCCATATTCTCACTGAGAGCTGAGGACTCACAGCAGGGCCTCCCTCAGTGGAGAAACTGCTTTCAATGGCCCCACATAGGATAGGCATCAGTGATTCAGGCAATGTTAATGTCCATCATGGCACTAACATTCAGCTTTGATCCAGAGTTTCTTCCACATGTGTTCTTGGTAGACCATAGCTTCCCCTGTTACGTGCTGCAGCAATATGTTTTTACCCCTACTCACAAGATTTCACATTTACTTCTGCCAAATTTCATTTTGTGGACCTATTATCTCAGCCACTTGAATTGTATTTTGTATCCCAAACATGCCATCTGGTCCCATTTTTCCAAGGCATGTTACAAATGCTGCTAGAGGTAACCCAGAAGATTCTTAGATGGTACTCAGATGAGCATTTTCTACACTTTGATTTTATTTTTTCTTTTAATTCGTCTGAACTTAGTTTATACTGTAAAATATAATTAGCACATCAAATACATGGCTTCTTTTTATATAAATTTAAGTTAAAAATGAGTCAATTTAAAGCAAGTCTTTAAGCCCATGTGGTACATGGTAATGGAAACCATGAGAGCAGTACATGAATGACTGATGTTCAGGAAACACTGACATAGAAGATTTGACATTTCTCTATACTTTAACCCATTTGTCAGCTTCACCTTCATTCAACCCTTATCCTAGTTCAGCTTATTAATAAACATCCTGAATAGGAAAGGCCTGGAAAGAGGGGCCTGCTCCACTTTGGTTGCAATCCATCAAGTAGGGCTCAGTATGTGTGGGCATTTATCTATCATACTGTCCTCCTCTTATGCACAATTTTCCATCTTACTCAAAAGGTGTCATTATTTGTAGGCTCCTTTTATGAAGTTCAGCCCCTTTTATGAAATTCAGCCCCATGGGTAACAGGTTCTTACTAATTTCCTAGTCTAATAGTTCTGCCAAAAACATAACAAGTGTGGCTAAGCTGACGCAGCTTGCCTTTGGAAACCCAAGCTGACCCCTGGGGATGAGCACTTTTTGCCAAACCATTTTGCCAATAATCCCAACCATAGTCATGAGTAAGATGGCTCTCCAGCCCACAGCTGCATAGCTGGAAGAGTCCACTGCCTTCTCTGTTTTCTGAAGCCAGGGGTCAATATTATCCATCAGGGTTGACCCAGCTACTCTTCAATTTCCTATGAATGTGTGAAGATGACCACAGATAATCTCACATGCATTTTATTTTTAGCTGCAGCCTGGCATGTGATCCCACCAGATTGGGAAATGGAAATGCCTACAAAATATCCAGATCCTTGAGTATTCGGACCTGCATATTAATACTGGCTTCCTCTCCCCAGTCTTACAATCTTACTTCTTTCTTTATTTGTTCATATTTACAGGTATTAAATACTCCAGTAGAAAAGGAATTGAGTACGTTTGCTCCTCTTTTATTCTGCTGCCAGTCAACCTTATCTTGTTCCAAAAATACCTTTTAAAAGTTCCTTTACAGTTTTATTTAGCTGTGTTTTATTTGAAAGGCATCCCTTCCTGGGTTTTAAAGCTTCTAGACAGTATTCATATAGATCCACCTCAGTGGGTGAGACTCAGCCATGCCTCAGGGACCTGTACCCATATTTTGTCCTTTCAGGCTGTGAGCTCACTGTGGAGCTGTCTGCAAACACATCAGTGTGGTGTGATTCTCCCTCTAGCTGTGTACTTGTGTTTGTGGTGTCAGAACCCCATTGCCCAGAATGTCCCACCCCACTTGATGAGAAGGAAGACATTTTTTTATAAACTCCAACTCACCTATAAACTTTTTTAAAACTCTCTGTTCATAACTACAAAATTCTCAGCCAGACTAGGTATCTCATTCTGAGCTGATGCAAATGTAAGGATGATGTGAGAATTCTCCCTCTTAGTGCTCATCACTGCCTCTTCTCTAACCAATTCCTCCTTTTGATTGGGAGTAAGATGAGAACAGTACCTCCTCTCACTGCTTGCTCAATCTTCTGAACATTGAGTCTGGTCAGGGGTATGTCGTATGCAATTTCTACCACGATGATACTGTGAGAATGTGGGTGCACAGTTGAATTTCCCATCAGTTTGGTCTTCGATTTTTCTTCCTGATTTCTGTGACAGGAACGAGTCCCTCATTTCCTGTGTTTGCCAGCCAAGGGTTGTGGTATTCCACCATTACAGAAGCACTTTTTTTCCCCATTCATCTCTATTATTTCCCAGCATGAGAATTCATGCATGATTGCATCGATTTGCTCTTGACTTATAGACACAGCTTACTGACTCTCCAAAACAAACAAACAAAATCCATTTCTTATGAACGAAACATAACAAAGTATGTCTTTCCTTTGTCATATTCTAATGAGTCCCACTCCTGAATCCTGTGAGGTTCTGTTGAGCTGGCCATTTCCTCTTTTTCCCTCTAGATCCAGTTTTGCTTCTCCCTGACTCTGCCCGCTATTGTACCTGGACTGATCCAGCTTTATTTTCTCAGCCCCTCCTTGTTAACTGGCTTCTGCCAGGTAGGTGGAATGAAGGAAAAAGCCAGGGAAATTTGACAACCTTGGTGTATTAGTGATTCAGATTTGTGCTTCAGTAAAAATTACAGGTTACCTGGGGTCATCACTGGAGAATACTTACATCTGAAAATGGTAGGCCCATGAATGGTAAGGACTACTGAAATGACCAATTGTTGGATGAGAAGAAGCATTAGTGAGAGGTTCATGGAGGTTACGATTAATCTGGGTCTTAAAGAGTGCCTGGATGTTTCGGGGGCAGTCACAACAGACATGCTCAGAAGAGGAAAAAGTAGATGAATGGTTATGGAGAAAATGGGGATTAATCAGGTAGGACTGTAGAATAGAAGACATCAGTCATGAGAGATGAAACAGAAGAAAATATGTTGGGTTCAGTATATGCAGGACCCTCTGGAATAACTTTGCTAAGGAGATTGTACTTTCTCCTATAGTTGAGTTCACTGTATCCGTAGAGTTCTAGAATTGGGAGGGACAAGAAGGCCAGGCTATGTTAGCACAACTTCATTTATAGTCTACTTTGCCTACTGGGCTTCTACAGAATATTGTATTGGATGAAAGTGTGCTCTGACTTAGAAAGTTCCAATTAGCACTGTTGTGGTGATAGAAATATATTGTTCAAGGTATTTTGATACATACAGCTGAATCACCTCTAGCTGGCTTATGTAGGAAGAGATATTGAAGAACAGAGTTCTCAGAACCATAAAAAAATGGTTCGAGAAGTGGGCACTGGGCAGAGCTTCCCAAGTGACTTGCAGAGTGACACAACAGAGTCAGCTTGCCAAGTATTAGTCAGCTGGTGAATCAGGAGATTCCCTCCCCAGCTGTCTCAGAGCCACACTAGCTCTGCCATAGCCACTGGCCCCGCCTCTGTCCCTGCCTCACTCAGTTCCCAGCAAAGCTTCCTATGAGCCTTTCTGCATGGTGGAACCTAGTCATGTGACTGCGTCTCAGCCGCAAGGAGGCCAGGAAATGAAGATTTTGCTTTATCTTCACATTCTACGTTAGGAAAAGAGGGAGTTACCTGTAAGACGTTATCAAAGTGTGGGGAGTATGGCCAAAAGATTTGGGGCATACCCAAATGACAGGTATCCACTTTAGGAAGGCACTAATTTTTTTTTTTTTTTTAAGGGAGAGTGTACAAGATGGTATTTATTCAGGCTCAGCTCAACTCGGGACAACTCTGACCGGTATTTCAGCTCCCTATGGGACTGGCTGAATTTATCTCTCAACTCCACTAATCCGTCTGCCTTTCCTGCTTCCTCCACTTCTGTTCCACAATCATTAGTCTCATGAGTGCTCCTTAATAAACCTGCACACTCTGTCTCCGAGTCTGCTTCCTGGGGACTCTAACTTACAATAATTAGCATCTGCGAGAAGCACATAAAGTTCCATGTGCCAAGGAAACGCGCCACCCACCAAAGACATTCAGTTCCCCCAAGAAATATGCAGCTGGGAACCACTCTCAACCAGGTGATGTCCTGGTGCTCAGAACTGGTTACATTCATTCAAAAACTCAGTGTAAATTTTATATTAAAAGAAAAAAAAAACCTGGACAATTTTTGAGCACTAGTTAGTGATACACATGTTAAAATATTTAGGGACAAGAATAGGTGTCTGTAGGTTTATTGAAATGTGCCCAAATCAGATGGATTGATGGCTGAGTTGAGAGGAAGATAGATGGATAAATATGTGATATAACAGCTACTGTAAAATGTTAATGGTAAAATCTAGGTGGTGTGGATGTGGGTGTCCACTGAAAAAATCTATTTTGTTCTATTTAAAATTTTTATTATTGGAAAAACAAATTGATATGGTTTTCCTAGGAAGGGTAGACCAGGAACCTTTTATGAGTTTATTTCCAGGATAAGGTTAAGCCTATCTACCACTAAAGATCCTATCAGTGTAATTTCCCTGATAACTGAATCCATCATTTATTCAACAGACATTTATTGAACATGTACTATGAGCATGTATATACAGTAGATGTTCCAAGAAGGATAGAGGAATATAAAAGGTTTATTCTGCAGTTTTGTAACAGTAGATAAAACAAATATATACAAAATGTTAAATAATAATGGTTTATATCACATCACTCTTAACATAGACTTTTAAAATGTACTTATTGGTTCTACTATAACATTTCCAGTAATTAGTAATGGTAATAATAGCAGCCACTTACATTGTGCTCACTTTGTGCCTGGGGCTTCACATGTTTTGATACATTTCATCCTTACGCTTGTGTGGTTGACTTCCAACTAAAGGGGGCATGATTGACCAATGAGCCAACTGCTGTACTTCGTAATACATCCCTAAATTTCCTAGCTAGGGACTGCGCCCGTAAGGATATTAAGGCAGGCCCATTCCTAAGAGACACAGAACTGCTGTGACAGCCATCGCTGCCTCCATGAGTCTCTGGCCGCCTCTACAGACTGCATCGTGGTCAAAGATGCTCCTCCACCCTTCCCCATGGCTCTCCCAGCCTCCTCCAAGTTCCTTTCCCATCTCCTCCTCAGGCATATCCCCTAATAAAATCTTCACACATTTGATCCTATCTTGGTGTCTAAATCTCAGAGGCCCCAGACTAACACAATACTGTCCTATGAGCAGTACTATTATCATCTCCATTTTGCAGGCACAGAAACTGAGGCACAAGGAAGTAACTTGCACAGGGTCACATAGCTGAGGTGGAATTCTGACCTGTGTCTCGGATAATTTATTTCTAAGAAGATGATACTCTAGGGCAGGTCTTGAATGTTCTGAGTTGGACAGGTAGCATCTAGGGTTTATACTTAATAATAACTAGATATTATTATCTCCACCCACGTCACATACCTGCTAAGAGTATGGGTCCTCCCCACTGTGACTGCTTCAGGTTTTGCTCTCCACCTGAGATGCAAACAATAGTTATTTGTTTTAGAGGAATATGAAGATATTGGGCATCATCATGGTCACCCCACTATTATTACTACCATTCATTGCTTGTCATATGCAGATATTTTTCTTAAAGCTTTATTTGTCCCCATTTTACAGATGTGGAAACTGAGCCTCAGAGAGGTTAAGGAATACTGAACATAAACCGTATGTATGCACACATATACACTCAAACACACATGCACACATGGAAAATTACAGAGCTGGAGTTTTAACCAGCTGGGGTTTCTAACAGAGTCCAAAGCCTTTACATGTAATAGCAGCAAAAAAGGAAATACTTGAGAATGAGTTTAACTCAAAAACCATGAAGAATTATTCAAAGAAAATGAAAATGCCTCAGGGGAAAATAAAGGCCCTGAGATAATTTTAGCATTATCTCTTTCCTAACCTTGGTTAGTTTCATAAGTGAGAAACAGCTTTTCATTGTCAGTTCAATTTGCATTTTTATTAGTAGGAAATTTCAACAGTTTCAAATTAACCACATATCTTTTCTATCCTGTGTGAATGAGTGTGTGTGTGTGTGTGTGTTCCTGTTCATAACTTCTGCAGATTTCACTGTTGGGATTTTAGTATTTTTTTATTGATTTATCTGAATTAATTATAAGTTAATTGTATTATCTTTTGTCAGGCTCCTAGCAAACGTTAAACCATCCTTTTACTTTGCCTTTTAATTGTGTTTATATGTGTGTTGATATACAAATACTTAATTTTTCAAAATAATTAAATTTATCAATCTTTTCCTTTTGATTCTTTTTTTATTCCTGGAAGGGAGTGTATGCTGACAATGTTCTTCCCTATTTAGAGATGAGAGAGATACATGCCTCTATTATCTTGTTTAATTATTTATATATTTAATTCTGTAATATCTGAAATGTATTTCGAGTTGAATGGAGAGAAGAAAGAAAGACCTTATTCAGCAGATTGAAACAGTAACTACAAAAAATCAAGTTTTGGTTTGATTTTGTTTTGCCACAAAACCTTCAGAGATTTTAGCTTGAAAATAAAATTACACAACAAGGTGCCTGGGTGGCTCAGTCGATTAAGCATCCATCTTTGGCTCAGGTCATGATCTCATGGTTCCTAATTTCAAGCCCCACAGTCAGGCTCTGTACTGACTGAGCCTGCTTCAGATTCTGTGTCTCCTTCTCTTTGCCCCTTCCCTACTTATGTTCCTTCTCTCTCTCTCTCTCTCTCAAAAATAAACATTAAAAAAAGAAGAAGAAAAGTAAATCACACCTTCTCTCATTAGGAGGCCATTTTGTTTTTCTTTTATTTATTTAAAAAATTATTTTAACGTTTTTTTATTTATTTTTGAGAGTCAGAGAGAGACAGCGCAAGCAGGGGAGGGTCAGAGAGAGAGATACAGAATCCAAAGACAGCCTCCAGGCCCTGAGCTAGCTGTCAGACTGAGCCCAACAAGGGGCTCGAACCCAGGAACTGTGAAGATCATGACCTGTGCCGAAGTCAGCCGCTTAACCGACTGAGCCACCCAGGTGCCCCATGTTTTCCTTTTAGCATGAAGTAACTTTTGCTAGCTACCTTCTAACTTATTTTTAAGATAACAGATTCTTCATTGTCAGTCTTAGTCTTACTACATGGAGCTGCATTTGCTCTATCTTTTGAAGAATAGAGGGATTCCCTGGGGAAATAGATGCTATGATTACTTAATGAATTTACTCAGTCAAGGTTAAATCGTTTCCTCAGTCGAGTCCAGTGACTTTAGTAAAGGCCATAACTTTTTTACTTCAAAAAAATTGAGATATGATCTACATGGGATAAAATTCTCCCTTTGAAAGCATACAATTTAGTGGTTTTCAGTATATACACAAAGTTTTGCAACCATTACCACTGTTTAATCACAGAACACTTCCATCACCCAAGAAAGAAACCCCATACTATTAGCAGTCACTTCCCATTCCTCTTTAATCTATTGTTTTTTCCTGTGGATTCACCTATTCTGGACATTTTATATAAATGGAATCATATAATATGTGACTTTTGGTACCTGTCTTCTTTTGCTTAGCGTAGTATTTTTGGGGGGTTCATCTATGTTGTAACATATATTAGTACTTCTTTCTTATAGCTAAATAATATTTCATTGTATAGATATACAGTAGTCTCCTCTTATCTATGGGTGACACATTCCAAGACCCCCAGTGGATGCCTAAAACTGTGGATAGTTTTGGGGATGTGTCAAGTAAGAAGTTGCTGCGGTGGAGGTCAAGGAGGTTGTTTCCTGCTTTCTCCTCTAGGGTTTTGATAGTTTCCTGTCTCACGTTCAGGTCCTTTATCCATTTTGAGTTTATTTTTGTGCATGGTGTGAGAAAATGATCTAGTTTCATTCTTCTGCATGTTGCTGCCCAGTTCTCCCAACACCATCTGTTAAAAAGGCTGTCTTTTTTCCATTGGATATTCTTTCCTGCTTTCTCAAAGATTAGTTGGCTGTATGCTTTTGGGTCTACTTCTGAGTTCTCAATTCTGTTCCATTGGTCTATGTGTCTGTTTTTGTGCCAATACCATACTGTCTTGATGATGACAGCTTTGTAGTAGAGGCTAATGAGAAACAATGAAATCTGGCCATGTGTAGCAACATGGATGGACCTTGAGGGTGTTATGCTGAGCGAAATAAGTCAGGCAGAGAAAGACAAATATCATATGTGTGCACGTATAGGAGGATTAGGGTGAACTTAACAGAGGACCAAGGGGGAGAAGAAGGGCGGAAATGGTGGGGGAAAGGGGGCGAGGCAGACCATGAGAGACTCTTGAATGCTGACAAAAACTGAGGACTGGTGGATGTGGGGGGGAGGAGGGGTGGGCATGGAGGAGGACACTTGTGGGGATGAGCACTGGGTGTTATGTGGAAACTAATTTGACAATAAACTATTTGTAAAAAAAAAAAAACTGTGGATAGTTTTGAACTTTGTACATACTATGTTTTCTCTATACATACATACCTATGATAAAGTTTAATTTATAAATTAGCCACAATAAGAAATTAATGACAATAATTAACAATGAAATTGAACAATTCTAGAAACATACTGTAATAAAAGTTATGTGAATGTGGTCTCTCTCTTAAAATATGGTACTGTACTCCCTCTTCTTGTGATGATGTATGATGATAATATGCCTTTGTGATGAGTTGGATGAGGTGAATGATGTAGGCATTGTGTCACGGCATTAGGCTGCTATTGACCTGATGGCAAGTCACAAGGAGGATCATCTGCCTTTAAACCATGGTAGACTTAAGGTAATTGAAACCACAGAAAATTAACCAAGGATGAGGTGGGATGGCTACTGTACCCCATTTTATTTATCCACTCATCAACTGATGAGCATTCAGATTATTTCCTCTTTTTGACTATTATGAATAATGTTGGTGTCAGCATTCATGTGCCAGCCTCTATGTGGGTATGTGTTTTCATTTCTCTTGGGTGGAACTGATGGATCAATAGGGGAACTTTATGTTTAATTTTTTGAGGAATTACCAAAATGGTTAGCATTTTATGATCCTACCAGAAATGTGTAAGGGTCCAGTTTCTCCAGATCCTCAGCACACTTTTCATCCCTCATTTTTATTGTGGCCATCCTGGAGGATGTGAAGTGGCATCTCATTGTGGTATGGATTCGCATTTCCCTAATGACTAATGATACCAAACATCTTTTCATGTACTTATTAACTATTTGTATATCTTTTTTGGAGAAAGTTCTATTCACATCCTTTCCCCATTTTTAAATTGGTTGATTTGTCCTTTTATTGTTAAGTTGTGCAAACTTTTAAGCAAATTCTGGATACAATCTGTTATCAGACATGTGATTTGTATTGTAGCTTTGTAGTAATTTTTGAAACCAGGAAGTTTCAAATTCAAAGTTGAGCCCTCCAATTTTGTTCTTTTTCAAGATTGTTTTGGCTATTCTGCGTCCCTTGCATTTTGGCAATTTCTGCAAAAAGCATTTTGAAAGAGATTATATCGGGGTACCTGGGCGGCTCAGTCGGTTGAGCATCCAGCTTCAGCTCAGGTCGTGATATCATGGTTTGTGAGTTTGAGCCCCATGTTGGGCTCTGTGCTGACAACTCAGAGCCTGGACTCTGCTTTGGATTCTGTGTCTCATTCTCTCTCTGCCCCTCTGCCACTTGTGCTCTGTCTTTCTCTGTCTCTCAAAAATAAATTAAAAAAAAAAAAAGGAAAGGGATTGTGTTGAATATATAGATCAATTTAGAGAGTATGGGCTATCTCATCATCTTACACCATGAACATGGACTATCTTTCCTTTCGTTTCCATCTTCCTGAATTTCCTTCAAGGATATTTTGTAGTTTTCACCATGAGTCTTACACTTCTTTTGCTCAGTTTATTCCTAAATAGTTTATTCTCTTTGATGCTACTCTAAGTGGATTTGTTTTCTTCATTTCATTTTAATTGCTAATGTATAAAAATAAAATAAATTTCTGTGTATTGATCCTCTATCCTGCAACCTTGCTAAACTTCTTTATTGGTTCTGATTTGTTTTGTAGATTCATTAGCATTTTTTTGTATAAAAGATGTTGTCATCTGGGAATAGAGATAGTTTTACTTCTTTCCATATTTATCTTTTTTTCTTTCTTGAGGTGAGAACCTCAAGTTAGTCAGCCTTAAGTTCTGTCTCTTAGCAAATTTCAGCTATCAACACAGTGTTTTCAACTATACTCATCATGTTATATGATATAAGATGCTCAGATCTTACCAGATCTGGTAGTTTATACTCTCTTACCAACTTTTCCCTAATTCCTCCAATCCCCAGCCCCTGGCAACCTCTTTTGTACTCTCTGTTTCTATGAATTTGACTTTTTTTTTTAATGTTTTATTTATTTCTAGGAGAGAGAGACAGCGTGAGCAGGGGAGAGTCAGAGAGAAAGGGAGTGACAGACTCTGAAACAGGCTCCAGGCTCTGAGCTGGCAGTCAGCATAGAGCCCGACGCAGGGCTCGAACCACGAACCACGAGATCATGACCTAAGCGAAAGTCGGACACTTAACCGACTAAGCCACCAGGTGCCCCTTGACTTTTTTTTTTTAAAAAAAAGAAATCACATATAAGTGATATCATGTAGTATTTGTCTTTTTCTCATTCATTTCACTTAGTGTAATGACCTCAAGGTCCATCTATGCTGTTGCAAGTGACGGAATTTCCTGTTTTACTCAGTCATGGAGTATTTATTTCATAAATATACCAAATCTTTATCCATTCATCTACAGATGGAACTTAGGTTGTTTCTATGCCTTGGCTATTGTGAATAATTCTGCAGTGAGTACAGATATCTCTTTAATATCCTGTTTTCATTTCCTTTGGATATATACCCCAAAGTTGGATTGCTGGATAATATGGTAGTTCTATTTTTACTTTTCTGACTAACATCCATAGTGTTTTCCATAGTGACTGCATCAATTTACATTCCCATCAACAATGCACAAGGGTTCCCTTTTCTCCCTCATCATTGTCAACACTTGTACATTGTTTGATTTTTGTACATTGAACTAACCTTGTATTCTGGAGATGAATCCCCCTTGGTCATGGTATTTAAACCTTTTCTTTTTTTTTTTTTTTTTGCAAATAGTTTATTGTCAAATTAGTTTCCACATAACACCCAGTGCTCATCCCCACAAGTGCCCTCCTCCATGCCCACCCCTCCTCCCCCCCACATCCACCAGTCCTCAGTTTTTGTCAGCATTCAAGAGTCTCTCATGGTTTGCCTCTCCCCCTTTCCCCCACCATTTCTGCCCTTCTTCTCCCCCTTGGTCCTCTGTTAAGCTCCTCCTAATCCTCCTATACGTGCACACATATGATATTTGTCTTTCTCTGCCTGACTTATTTCGCTCAGCATAACACCCTCAAGGTCCATCCATGTTGCTACACATGGCCAGATTTCATTGTTTCTCATTGCCATGTAGTATTCCATGGTATAGATAAACCACATCTTCTTGATCCATTCATCTGTTGATGGACACTTAGGCTCTTTCCAGGTTTTAGCTATTGTGGAGAGTGCTGCTATGAACATTGGGGTACATGTGCTCCTATGCATCAGCATTTCTGTATCCCTTGGGTAAATTCCTAGCAGTGCTATTGCTGGGTCATAGGGGAGTTCTATTGTTAGTTTCCTTAGGAACCTCCACACTGTTTTCCAGAGGGGCTGTACCAGTTTACATTCCCACCAACAGTGTAGGAGGGTGCCCGTTTCTCCACATCCTCGCCAGCATCTAGAGTTCTCTGATTGGCTCATTTTAGCCACTCTGACTGGCGTGAGGTGGTATCTCAGTGTGGTTTTGATTTGTATTTCCCTGATGAGGAGGGATGCTGAGCATCGTTTCATGTGTCTGTTGGCCATCTGGATGTCCTCTTTGGAGAAGTGTCTGTTCATATCTTCTGCCCATTTCTTCACTGGGTTGTTTGTTTTTCGGGCGTGTAGTTTGGTGAGTTCCTTTTAAACCTTTTCATATGTTGCTGGATTTAAATATAAAATTTTAAATATAAAATGGTTATATATTTGCTGTTACTTTGTTTAGGATTTTTACAGGTATATTCATAAAGGATATTAATCTATAGTTTTCTTGTGATAACTTTGTCTGGTATTAATATCACATAATGCAGCCTCATAGAATGAGTTAGCCTCTTTTTTGGAAGGGTTTGTGAAGGATTGGTGTTAATTTCTCTTTAAAAAGTTGGTAGAATTCATTAGTGAAGTTATTAAGTCCTAGGCTTATTGTGGGTAGTTTGGGGTTTGTTTGTTTGTTTGTTTTTCTAATTCAGTGTCTTTATTTGTTATAGGTCTATTCAGATTTTCTATTTCTTCCTGAATCAGTTTCAGTAGTTTTGTCTTCCTGGGAGTTTGCCCTTCCATCTACATTATTTAATTTGTTGGTATATGTTCATAGTATTCTCTTATAATTTTTTTTATTTCTGTAAAGTGAATGGTAATGTCTCTTCTTTCATTCCTGATGTTAGTAATTTGAGATTTCTTTCTTTTTTCTAGTTCACTCTAACTAAAGATTTGTCAATTTTATTTATCTTCTTAAAGAAACAACTTTTATTTTTGTTGACTGTTCTCAATTTTTCTGTTCTCTAATTCATTTATTTCCATTCTAATCTTTATTTCTTTCCTTCCACTTGTTTTGGGTTTAGATTGATATTTAAAAAAATTCTTAGGGTGCTTGTGTGGCCCATTTGATTAGGCGTCCAACTCTTGATTTCAGCTCAGGTCATGATCTCATGGTTTGTGAGTTCAAGCCCCGTGTCAGGCTCTGTGGTGACAGCTTGGAGCCTGGAGCCTGCTTCAGATTCTGTGTTCCCCTCTCTGTCTGCTGCTCCCACGCTCATGCTCTGTCTCTCTCTGTCTCTCAATAATAAATGTTAAAAATAAAATTTAAAAAAAAAGTCACATAGTCTGCTGTATGCAAGGTGGAAAACCAGAAAAACTGTTGGTGCCATTTAGTCTCAGTCTGAAGGCCTGAATACCAGGTGAGCCAATGATGTAAATCAAGTCCAAAGGCCCTAGAACTTGGGGGCAAGGAATAGGGGTACCAGTTTAAATCCCAGTCTGAGTCTGGAGGCCCAAGAATCAGGAGTGCCAGTGTCTAAACTCAGGAGAAGATGAATGTTTTGACTTAAACTGGAAGAGCATATTTGTTCTTCCTCCATTGTTGTGCTATTCAGGCCCTCAGTGGATTGGATGATACCCACCCACACTGGGAAGGTGATCTTCTTTACTCAATCTTCTGGTTCCAATGCTAATCTCTTCTGGAGATATCCACATGGACACATCCATAAGTAATACTTTGCCAGCTATCTGAGCACTTCTTTGCCCAGTCAAGTTACATACAAAATTAATCATTATAGAGAACATATATAGTTGATCTTTAAATGAAATGAGGGTAGGAGGCTGACCCCTCACCTAGTGAAAAATCTGCTTGTAGCTTTTAACTCTCCAAAAACTTAACTGCTAATAGACTACTGTTGACCTTAATGATAACATAAATAATCAATTAACACATATTTTGTGTATGTATTAGATACTGCATTCTTACAATAAAGTAAGCTAGAGAAAAGAAAATGCTATTAAGAAAATCATAAGGAAGGGAAAATACGTTTACAGTCCAATCCTGTGGTGTTCAAGGGTCAACTGTACTCAGATTTATGAATTTTTTCTACCACTCTATTTTATTGGAGTGTTTAGTTCATTTACATTTAATGTAATTACTGGTAAGGCTGGATTTACATCTGCCATTTTGCTGTTTTATTTTCTACATGTCTAATGCCTTTCTGTTTCTCTCTTCCTCCATTACTGCCTTCGTTTGTGTTACATCAATATTTTCTTGTGTACCAGTTTAACTCCCTTCTTGTTTCTCTTTTTTAGTTATATTCTTAGTGTTTGTCCTGAGAATTACAATGAAAATATTAATTTATAATAGACTAGTTTGGATTAATGCCAACTTAATTTTAGTAATATATAAAAACTGCCTCTATATAGCTCTGTCTTCTCTGTGCTAATATTGTCAGACATATTACATCTTTATATGCTATAAGCCCATCAACACAGGTTTACAAATAGTGTTTTATGCAATTGTCTTTTAAATCAGATAGGAGAAAAAACTATTTCAAACAAAATACATTTATTTGTATGGCCCTTTATATTTTTGTATGTAGTTACTTCTACTGCTGCTCTTTATTTCTTCATGTGGATTCAGGTGACCATCTAGTGTCCTTTCATTTTAGCCAGAAGGACTCCCCTTAGTATTTTTTGTAGGACAGTTTTGGTAGCAATGAATTCTCTCAATTTTTATTTATCTGGAAATATCTTGACTTCTCCTTAATTCTTTTTTTAAAAAATATTTTTATTTATTTCTAGAAGAGAGAGAGAGAGAGACAGCTTGAGCAGGGGAGGGTCAGAGAGAGGGGGAGAAACAGACTCCGAAACAGGCTCCAGGCTCTGAGCCGGCAGTCAGCACAGAGCCTGACGCGAGGCCGGAACCCACGAACCGTGAGATCATGACCTAAGCGAAAGTCGGACGCTTAACCGACTAAGCCACCCAGGCGCCCCTCCTTAATTTTTGAAGGACAGTGTTACTGGATATGGAATTCTTGGATGACATCATTTTTCTTTTGGAACTTTAACTGTGTTATCCCACTGCCTTCTGACCTGCATGGCATCTGATGAGATCATATATTCAGGTCAACAGACAAGATAGGTTCATTTCTTCACCTTTCACAGAAAAAAGGCATATTCCTTAGTAGCTACAAGAGTCTGGGGCTGCTCACAAACTTTAGATGCCTGGAGGAGTCCTGAGTCCTGGAAGAGTGTGTAAATCAACTGGGGGAAAAATACAACTAGAGAGACAGAGACAGAGACAAAAAAAAGACAGAGACAGAGACAGAGATGGACAGAAAGAGAGAATTATATATTAAGGATCCTGCAAAGAGGGATAAATTAATAGAAAGGATAATGTCTACTTCTTTAAGTATATTTAAGAAAGAAAAAAAATAAGAGAAAGAAAGAAGGAGAAGGAAAGAAAGAAGGAGAAGGAAAGAAAGAAGGAGAAGGAAAGGAAAAGTTGGGCACCAAAGAGTCCATATCGTAGGGTTGCATTTATATGAAGTTCAAAACAGGTAAAACTAAATATAATGATAAAAGTCAGGATAGTGGTTCTCTTTGGTGGTGTAACTGGGAAAAGACAAGATAGAGGCTTCTGAGAGGCAGTTTTTAAATCTTGGTGTGCAGGTGTAGACATGTATACAAATTTATAGAACTGTCCACTTAAGACCTGTGCATATGTGTCACACCAGCTCCCCAAATTCAGAGGAAAAATAATTCTGGAAAGATATATTCCAAACTATAAATAGTGAGGGGGCAGGAAAAGTAGAATTATGGATGGAAACAGGATGGGAATGTTACTATGTCTATCTGTTTGGAAAAAAATTTCCTGTAATGATTGTGTATTAGATAAAAGGGGTTTCTGTTTTTAAAAAAATATTAAATGAATAAATAAGTACTGGGGGAGGGAATATATTTAATGGGAAATTTGGTGCTGGCAGAATATGAAGATGAAGTGGGGGTCTTTGGGGCAGTGGATGTTGTGAGGAGCAGGGGAATTTCACAGCGCTTTGGGGAGGATTGTGGTTGTAACCACCCCCTTCCCCATTGGGCATCATCCTGGAGCCTGGAGCTGGCTATTTCCATTCAGGTCTCTTTCCCCTTATAACTAGGGGAAATCACACTCCCAAACATGTAAAAATGTAGAGCGATGGCCTTGATAAGTCCATTGCAGACAGGTTTGACACTGTTTGTGGCCTGGGGGATTGAATAGCCCAGCATGTCTTGGCACACCCACATTCCAGCATCTGTTTTTCCAGTGTGGGCTATGGCTCTGGGCTCAGCGCTGATGCTGGGGGTGTCACCCCACCCACTCCATAAACTGGGTCCCTGGGGATCTCACCCAAACCTTCTCCTCTTGCCCTGTAACTCCACTCAGTGACCTGACAACAAAAGCTGGTCAGCTTGGTGGGCCTGTGAGGCCTCCACCATCATTTTTGATATAGACATGAGTGGACCAACCTGTTTATTAAGAGCAGGATTCAAGTAGGAACTGTTGGATGAGATTGTTTTCCCAGTGGGATGGACCCAATTCTGATCAAGTGTACATGTCTGTACTCATGACATACCTGACATTTGCTCTTTTGCCCTTGTCTGCTTTAACCTATGCCTCACCACTATGTGATTTTCAAGGGAGGAAGATAACAGGTGAGGAAAGCTGCTGTCCACAGAGTCCCTTTGGTTGGTGTATAACTGGCCTAATACTTGTGAAGGAAATACAATGAAGGCAAAGATGGGGATGGGCCTCTTTTCCTATGACATTAACAATAACTGGCCTTTATACATGCTTTTGAGCTTGCCTACTGCCTTCATGATCCCTTTTACTGTCCCAACCCTGCTTTGTTTACGTGTTACCTATGAAGAAATGGAAACTCAGGGAGGTTCAGTCACCTGCCCAAAGTCACAAAACCAGTTCAGCAGAGGAGTAGGACATGTCTCCTGGCTCTTGGCCTAATGCTGTCCTTCTGGTTGACCTGCTCAGAGTCTACTGTGCCATAAGCAATTGTTTGAAGAGGCCCTGTTCTGTCTCTTCCTTCCAGTCAGCTCCTGCATGATCTAGTTTAGCCCTCATCCCTGGCTTCTCTCCTAGGCCTTTCATCCCGTGCTTCAGACACCCATCCCTCCCATCCCCTTTGTCACTCATCTTCTGAATGAATCATGTGTTATTACAATGAACGTGTACTATTTCTATAATCAAGGGAGGGAAAAAATACTGCAAGCTAACATTTCGAGACTATCAATTTCAAGACCTTAAATTTCATAAACAAAGAAACTGAAACTCAGAGACCATGCCTGGTCCAAAGTCACACAATATGTTACCAGTAGAACTGACCAAATCCAGATCTCATGGCTTTTATCCCCATGGCTCTTCCTCTGGTGCAGTCCCTGGTAAGGGAGTGATCAGGCTTGGCAGGGCTTACCTGAGCAAGAGTTTGGAGTTGGTTGTTTCTCCATCCCTCATAAGGTATCTGGGTTTCCCCTATGTGACAGGGAGCAGGCAGTGTCTGGGGAAATACAAAATGAAACAAAGAAGCACTCCTGATTTGTTAGGTTTTTAATATAAGACACATCATCATTCCGTTTCCATAGGGAGCCCTTACCTACAGTCTCTGGGAATGTTTTCTGGGTTGATGCAGCCCATTCATAGGTTCCTTTCAAGGCTAAGTTGCCATGCCCCATAGTCCAACCCAAAAAGTCTTATGAAATTTAAGGAGATGTTTTTACATATCTGGTCACACCCTGAATTGCTGGGAATGCATCTCCATCCAGGATGTCTAGTGAGTGGTCAAGCCTCAGATCTACACAGTGGCATTCCCTGGCCCCAACAGAACCCCTTCCATTCAGGTTTCTTAAGGTCCCCTCAGGGTACCTCACTGTGCTTGGGATCTTCCAAAGCAATCCATCTGCAGATGCCTTTTTTTTCTAGGAACTTACAGATTTAAAATCTTAAAATGTGACTCAGGTACTTTTATTGTTGTTGAGAGTTGACACGTAAGTCAGAATCAAGAGAGTTCCCATCACCTTCAACACAGACTTTTGTACCACTTTCTTCTCCTTTGGCTCCACCCATTCCCTAAGAGTTCTATTCTTTGGGGTATTTGGTCATGTGGGCTATATTCAAGCTTTCATGCATACCAAGCAAGGACTTTTTCAAAAGAACCTTATTAGGTTTTTTGGCATTGTTGCCTCGAACATGAGTTGGCTTTTGTTCTTTCAATTCTGTTGAAATGAATTGACTCTGTCCCTTCACCTGGATCTGAGGGCACTCATGTTGTCCCATAGGCTTTGCTCAGGTATGGAAATGAAATGTTTATTTGAATCATAAAGGTGGAATTTCTTTTTCTCTACTAGTAAGTATTTATATTTATTTTGGAAGCTGATCGAGTTATCCTCATGGTGAAGGGGCTTATTGTGTGATGAAGATGACCTATTGAAAGATCAGAATATTTGGGAGCCTCCCACACTGGAAAATCTGGGGGACACCCTGCACCTCACATGGAACTCACATGGAAAGCAGGGGTCTCAGAATGATGGGAACACATGGAGCTCAGCTGGTGTGTGTCAGGAGCTCCTCTGTCCCTCCACCGAGGGAGGGTCCTGTCAGAAGTGTTTGTCGATTTGCTAACAAGGCCCCCGTGACGTAAGTGCTGGCAAGAGATAAGGGAACCGGGAGAAGCAGGATCCAATGGCACAGTGTTTGAGAAAGCTTTCTGGAGGGAGGCAAGGCTGGATAAGTCTCTTGACTGAGTGAGGTTCAGAAAAGCAGAAAGCAGTTGGGGAGAATGGCACAAAGCATAGTCCAAGGCTTTGGAGGCTCCTGGCAGAGGTATATAGAGCATTTTTGTGAGAAGAGTGAGCAGTCTGTATCATTCTGAAAGGCATTCCAGGGCACCCTAGGGTAATTTTAATGATTGGTTCAGAAACTCTGCAACCTGGAAAAAGACTGAGTGTGTCACTTGGCCAGTTGTGTTCAGATCAGTCAGGGCTGCCATGTGAATAGACTGAGGGGGTGTCCCAGAGAGTACCTCACACTCATCCCCTTCAGCCAAGGCAGCTTTCCCATATCTGGTGAACTTCCACCTTGAGTTTCACTTGAAAAAAAGAGAGGAGCTGCAAATGAAAAGGGTGGAATTCACCAAGCCAGCCTACTTATCATACCTTAAATATAGGAAAACTGAGGCTCAGAGGAGGGAAGCAACTCCTTTCTAGATTATATAGTGAAACAAACACAGCTTCTTGGTTAACAGAACTCCTATACTGTCCAGCTTGTCAAAGACATCTTCTCTTACATCTGATCCAGGAATCTCATACTACCACATCCCACCAACATGTTAAAATATGAAATGGCAGGAAACATTAAAGAAGAGAATCACTTTCTTTGAGTATCTTTTGAGAAGAGCTAGTCTTGTTAGAAGTAGAAAGTTATTCTGACAAAATCATTTTCAGTCTTCAAAATGTTTTCAAACACTAGCTGTTGATTTTATAAAGAATACATTATTTAGTGCCATAAAACATTGCAATGGAGTGGCATGGCTCATTTATAACTTTCTGTACAACATGGTTCAGGTAAATTTACAAGATTCAGGGTACAGATAGCTTAAATGGGGATGCTGAAACAATAAACTTAGTTTCCAGATTGTCAATCAGAGTTAAATCCTCAAGTATGTCAGACTCCAATGCCACAATAATTTAAGAGAGAATAACTCCAGAAATGATGTTGATGGAGTATTTTTCCAGTTTGGCTGGTAAGACTGGAAACAGTTTGCAATTGCAGTCCTGCGCTCTTGGGAGCTACCCATTAAACACTTCATCGTCTCAGATATTTAAAGGATAAAAAACATCGCTTGCCTCTAAATCTGGGGTCAACTATTCTATCAAGATACATGCTAAAGGATCAAAGCCTCTCGCGATTGAACTGAAACCATTGGAACACAATCTGAAATGTAATCGTTTTTACTTCTGCTAAATTCTTTTTCTATTGCCAATGATGTGTAACTATGACATTCAACATTAGCCTGTCACAATTCTGCAGTTATCTTGGTGGCTTAAAGTTATGTCTACTGCAGGTGGTACAAGCTCAAAACCCAGGTAGGCATGTAAACAGGTACACAACTGGTGTCTGACAACTGGGAATGGTAGAGACTGGCCAACTGGGGAACTCTGTCCCCTTCTATTGGGGAGGGGATGTCTGCTGTTCCATCCAGCTGACTGTTTGTCACATGGGGGTGTAGGACCTGTGTTCCCAGCCCTTGTAATTTTTCAAAAGATACCAGAATTTCAGATTTGTTAAGTGTCATGTCTTCATTTCTCAACACTGGCAAATGATTCCATTTTTCTTTCGTTTCTTTGTTTTTGTATCACTGGGCAGACCAGGATTAGTATTTGGCCCTGCAGCCAACCTTCTTGCTTGCTAACTAGAATAATGACATTGCTGAGTTGCCCAAGATATTCTTAAGGGATGCTCGCCAATTCCTTTTTTTTCTTTCCTCCTTCATCTAAAGCCTTGTTTGCCACTTGTTTTTGCTTGTTTGTTAGTGTCACTTTTCCCCCTCACAAAACCCAAAGGGAACTGCCAACTTATTCTGCTCTTTCTCGTGAAGCTGTGAGTTTAGGTAGTTAGGTGCTCTTTGTCCTAGGGATAAGTTACAAGCAATAGTTGCATGATTTCTGAATGTGATTTTTCATCTCATATGTTAAATAATCAGGGAAGCTGATGCAGAAAAAATGCCCTTGCATTTGAAGGGGAGGAGCCCATGCTAGCAGCAGGATCAGCAAAGGGGTGGGAGTGTTGGAGCTCTAGCTCCGGAGAGCCTGCAGGTGTTCTAGAGCTGTGCTGTCCACACTGTAAGCCCTGGCCACATGGGACTGTTGAGCACCTGGAGTGTAGCTTGCACACCACATTGGGTTGCACACCAGATTTAGAAGCAGCATGAACAAAAGAGAATATATCTCATTCTTTATATTGATTACACGTTAAAATGATAATATTTTAGAATTGTTAGGCAAATAGAATGTTAAAATTAATTTTACTTTGGGGCGCCTGGGTGGCTTAGTCGGTTAAGTGTCCGACTTTCGCTTAGGTCATGATCTCGCGGTTCGTGGGTTCGAGCCCGCGTCGGGCTCTGTGCTGACTGCCAGCTCGGAGCCTGGAGCCTGTTTCAGTCTGTGACTCCCTCTCTCTCTGACCCTCCCCTGCTCACGCTGTCTCTCTCTCTCTCCTAGAAATAAATAAAAATTTTTAAAAAAAATTAATTTTACTTGTTGATTTTTATTTTTTACTCTGGCTACTAGAATCTTTTAAATTACATTGGTGAAGCTCGTTATATTCTACTGGGTAGTGGTACCTTAGAACAGGGGTCTGGAAACCTTTTCTGCAAAGGCCCAGATAGTAAATATTTTAGGTTTCTCAGGCCACAAGTTTTTTGTTGTAAATACCCACTCTGCCATTGTAGCGCAGAAGCAACCACGGACAGTGTGTAAATGAATGCATATCACTGGGTTGCAATAAAGCTTAATTTATAAAAACAGGTGGAGGCAGATGTATAGATTTGCTGACTCCTGCTTGATGAGAAGATAAAGACCAGTGGGAAGGAGGAGATGTGGTTGCTTCTGAGGATCTGGTGGCATTCTGCTTGTTGGTCTTGATGTGGGAAACAAAGGCAGAGGAACAAACTAAATTTCCTTATAGTTTATAGCCCATTGATAAGTCCTTGAGACAGGCAGAGTGACCTTCCTCTGGGAACTCAGCTCCCTGGCTGATGTCACTTTGTTAAGAGCAAAAAGCAATCTTAGCTTAATCCCGACCTCCAGGATCCTGTAAGTGTACTTTAACATATAAAAATTCCTTTGGAAACTTCCTTTATCTCTACCCCTCCAAGATATATGTTGGCATTCATACTCTAAGCTTATGGCCCCTGATATATAGCTGAAGTGTCTTATGACTGAGGTTTTACTAAACAGTAATAAATGATCTTTTTCCAACAGCATCCCTTCAAGGTCCTGTAAACCTCTTTTCCAAAATGCCTTAGAGACTTAGAGTGTTCATAGCCTCCTACCTAACCCCCTCCCAACCTGAAGGAATATCATCAGTCACTCTTCACAACCCCAGTGCAGCTCTTTCTGCCCATAGGTCCCATCCCCATGCTTTAATAAAATCATCTTTTTGCACCAAAGATGTCCCAAGAATTCTTTCTTGGCCATCAGCTCCGAACCCCACTTCAAACCATATCAGTCTGGGTGCTTGTTAAGTGGGTATGCTAACTTTTGAAATTTCATCAAACTGTTTATGTGTCATGTGTTTATTTTTCCATATGCACATTATACTTCAATAAAAAGTTGACTTAAAAAGAGCCAGAGATATGTATCTGTCTTGTCAGTCAGTGACAGTCCTGTTCCTACTTTCAGATGCCATCTTTCCTGTTCTCCACTGGTAGTCAATCATTAAGTTGTCATTGTCCAATTGGCAGTTGGCTTTCCCCCCAACTTTCTGTAACTCCTGTCTTACTGTAACATTCATTCTATATCATACTCACTGCTTTGGGAGAATTGTGCAGAGACAAAAGTCAAGACCCTGGCCATTTGAGGAGGCATAAGGGAACAATTCACTGGATTGCAAAACTTAAGCTGTATTAGAGCTGCATATGCTTAAACCACCAGATTTTGCCAATTAAAAAAAAACAACTTCTGTTTCCCTATGAGCTCATCCTGTCTGCAGAATGAATAAATGGGTTTAATATTTTATCATTTAAATATAGACAGTTAGCAAAGTATGACTTTTCCTTCTGGACCTTGATGCTGACCAATGATCAAGGCTTTTGTGCATGCCTGCTCAGATCTGTACAGGAACTCAATACACAACCAGGGTCAGTAGCGGAAAGAACGTCTTTCTACCCCCAGCCCTTTGCTCCTGTGCTTCAACGAAGTCTCAGAGAGAGAGAGCTTCCAGAAGTGGAAACATTTTTAAATAAATCTTTTAACTTTTCGCCTGTGGATACAGCTGCGTTGACACAAAGCCACGTTTGAGGCATGATGTCTCGGAAGCCTGGCACCATGGAGTGTTTTTCTACTGGGACCCATAATGGCTGGCTTTTAAGAGTGGTCCTGTGTTCAGTTTTATCAATGTGGTGCTTGAACTGGGCCTTCAGCTGACCTCCAAAAGGAAATAGTTTTAAAAGGAAGAATTTTAAGTCTGCCAAGAGTCAGATAATGGCACAGCACAGAAAAAAAAGCAAGGGTTTTGTGTGTTTTATATTAAAATACAAGTCTCTTAATGCCTCAAAACAGCAGCCTCTAAAAAAATGTGCAGCTTAATATATGAGGCTAGAAAATAGTTTTAAAGATCGAAAATTTTCTGCTTTGTTCCTTGTAATTTTTTGGAAAGAAGCAAGTTCTTTCCTTCTGAACCTTCTCCTACCTTTATTTTTGGTTTTATACAAGTGACTGTTTCCTTAAAGTAAATTTAAGAGTACTCTGAAAAAGTCTATGCTGTGTTCATAGCCTCCTACTGGACAAGCTTTCAGCCCGGAAGCTCTACAAAAATGTGCTTTGAGGACAAAGGCCATTAACATTTGGTTAATCCTATCTGATCAACTTCTTTCCCACCTGCACAGCCCTCTTTTTTGCCCAAAGCATGTTATAGTGAGGACCCTAGGAGACTAGGCGGTGGGTTTGCTCACTGTCTTGGCACATCAGGGGTGGCTTTGTGGAGGTTGTCGTCTCTCTTCAGAGTGATCATTTGTGAGGAGAGATAGTGTATCCCCCTCACTGGTGTGGACTCCGGCTGTATGCTAGACAGGGGACATAAGCCAACATTATAAATCACTTCAGGGGAGACATGATCTAAAGTTCTCATAAACCAGTTGGCCATGGTGGTCACCTTACTTTCTATTTGTAGCAGTCCCATGAATAAGTGGAGCTGAAAAGAACAGCTCAGGCTACAAAAGGAGGTCTGGGAACACTGAATTCAGTGGAATTGCCACCTACATTTTATCATCCAACATGTGCCTAATGTGCAGTATGCCCAGTTACAGGAAGTTCTCTTTTTTTTTTTTTGAAGCTTTTATTTATTTTCGAGACAGAGAGAAGGCAGGAGCCAGGAAGGGGCAGAGAGAAAGGGAGACAGGAAAAAAGTGGGCTCTGTGCTGATAGTAGAGAGGCTTGAACTCACAACCAGGCTTGAACTCACAAGCTGTGAGATCATGACCTGAGCTGAAGTCACACACTCAGCCACATGAGCTACCCAGGTGCCCCACCTTTTATGTAAGTTTATTTATTTTGAAAGAGAGAGAGGGAGAGGGAGAATGTAGGAGAGGGGCAGAGAGAAGGACAGACAGAATCCCAAGGAGTCTCTAAGCCAAACCATGAGCACAGAGCCCAATGTGGGGCTTGAATTAATGAACTGTGAGATCATGACCTGAGCTGAGAGCAAGAGTCATTCAACTGACTGTGCCACCCAGCTGCCCCTAATTGGCAATGTTTGTCCTACTAGATGGTATGTAAAAATAATGGTGTTCTTACTATCCTTGGTGACTTAGATGCTGTCAAATTTTGTATTTTTCTTTTTTTTTTTTTTAATGTTTATTTATTTTTGAGAGACAGAGAGACAGAGCATGAACAGGGGAAGGGCAGAGAGAGAGAAGGAGACACAGAATATGAAGTAGGCCTCAGGCTCTGAGCTGTCAGCACAAATTTAGTATTTTTCCACTGGAGCATTCTATTGACTGGTCATCAAAAGGTAGAATCACGAATGGAGTATCTTTAGACCTTCAAGGTGGCTAGTAATGAAGAAACAGGAAGACAAACCACTCTTTGTCTTTTTAAAGCCTTTATATATACTGGGGTATTTTAGCTTCTAACCACCCTCATTTAAAAAAGTTTTTTTGTTGTTGTGGTATAATTTTCATACAGTAAACGAAAAATATTAGATCTACAGCTCTATAACCTTTATGCAGACAGAGCTCTGTAGACTATCACCACTGTAACTATCACTCAGATCAAGTTAGAAAGCATTTGAGTCACCCTAGGTGATTCTCATTCCCAAATGAGAATAGCCATTATTCTGACATCCACCATCATCAATTCATTTTGGCTAATCTATGCCATAGAATACATATACTTTTGTGACTGGCTCCTTTTGCTCAACATGTTTTTGTGATTCACCCATGTTAGGATATATATCAATAATTTGTTCCTTTTAATCCCTGGGTACTTATACATTCTATGAATGTGCACAATTTTTTAATCAATTTTCCTGTTAACAGATATTTAAGTTCTTTCTAGTTTGAGCTATTGTAAAATTAAGTCGCCATGAATATCCTTGGACTTATGTCATTTTGTAGACACATGCACTGAAGTAGCATTCCTTGTAACAGGGTAGGCTGAATGTTAGCAAACATTCCAGCTTTCCAGAGTAGTTGAACCAAATTTTACTTCTGGAAAAAGTGTGTGAGAGTTCCAGTTGCCCCACATCCTTGCCAACACCGGTTATGTGGATATATCTCATTATGGTTTTAGTTGACATTTTCCTGATGAATAACAATATCAAACACCTTTTCATATGCTTTAGACTTGTACATTCTCTTCAGTGAAGAGCTCATTAATGTCTTTTGGTCTTGTTAAAAAATTCTTTTGGGGCACCTGGGTGGCTCAGTCGGTTAAGCATCCGACTTTAGCTCAGGTCGTGATCTCACAGTTCATGGGTTCAAGCCCCGCATCGGGCTCTGTGCTGACAACTAGCTTAGAGCCTGGAGCCTGTCTTTGGATTCTGTGTCTCCCTCTCTCTCTGACCCTCCCCTGCTCACGCCCTCTCTCTCTCAGAAATAAATAAAACGTTAAAAAATTCTTTTGCCTTTTTCTTATTGGTTTTCAGGTTTAAAATATATATTCTGATATAGGTTCTTTGTTGGATGTATGCATTTAGAATATCTTATCCAATCCTATGACTTATCCATTCACCTTTTAATGATGTGTTTTGTTGAACAGTTTTTAATGTTAAAAAAGTCTAATTTGTCTCTTTTGCACGTTCCTGTTGTTGTTGTTGAGATGGTTCTTGCTTTTCATGTCCTATTTAAGAAGTCTTTGCCTACCTGTTAGTCCCCTGGTCTGATAACTGTTTCTCATGCCAGTTCAGTTGCTGCCAGAATCAATGTATTTTCTTGAATAAGGAGACTAGAAATCAGGCCAGGCTAAATCTGGGTGAAGCCCAAAATGTGCCAGAGGTTAAGTTAGGAAGGTGAAATCAGCAGATATGCAGAATGGATTGAAGCAGAAAGAGGCCCGACACAGTTAGGTTTTTGGTCCAAGGAAAGAGGAATTCTAGAAGCTTTGTGATTGGGTGAGCAGATAGTTAACTATATTGTTGTCCAGCCCACATTGTATCTTAGAGTATTTTGAGATACAATTCATAAATTAATACTCTAATTCATAAAATTAAACTCTTTGATGTTCACAGCTTCTGGTTTATTGCCTAGAAACATTGAAAAGTTAACAAATTTCATGTTTTAGGGACATCATGTTAATGTCTAATGGCCATTATTTTTCTTCAAAGTGCTCAAAACCCATTATCTTAATAATCCTTTCTTGGCCATATTTAGGGAGTAAAACCTCCACTTAGAATAACATTTATCCATCCCAAATCCTCTCACCATCCCCCCATTTTTTGTAAGTTTTCCTAAAAAAAGATCAATGTCAACAATTCCATGATCTCATCTGTTTTCCTACAGTCCTGGGTAAATGTTTGGGTTTGCTTGTCATAATGAGACCCTGGCAGGTCCTGGACAGAACTGCCCAGGCAGAGGGGACCAGTGCCAAGTGGGAGTTAGCAGGAAGCACAGGACAGGAAGGTGGGGCAGCTGTAAAGTCTGTGAGGGACAGAAACCTATGTCCCAAACAAAGTAGGATTGGGATCAGGTAGCAGCAGCTGAGTTGAGACCTGACAGCTCAGGAGATGATCTCTGGAGGCCATGTATCTGTGTAGATTTCCTGGGAAGGGAGAATAACTGTACAGTATAAAGATACCTCCCTGCCAGGCTATTCCAAGTGTTTTGTCCTTCCAATGTTGGGACAACAGAAATGGAGCCGAGTTTCCTAAATGATAATAATTGGCAGGAACAAGATGGCAGTAGCCACTCAACATCCAAGAAGGTGAGCTGTATGAGGCTGCAGAGATACGCTTGACCATCCACTCTCAAGAACAGAGTAGATATGCATGGTGTAGTAGAAAGAGTGGACTCTTGAGTGTCAGACATACCTCGTTCTAATACTGGCTCTACCCCCTATGAACTGTAGGACACTAGGCAAGATGATACCTACACCCTAAGACCAACAAGTGGATCAGTTAGGATTGTATGTATAAAATGTGAATTTTCTCATTTTCCTCTTATTTCTTTCCTATGCTCCACCCAGTGGAGAGCTTTCAGTCCTTGTCTTTCTTGCCCAGTTAGCAGCACTGAACAGTCACATATTTTGAAATAAATCTTCCTTTGGCTCCCAGGTAGGGCACCCCTCCCGCCCCCCCGCCCCCATTCCATGACAACAGTTACCATATTGTATAAATCTGCTAGAGCTGTAACAAGACACCACAGACTGGGTGGTTTAAACAATGTAAATTTATCTTCTTACAGTTCTGGAAGCTGGAAGTCCAAGTTCATGGTTCTGGCAAGATTGGATTCTTCTGAAGCCTCTCTCCTGGGTTTGCGGATGGCCTTCCTCTTGCTGCCTGTTCACATGGTCTTTCCTCTGTATGTGTGCATCCCTGGGGTCTCTAATCTCCTCTTCCTATCCGGACCTTCTTATCAGACCAGATGGATTAGGGCCCAACCTAACAGCCTTAGTTTAACTCAATTGCCTCTTTAAAGGCTACTGTCTCTAAATACAGTCACATTCTGAGGTATGGGGTTAGGGCTTCAATATATGAATCTGGAGGGACAAAATTCAGACCATAACACATGGGTGTGTTGACAACTCCCCCACTTGTTTCTCCAGCATGTTCCTGCCCACTCTTAAAAGCCAGATCCACTGATATACCTTCCTCCTGATCTTTCTTCCTGGATCCTGGCTACTCACACCCAACAATTCCAAACTCCAACTCATTATCATTACCCTAAATCCTTCCCTTTCTTGCTAACTGTGGCTTCATGTAGAAGGGGCTCTATCTCGTATGAATCTTTATCAATTTGCTGAATCTATTTGAATAGAAAAAAACACAAGAAGAGCAGCCCATACAGCATGACTTAAGCACGTAGACTTTGGAGTCCTTTCTTATCTCTACCACTTACTCCCTGCTGACTTGGAGAACATTATTTTACATCTTTGCACCCCATTCCAGGCTGGTTCAAATGCCAATCTCTCCTGGATGCTATGAGAATTATATGAATCTGTTTATGTGGTGCCCAGTCTGGTACCTTGGGCTTTATCTGTTCAGTTCATACCAGCCTGACCTCTGGCTCCTAGCATTTGTATTTCTCTGTCAAAAGAAAGCAGGAGGTAGACCTCAACCAATGACTGATGAGTGTTAGTGTACAAATACCCCAGTTCCCCCACCCTTTCAGATGGGATCACTCTAAGGTTTGTGTTTGATGCTGTTTGCCAGAGTTTCTCTATGAAATGAAACTCCAGTGAAATTGGCTTGAAAACCATCCTCTTCTTCTGTGTCTCACTCCCCATTCACCTACCAGTATTTCCTGGCATCATCTATCCTAGAAATTACCTGCTCTGGAATCCCTGTCCCAGGGTTTGTTTCTTTGGGAGCCCAAGCTATGACAATATGCTGTGATCTGAATGTGTCCCCTCAAAAATCATATGTTGAAATCCTCTTGCTTAAGATGATGGTATTAGGGGATGGGGCCTTTGGGAGTTGCTTAGGTCACAAGACTGGAACCTGCACAATTGGGATTAGTGCTCTTATAAAAGAAACCACATAGAGCTTTCTAACCCCTTCCTCTATGTGAGGATACAACAGGAAATCTGCAACCAGAGGTCCTTTGCCCAGCCATGCTGGCAGCCTGATCTAGCACTTCCAGCCTCCAGAACTGTGAGCAGCAATTTTTTTTTTCTGTTTGATTTAGTGCCTAGCATTTAGCAAATGCTCAGAACTATCATTTCTGCCATTAGTTAAGTTGTTCAGCAGTAGAAAGCAAAGATGCCCCTGGGTGGGAAAGCAGTCTTCTCCACACTGCAAGGAGAAGCCCTGTGTGTCCATTGTGAGGTTGTGAGAGCCCACTTAATGACGGTCAGTTTGTAACATGCATTTTTAGTGTGGGCTTTCATGGCCCCAAGGAGCCAAAAATTGCTTTGAGGAGGGGAGTGGAGGAATGACAGCAAATCTTAATCTTCCTATTTAAATTACAGATACCTGTGACCTATAAACAAATATACTGTATATTTATAATATTAAAATTGAATGGCAGTGTCATTAGGAAAAAATGTGGAAAAAAAGCTTCCAGGAGGGGAGCAATGATGACAAGAACCATGCCGGTTTATAATAGGCAAAAAAAAGTTACGATTGACATTACCCTGGCTTTGGACCATCCTGGGTGGCACTGTTTAGTGTGCCGGGTTCACATCCTCTTTTCTGGAGTGGGGAGTTAAAAGTTGAACTTGAATAAAATTGTTTAGTTTCGTTTGCCCAGGGAGGCACCAGGCTTTTTGGCAAAACATTCATCTGTTTGTGGTTAAGATTTTCCTGGTTCTTATTATAACCAGACTTGGTTACTTTTGAGAACCATGAGGCTTGGCTCTCAGAAACATGACGACTGGTTCATCCAACATGGTGTGCTTTGAATCTTTCCTTCTGACTTCTCCAAAGCTTCTCCGCTTGGCTGACAGCGCCGAATTTGGCAAGAAGAAAAAAGGACCAAATTCCTTCATTCCCACCCATGTTTCTTTTGCCAAAGTATGATTATTAAAGGGTTTTAAAAATACAGCTCTCCTGCAGGCGTATAATGAGCCTGGCTCAAAGATTTATTTTCACTCATTAGGAAGGCATCAGAAGGATGGTCAGTCTAGTTCAAAGTAGGCTACAGGAGATGAATATGTATATATGATTAGTTCAAAGCAAGGCTGCTGAAATATGCTCATCTGACTCAGGTGCAAACTAGGTACAAAACTAACACTGCAGAGAGCAATCAAACCATAATCTTTGGAGTTATTCTCAACTGGGCAAATGTAATTTTTTTATTTTAAAAAATTTTTAATGTTTATTTATATTTGAGAAAGACAGAGTGTGAGTGAGGAGGGGAAAAGAGAGAGGGAGACACAGAATCTGAAGCAGGCTATTGAGCTATTGGCACAGAGCCTGATATGGGGCTTGAATTCAGGAACAGTGAGATCATGACCTAGGCTGAAGTTGGACACTTAACCAAACCACCCAAATGCCTCTGGGCAAATGTAACTTTTGAATTATATTTACATTATTCTATCTGAATATTTGGGCAGTTTTTCTTAAATTATCATCTAGATCCACCTTGACATTTTCTATACCAGTCTGTATGGTCTACGAAATCTTAATAAACTTAAGTTCTTCTACTTCCCTTTTGAGTATCTGAAAGGCTACTGGAAAAACTTGAATTAACTTGTCCCTTTTACATCTGGGAGCTAGGTGCATTCAACGGTTTGCTGTGTTTACAACAAAGCTTGACTTCATATGCCAAGACATCTGCCTATTTCCATGGTGTAAATGCCCCAGTTATGGTGAATTTCCATACATCAATGTGATGTCATTGAAGGCAAAGTTGAGAAGAAATGCATACAGTCATTATGTGAGCTAGTATTATCTAGTTCCAGAACATCATTGAGTGTGTGCTGCTACCTTTTATGGATTGTGGTCATGGTGTTTCTAGCCTTGTGGTTACTAAGTATCTCTGAAGAGACTGAAAGATCAGCTGAAACTATAATCCCTGGAGCCCTGATATTCCTTGAAGGTGCTTCACAGGTTACACAAACTTTCATTCAAATTTCTTTTTCAGGGCACCTGGGTGGTTCAGTTGGTTGAGCATCCAACTCTTGGTTTCAGTTCAGGTCATGATCCCAGGGTTGTGGGATTCAGCCCCAGACTCTGTGCTTATTTGAGCTGACCCCAGCTGAGCATGGAATCTGCTTAAGATTCTCTCTCTTTATGGGGTGCTTGGATGGCTCCATCGGTTCAGCATCTGACTTTGGCTCAGGTCATGATCTTGTGGTTCGTGAGTTTGAGCCCTGCATCAGGCTCTGTGCTGATAGCTCAGAGCCAGGGGCCTGCTTCAGACTCTGTCTTCCTCTCTCTCTCTCTGCCCTTCCTCTGCGTGCTCTCTCTCTCTCTCTCTCTCAAAAGTAAACATTAAAAAGAAAAGATTCTCTTTTTTCCCCTCTGCCTCTCCCTGTCTCAATAAATAAATAAATAAATAAATAAATAAATAAATAAATAAATAAATGTCTTTTCCAAAGCTACATTTAAAAAAATGCAGTGGAAGCTTCTGCACAGCCAAGGAAACAACCCAGAAAATTAATAGGCAACCAACGGAATGGGAAAAGATAGTTGCAAATGACATATCAGATAAAGGGTTGATATCCAGAATCTACAAGGAACTCACCAAACTACACGCCCGAAAAACAAACAACCCAGTGAAGAAATGGGCAGAAGATATGAACAGACACTTCTCCAAAGAGGACATCCAGATGGCCAACAGACACATGAAACGATGCTCAGCATCCCTCCTCATCAGGGAAATACAAATCAAAACCACACTGAGATACCACCTCACGCCAGTCAGAGTGGCTAAAATGAGCCAATCAGAGAACTCTAGATGCTGGCGAGGATGTGGAGAAACGGGCACCCTCCTACACTGTTGGTGGGAATGTAAACTGGTACAGCCCCTCTGGAAAACAGTGTGGAGGTTCCTCAGGAAACTAACAATAGAACTCCCCTATGACCCAGCAATAGCACTGCTAGGAATTTACCCAAGGGATACAGAAATGCTGATGCATAGGAGCACATGTACCCCAATGTTCATAGCAGCACTCTCCACAATAGCTAAAACATGGAAAGAGCCTAAGTGTCCATCAACAGATGAATGGATCAAGAAGATGTGGTTTATCTATACCATGGAATACTACATGGCAATGAGAAACAATGAAATCTGGCCATGTGTAGCAACATGGATGGACCTTGAGGGTGTTATGCTGAGCGAAATAAGTCAGGCAGAGAAGGACAAATATCATATGTGTGCACGTATAGGAGGATTAGGAGGAACTTACAGAGGACCAAGGGGGAGAAGAAGGGCGGAAATGGTGGGGGAAAGGGAGAGAGGCAAACCATGAGAGACTCTTGAATGCTGACAAAAACTGAGGACTGATGGATGTGGGGGGGAGGAGGGATGGGCATGGAGGAGGACACTTGTGGGGATGAGCACTGGGTGTTATGTGGAAACTAATTTGACAATAAACTATTTGTAAAAAAATAATGCAGTGGAAAGATACACATACATACACATGTAGCAAACATATAAAGAAATATGTGGGACTGATGAACACCGAGTGTAGAATTTTTGGAACTCCTGAGGTATAAAAGGGGCTATGATGAGTGAGGAATTCAAAGGGGTTGTGAGTACAGAAGTGTGTGGTACTATCTTTAAACCTTGGGCGTGCCTGGGTGGCTCAGTTGGTTAAGTGCCCGACTTCAGCTCAGGTCATGATCTCATGGTTTGTGGGTTCGAGCCCCACATCGGGCTCTGTGCTCACAGCTAGCTCAGAGCCTTGAACCTGCTTCAGATTCTGTGTCTCTCTCTCTTACCCTCCCCTGCTCATGCTGTCTCTCTCTCAGAAATAAATAAAACATTAAAAAAAAAAGCTTTGTTGTGGATCTTAAATACTGCATAACAAATTAACAAGACATACAGCCACAAATACATTTTATATCAAACCTCAAACCTCTAAAAACACTAATGTCAAATTTGCTGCCAGACTAAAATTATTTTGTACAAGTGATGGAATAAAGTTTTCTCTTGACTTCTCTGTGTAATTACACATTTCCCAATGTTGCATAGAGATCTTTAATGTGCAAAAACATTAAACTGTCACTGAGAATCTTGTTTTATTCTATTTTGTATAATGAGACAGTGAAGTCTGTTTTTAAAATTTGAAGCAATTTCATACTTAATAAATGTTGCAGGGGCACCTGGGTGGCTCAATCGGTTAGGTATCCAACTCTTGATTTCAGCTCAGGTCATGATCTCATGGTTTTGTGGATTTGAGCCCCACATCAGGCTCCATGTGGAGCCTGCTTGGCATTCTCTGTTTCCCTCTCTCTTTGTGCCTTCACGCTCACATCATCTGTATCTCTCTCAAAATAAGTAAACTTAAAAAAATGTTGCAAACTCAAAAAAAAAATAAGTATGCCATTCATTTGGTAACATATCACATTTGCCCTACACACACACACACACACACACACACACACACACACACACACACACAACTTTTTCTAAATGTTTTGGGAAGAAGCTACATGCATCATGTCTTAGTATTTCTTGTACTTCAGTGTGTTTTGTTTGGTTTTCAGCAGGCTTCATGCCTAGCATGGAGCCCAATGTGGGGCTTGAACTCAAGACCTGAGCTGAGATCAAGAATTGTGCACTTAACAAACTGAGCCATCCAGGTCCTCCAATACTTCAGTGTTTACTTCTTAAAAACCAGGATATTTTCTTATGTTACCATAGTACAGTTGTCAAATTCAGGACATTTAACACTGATGTAATACTTTAATCTACAGTTTATATTGCAGTTTCCCAATCATCTCAAGAATGCAATTTACAGTAGTTTTATTTTTAATTTTTTAGACTCAGCATCCAGTCCAGTATTGTGCATTGCATTTAGCTGTCATTTCTTTTTTGAATCTTTCAATCTGAAATGGATGCTCAGCCTTTCTTTGTCTTTCAAGTCCTTGACATTTTTGAAGAGTTCAGGCCTGCTGTTTTTGTACAATGACCTTCAGTCTAGCATGTCTGATGTTCCTCACAGATAAAATCAGGTCATGTGCTTTTGGTGGGAATGCTACAGAAGTAATGTGTCCTCCCCAGTGCCTGATATCCGGAGGCACACATGGCAGGTAACTCTGCTGGCTGGTTAAGGTGGTGTCCTCCAGGTTTCTTTGTAGTGGGAGATTTTTGAGAGCCACGATTTGACTAAAAATGAGGGATGAGTCCAGGGGGGCTTATTTAGACCTTCCTGGACCATAGGTCCAGAATTGTTCTGAAAATGTCAGCCAGCTGGGTGAGCCAGCCTGCTTTCTAAGCTGTGAAGCATTTTTGTGGCCCCAGGAAAGGGCAGCATCAGCAGCCTGAAGTGTCTGCATGTCTGGCATGAGGCACACTGGTGCCCAAAGAGCTGAACTAAGTTTTACGACAGGAACCTACACCAAGCTGGGCCTCCAGGATGGTTGCTGAGTGTGGTTGTTCCCCTGTTTGGTGATGTAATATTTATGCAGTGTGGCTTTTCTGAGGTTTCCCCACTTACCCGTGCAAAATAAAGATGGTCTTTTCTCTGAGCCAGGGCTACTGAAGTGCCAGGCCACAAACTGTGCTTTGCCTGACCCAGGCTGGGACAGTGGCCTCTCACAGAAAAACAGGAAATTAGAACATATGCACTTTCCACGTACTAGCTAAATTGTGAGTTTCTCAGTGGTTCCATGTGGCTTGAATAACAGGGTAATTTTCTTTCACAGAGTAAAATATTCTAATTAAGATGTATTTTATTGAATAACATTTTACTTTAGTGACTTCTTTAGTGTCTAGTGCCATTTTAAGTTCTATCACAGATTCACTCAGGAATTCATTCCACAGATTTTCACTAGGCCAAGGAAGCATGGTGTCAGCAGGGCAGATGGTATGTGCTTAACCATGTTTTATAGATATGCCAGGCACACTCTAAATGTTAGAGAACATGCAAGGCCCTGTGGGTGACCAATAGAAACACAGAATTATAATGTCATGGGAGGCTGTGGCACCCCGAGAAGGGAAGGCTTAATGGGGGGGCACCAGGGAAGGTTGCACAGGAGGAGGTGATCCTTGGGTTGAGTCTTGAGTGGTAGAGAGTGTTTTAAACAGAGATACTGTTACAGAGATACAAAGGTGTGGCAGTTGAGGGTGAGCTCATGGAAGGAGCCAGAAATGGGAGTTTGAGTCAGATTGGGGAAGAATTTGTAGTATACGCTACATCAAAGAGATTGTACTTGGGGCGCCTGGGTGGCTTAGTCGGTTGGGTGTCCGGCTTTCGCTTAGGTCGTGGTCTCACGGTTCGTGGGTTCGGGCCCCGCGTCGGGCTCTGTGCTGACTGCCGCCTCAGAGCCTGGAGCCTGTTTCGGTCTGTGACTCCCTCTCTCTCTGACCCTCCCCTGCTCACGCTGTCTCTCTCTCTCTCTCTCCTAGAGATAAATAAACATTAAAAAAAAATAAAAAAGAGATTGTACTTCATGTCTTAAATGCCAGGGTTGATGTCTCATCCCAATTAGATTTTGTGTGAGAGCAAACCGTGTTTCTCAAACTTGAGAGAAGCATTTTGGGGAAAGAAGATCCTCATTCACCCTTCTGAGGGAGCTGACCTGTCTCTAGATATATGGTGTGGGACTGTGAAGACAAGAGCTACTACTGTCTTTTCACCACAGGGCACACTGAGCATGGACAGCACTGTCCCCAGGAAGCCAGAACCTGGAGGCAGAAGAAAGCCAGGGAAACAGGGCCTCATCGAAACAATGGAGCCACTGGACTGGCCTATACCTCAGGAAGTGGGACTTCAGTCCTCCCTTAATCACTTGGTCTACCTAATGATTTTTATGTTTAAATTTTGAAATGATGCCAAACTTCCTAAAAAGTTGCAAGGAGAGTTCAGACGACCCCTTTTACCATTTATGCAGATTCACTGATTTATACCTTTCTGCCCCTTCAGCTATACCAGTTGAGGGAAGGTTGGATACACCTTTACCATTTCTACTTATGTATGCCATTTTTTAATTTAAAAAGATTTTTTTTTTTTTGAGAAAGAAAAAGCATGAGTAGAGGAGGGGCAGAGAGAAAGGGAGACACAGAATCTAAAGCAGGCTCCAGGCTCCAAGCTTTCAGCACAGAGCCTGATGTGAGGGTCAAACTTATGAACCCCAAGATCATGACCCGAGCTGAAGTCGGACACTTAACCAACTGAGCCACTCAGGGTCCCCTTATGTATGTCCTTTTTAGTAGCAGGGGTGTTCTCTTCATTCCTAAAGTCCTATCATCCAAGACTGAGGCTTAGTCATTGATCAAAACTACAGATACTCATTTTTTCCCCCATTTATTTGAGAGAGAGAAAGTGTGATTGAGGAGAGGCAGAGAGAGAGGGAGAGAGAGAAATCAAGCAGGCTCCACACTTAGCATGGAGCCCGACACAGGGCCTGAACTCACAAACCCCAAGATCATGACGAGAGCCAGAGTTGGACATTTAGCCAACTGAGCCACCTAGGTACCCCTACAGATATTAATTTTTAAATGTTCTCAATAATGTCCTCTATTGCTTGTTTCTTTCTCCAATCAAAGATCATGTTTTTTGTTTTTTGTTTTTTTTCCAGAGGTTCAGGTCTTTTTAACCTGGAATAACTTTTCAGCCTTTCTTTGTCTTGCATGACATTGATATTTGCACAGAATCTGGGTTTTTATCTAGTATCCCTCAGTTGGGGGTGCATGTGATGTTCCTTATGTCTGGATTCCGATTCCACACCTTCTGTTGGAATATGCTATAACTGAGATTGTTGTATTCCCAGGGCATCAGGTCAGGATGAATGTAGCATCTGTCCACCCTCACTGGGAATCTTAACTTTGATCACCAAGTCGAGGTCTTATGTAGTTTCTCCACTGTACAGTTACTATCATTTCTTATGCAGCTAATGAGTAATCTGTAAGGAGATATTACTGCTTATTTTTAAATAAATTTGAATTGGATTTTCTGTTATAACATAAAAGCTCCTCACTGATTCAAGGGCCCATTTATATTGCAGGGTTAATGGCTAGTGACCATGGGGAAAAACGCAAGGGATTATGGTGAAAAGAATAGGAGTTTCTTAAAAGCGTTCATTGTGGTCAGATGGTAGCAGAGCCAGACCAAAGTGTATGGATATCTTGAGAGGATAAATAATTTGGTGACACCTCTTAGTCTTTGAATTTATTTTGGAAAAAAAGAAGGAAGGATTTTGTATTAATAAAAATCATATCCCCTGTAACAAGTCTTTCAATTGTTGGAATTTTGCAGCAATTTAAAAATAAGTTGTTCATTACTCTTTTTAAAGTTTTATTTATTTTGAGAGAGAGAGAGAGAGAATGAGAGAGAGAGAATGAGAATGAGTAGGGGAGGGGCAGAGAGATAGAATCCTAGGCAGGCTCCATGCTATCAGCACAGAGCCCCATCCCGACTCAGTCTCATGAACTGTGAGCTCATGAACTGAGCCGAAAAGTCAGTGGCTTAACCAAATGCCCCTTTTTTTCATTACTCTTAACTGGATAATGTTAGTTATACTCACAAAGGATAGTGGTTGTTGGCTGGGGCACACAACGTTTATTCAAAATATGTTTATGAATTTTTTTCCTGGATTTTATATTGACAAAAATGTTCCCATTAATTGTAAATTCAGTACCAGTTGAGCAGGATTCTCTAGAGAAGCAGGGAACCAGCCTCAGAAACAGGAATTTCAGGACTGGCCATTTACTGGGAGGTGCTCTCAGGGAACACCAGTAGAAAAGTAGGGACAGAAGAGAGGGGAGGGAAAGCAATCCTTAAAGTGTGTTATTTAGCAAATGTGTATATGTATGTGTGTGCGTGTGTGTTCATGTTTGCATCCATCCATGATTGTTCATGATTCTCCTGGTGTCCACACCAGATGTGGGTACCCAGACCCTGAGATGAGGATTCAAGTACAAATAGTTTTTTGGTAGGTAAGAGGGATGCTGTTGGTAAGTTTGGAAGTGAGAAGAAAAGGCAGCCACTAACTGGTTTGTTACCAAGCCAGCCCCCACTGGGGTACCTGAAGCCCAATCTCAAGAGATAGCCCTGGGAAACAGTGTAGAGATAGCATGCCAGAGTTCTCCCACTTGACAGATATGGGAGCGGGGTCAAAGTGAGGCAAATCCTTATTGTTGGTATCAGTGCACCGTGCTTGATGTGGCTTCAGAGTCTCACTTGCCTGAGATTGCCAATTTGGGCCACTTTCAACTCGCGGGTCTAGGTTGGGCAATGTGGTGGGGAGTGACAGCATGCCTGGAAAAATACCCAGGGTAGGGGGATGCTAGTCAGGAATGTTCTCTGTCTCCCCTCAGGGTGGAATCTCTGAGATCTGTGCTCTGGAGGGAGCACACATGTCACTGCTGAGATTAGAAAATTGGGTTGGAAACAGATCAAAAAGGGACCCTGAATACCTAACCAGGAAATATGGATATTCAATTCTAAAAACTATTGTGAGCAGGGAAGCAGAAAGCTGGAAGCGGACAGTCCCTTTGGTGTGGCATGCTCCTGCCCCATGAAATGGAGCAGACACAGACGGCGGGAACGCACAGACATTAGGGAGCTGCTGAAACCATTAAGTCTGCCTCGGCCCAAGGTCTGAGTGGTTGTGGAGAATGGGAAGGGAGATGACAGCCCTTTCAGCCAGAAGACTCTGCAAAACCATGCAGTGATTGATGTGCCGAGTCAAGCAAGGTTTCAAGCCTGGTGCCTTCATTAGCAGAGGGGAGCAGGGACTTCAGAGGAACGGAATGTTAAGTGGAAAGTCAGCATTCAACATTCAGAGCTGCATTTCAGAGAAAGAAACCAAGAATGAGTGCTTCTTTTTTGTACTTTTTTGCAGACAGGTATTTCTGAGTTCAGAAAAACAGGTAGGAAAGCAGGAAGAGGAGTCTGCAAAAGATTGGGTTTTGCTTTGCTTTGCTTTGTTTCTAAATTGGAGTTGTACAAAATACATACATAGGTGCAACCCAGAAATCATGCACATGTCTGCCAACTGAATGATTTGACTTCTCTCTGTGCTCTTTGTACACCTCTGTGAACTAATAAAGGGGATAGAAATTAATCAGAGACAGGGAGCAGGAAAGAAAAGGAAACACTCTAGCCCTAAATGAGAATAAGCCTTTGGTTTCTGGAGAAAACCTTGGTTTTGGCTCAGGTCATGATCTTGAGATTAGTGGATTTGAGCCCCTCATGGGGCTCTGCAGTGTGGAGTCTGCTTGGGATTCTCTCTTTTCCTCTCTCTCCACTCCTCACCCACTCACACATGTGCTCTCTTTCCCTCTCTATCTCAAAATAAATAAATAAACTTAAAAAAAAAAAAAAAGAAGAATCAGGGCACCTGGTTAAGCGTCAGTTAAGCATTGTTGGTTAAGCATCTTCTCTTGATTTTGGTTCAGGTCATGATCTTATGGTTGTGAGCTCAAGCCCCACATTAGGTTCTGTGCTGGCAGCACAGACCCTGTTTGGGATTCTGCCTCCCTTTCTCTCTGCCCCTTCCCTGCTTGCTCTCTACCTTTATCTCTCAAAATTAAATAAACATTAAAAAAAAAAAACAGAAGCTTCCAGCTGTAGGGGAGTCTCACATTTGTACATAGAAGTGCCATTTGGGGTGCCTGGGTGGCTCAGTCAATTAAGCATCTGACTCTTGTTTTCCGCTCAGGTCATGGTCTGATGATGTGTGTTTGAGCCCTGTATCCGGCTCTGTACTGACAGTGTGGAGCCTGCTTAGGATTCTCTCTCTGCCTCTCCCCTGATCGATCTCTCTCTCTCTTTCTGTCTCTTTCTCTCAAAAATAGATAGATAGATAGATACATAGATAGATAGATAGATAGATAGATAGATAGATAGATAGATGATAAAAACTTCAAAAATTAAAAAAAAAAAAGAAGTGCCCTGTAACGTAAGATGCCCTAACAGGCAGATAAAATGGGGATATACGGGTAAAAGCCCTTTGAAAATCCAAGTGCCATGTGCCAACTGGATCGCCCACAGTAATGGAGCATTAGCTCTGTTATATTTGGACCCTACCATTTGGGTTAGGCCAGTGGAGACTAGGAGAAGGATGATTTGGCCCAGCATTGAAGCAGACATAAACTATCTTTCCTGGTTTTCACAAAAACATGTTTTAGTCTTCTAGAGTAATAAGCAAGAGGATAAGGTTTTCAGGGAGATAAAAGGATTAACCTCTAGTCTTCTTTTTTGCTGGAGACCTATTACAGACATCCAAAGAGATGGAGACCTTGTTTTGCCAAGATAATCAGCTTTGGGGTGATTCTAAGGCATGTTCTCCAGTGTCCTACTTTTTTTTTAATATTTTTATTTATTTCTAGGAGAGAGAGAGAGAGAGACAGCGTGAGCAGGGGAGGGTCAGAGAGAGAGGGAGATACAGACTCTGAAATAGGCTCCAGGCTCTGAGCTGGCAGTCAGCACAGAGCCTGATGTGGGGCTTGAACCCATGAACCGCGAGATCATGACCTAAGTGAAAGTCAGACGGTTAACTGACTAAGCCACCCAGGCGCCCCTCTCCAGTGTCCTATTATCTGCATTAACTCAAGGTCAGTGGAAGTTGATTGGAGAAGGTCACAATATATCCCCAGGCCCAAAATAAGTGTGCATTTGGGGGCTTGATCTCAGACACAGGGATGAAGTGTTTTTCAATGCTTACTTGGTGTGTTTTGACCTCAAAGATGATGATGCTGTCAGGGGAAAGGCAGTTGGCTTAGGATTGACACAGGATCAGAGGAGGAGTGCAACATGGCCGATGCAGAGTTAGGGGCTATAGTGTTTTAGAAGAGCCAAAGGAGAAGAGATGGCGGAGGAAGGAGTATAATAGCCAGAATACTTTTAAGGAGAGAGTAAGACCTCTTAAACTGGAATTAAGAGCTAGAGAGTAATTAGAATGCCTTCAGGCTATTGAATCTAAGCCTGTCTCTCTTCCCCAGTAGTGTAACTAGGGCCACTTGGGACTGAACCTTACACCTCTGCATACCAAATCCAGGTGAGGATCGAAGAAAATCAAACCAGTAGTGGAAACTTTGTGTATTCTTTAATGGGCCCTAATATGACCCAACCTGTTCTAAGACCTAGGCTAGAGAGGCCCCTGCCCTGGGCTAGGCACTTCATCCCACTCAGCCTCATCACTCTCCATGGAAGGAGGGGTTCATGGAGGCAAGAGTTATGCCAACCTGGACCCTGCATTTCCCTTCCTTTCTTGTTCCAGATGCACAGCACTCTGGAATCCCTGCATACATGCCCCACGCCTGGTGGCATAGCCCTCACATTTTCATGGAAGGAATTCAAGATGACAATTGTACTGGGGTGTCCTAGAGCAAGAGAGAAGAGAAGGGTCACAAGTCATGGGGTAGGATTTGGATGCCCCATGTGCCCCATTTAGCACAGAATACTGAAGAGTCTGAAATTTTTTAAATTTTTTAAATGTTTATTTATTTTTGAGAGAGCAAGAGAGAGACAGAGCATGAACAGGGGAAAGGCAGAGAGAGAGGAAGACACAGAATCCTAAGCAGGCTCTAGGCTCTGAGCTGTCAGCAGAGCCCAACGTGGGGCTCAAACCCACAGGGCGTGAGATCATGACTTGAGCCAATGTCGGATGCTTAACCAACTGAGCCACCCAGATGCCCCAAGAGTCTGAAAATTTTAAATGGAAACCTGGCCTTACAAGTCCTTGGAAGGAGAATAGAACACAGTTTGTCTTGGTAGGAGAGTAGAACACAGTTTGTAGTATTGATTTATAATCTTAAAAAATTCAGACATAAAGAATGTGAGCCTCCATTTGTCTTCTTGCCCCAGGCCCTAAAAATATTAATGCCTACCTAGCATCACCTTGGGAGACATGAGAGCCCAGACAAAGTCAATGACTCAGTGCCTCCGCTGTCCACTAAGGCCATCATCCATGGGCATATTTGGCCCTGCATTCTTTGATCTTCTTTTTCTAGAAGTCTGACTCCAAGACTATCATCATATGACCCAAAGCAGTCTCCCTCAGATGTGAATTTTTACTCACCCTCAAATATCCCCAATAGAAAAGGGGTAATCCAGCCACTTCCCCTCCCCCTTGGCCCCCATGCCTGCTGTAAATATGGGTCGAACACCTGTACAAGAGTATAGGATTTGGGTAGGCAATAGCAAGAGAAACCCTGTGCTTCAAAAGGAGCCTGCAGAACCTAGCAGAAACTACTTGGTAGTTTGGTAGTTATATGAAATTGAATTTGTGAAATGCTCCAATCATATGTACTTGTCTCTCCCAGCAAAAGACATGAATGCCGTTGATCAGCCAAGAGAAACTAAAACATGCCTGAACTGAGGTGCCTGGGTGGCTCAGTCAATTAAGTGTCTGGCTTTAGCTTAGGTCATGATCTCGTGGTTCGTGAGTTCGAGCCCCGCATCAAGTTCTGTGCTAACAGCTCAGAGCCTGGAGCCTGTTTCAGATTCTGTGTCTCCCTCTCTCTCTGCCCCTCCCCTGCTTGTGCTCTGTCTCTCTCTATCTCAAAAAGAAATAAGCAAAAAAAAAATTTTTTTTAATCAATAAATAAAACATGCCTGAACTTCCAAGGAACAATTTTGTACACAAAACCATCAGGGCAACAGGTATCATTGAAAGCCCTTCTATGAGAGATTATATGAGTTTCCATAACTCTTTTGTAGACACATAATATATTAATTATTTTGGAGAGCAGCTGTTTCTTCGTGCATTATCCTTGATAATTTCTGGATTCTGGCTGTAAGATGGTATTCACAAATGGTAATTGGGCATTCACAATGTATAGAGGTATTGTGGTATTTTGTTATTTTGATATTGGTTACTGTGCTTCTGCTGACCATCCCACATGGAATCTGCAGGCATAGAAGGAGAATATTCTCCAGAGGAGGCTCCAGTATTCTCCGACCCACTTAAAAATGAGGATGGGAATTTTAAGGCTCTAATCCTCATAACACACGGATGCAGGTACATGCACAAACACACAGAATAGTCCATTTGCTTAACCAGTTATATTTCATTGGGAGTTTTGCATCTGTTCTGGTGGATTTTTTGTTTGTTTTGTGGTCTCCAATGAAGATGCAATGGTGTGGACACACAGGTATAGGTACCTGGAGACCTCTAGAATTCTGATTTGCATGAAAATTGAAAGAGCCAAGAAACATGATTGGCTAGGGAATTGCAGAGAACAAAGTGGATTTGTATATGATAGAGAGGAAAGGCCTCCAGATCATAGACCCTATGGAGAAATCCAACAACAGAAAAGAACATGCGGATGAAACTCCTTGTGTTTCAAAGTGGTATAAAGAATTTCTTCCCAGCATGTTATGTGGGTTGACAGCATGCTACCTTGTCATTCTTTTTAAAAAAAATTTTTTAATGTTTTATTTATTTCTAGGAGAGAGAGAGAGACAGCGTGAGCAGGGGAGGGTCAGAGGGAGAGGGAGTCACAGACTGAAACAGGCTCCAGGCTCCGAGCTGGCAGTCAGCACAGAGCCCGACGCGGGGCTCGAACCCACGAACCGC